>JASSRZ010000032.1:7296803-7322590 GCA_032164315.1 Malacoctenus gilli | reverse complement strand
AGGAGCGCAAAAAAACCCAAATTCGTGGAGACGTTTGAATCTGCGCTGAAAACGCACGCAATTGAGGCTGAAAAAAGCTGCGCTCACCTGGTGAATCAGCCACGGATCTTCTCCGCAAGTTGTCCGCATCCCCGGGCATCATGGTGGACCTCCTGTAGGACATTTCCTCCTCAAAGTGCCGCTCTTATCTTCTGCGTCCGTCCTGATGCGCTGCTCTGCACTGACTGGCTGCTGCCCACAGGGAGGAGGAGGAGTGCAGCGACGCAGGCGGAGGCGCGTTGGGAATAAAACGCATTCAATTTTATTTGATCTATTTTATATGTCTTTTTCAGTTTGTAGCTAACATATTACTTTTTGATGATCTGAATACTCCTTTACCGAATTTTTAAAAGTTATATTGTCAACATGTAGTTTTAAAGCAGGTACTTTAGCGACCCCAGTGGATTGAAGGCGCCACTGCAGCAACAAAAATAAAGCAACTTGAATATTTGAGATTTTACAGCATTAGAAAATCAAGTTCCAAAGTCTTTCTCAGATTGAATTACAAAAAAGTTTGAAAAACGATTCCTTCTTTTTCCATTTGCAACATTTTTGATGGTTTTAAACTTAAAAGATACAATCTCTCATTTTGCCAAAGTCACTTGAGCAAAAAACACTTTTTTATAGTTCAAAAAGCAGTTTTCACTCTCAGACAAAATCTGTGGGATTACTTTTATTTACATTGTAAAAATACAGCTGCACAAGAAAAGTAACAGTAAATGTTTGTTTTTTTACATTTAGCAGACTTGACACAGAAACACAGTAACTCTTCAGACTGGATACAAAACAATTAATTTTACAAGGCAGAAATGTAATACAATTTATAGACAATACTTCTGGAAAATACTCTGTTTGTGGATACTTACTATACTATGTTTCTGTCCTCAACTTCACCATATTGTTAAATTCAGATGCCATGCTCATCAAGATCGATTGAAACTTTTAATAAAATAAAATCCGTCCACATTGCTTTTGAATGCACCTAAAACAACATTTTTGGTTACAGTACAGCGGCAGATTGAAACAAAACAATGACCTCTTCCCTTTTTATTTAGCGTCTCGTAAAAAACTGATTTATACTGGTTTGTAATTATTTTTTAAAAATAAAAGCCAAGTCTATGAACAGCTTATATACAGACGTAGACAAACACTGGTGACAATTATTGTTTCAGATGAAAGCAAAACATGTCAAGGGAAAATAACTGAACAAAGTACACACATTTCAGACTGAATATATACAACAGAGAAGAACAAAAAAGTGGAAATAGAGCTGTAAAAAAATAACAATTTCAAAGATTATATCAGGAAAGAGTTGAACTATACGACTCACTGGTAAAAGGCAACCTTTTAATATCAGTTATGTCACTGCTGCATTTAAAGTGTTCCATTATTGCACCAGGCAGCAGGGTTGTTCACAAATAAGTGTTTGTTAGCTCAATTAGTAACAAGATCTTTGAAATATTATCTATGTAAGGATTTGAGCAAAGATATGGAAGTGTTTTCAGTATTTTTTGTTTAAAAACAAAGAAAACAAAAATCTGCTGCAGTTGTTATGTTTGCAAGCTCTTTTTTTGGGTCCTACTGTGTTTACTTCCCTAATTTCCATAATATTAGTATCAAAAAGTGAAGGAGATAAAGTTTAGTGCCTGCAGTTAAGTGTACGTTAATACAGGTGATTTGTGCCTATATAATAGTACAAAGAGAAAGTAAAAAAAAGAAGGTAAAATATGGTACAAAAAGAAATAATGTGTCTAATGCTATTTGCAAGTACCCAGTAGCTTCTCTTTACCTGTACAGCAATTGGGGACCTTTTCAGGCTTTGGGGGGAAATAAAATGCAAACACAAGCCTCCAATTTAATATCTGAGAAAAGACAAACATTTAAAGAGTTTCTAGAAACGCCGACATTTGAGTCCTCTTGTGTGGACTCAGTTGTATGATGATTTTTTAATTTGATAGTACTGAAACCAGCAGTTTGAAGCTGACAATTCAATTTCGGGGGGGTTTTGCTACTGTTTCTGTCTGTGTTCTTTCAAGCCACGTACAGTTTAGCTGCCTCACTTATGTTGCCATGTGGTGTTGCCTTTGAAATTTCCTCGGACATGATTAAAAGTATAAAAAATAGCTTTTTCTTAACTTATTCACAACATTTTTTTTCTTCCCATTTATCCCTTTTTTCTTTTTCTGAGAAGAAAAGGAAAACAGAATAAAGAAAAGTGAAGGGAAACTGACCATCTCGGACCACCAGGCGCTGGAAACTCGGTGCACTTTGGTAAGAATCTGTGAAAGTATCCAGCACTTCTTCTAGCTTACTGTGTGACCCACTGAGCACGACGGTGGCGCTTGGCAGCCACGACTTCAGAAGTCAGAGTCAGCATCCATAAGCTCCGCCTCCATTAAATTGGTCCTGGAGTGGATGGGTCCGTAGCCGGCCCTCCGGCCCGTCGGCACTCGGGCCACGTGCGCCATCCGCTCTGACAGCCCGTCGGGGAGATCCATATCCCCTGGGTACCGGCTGGGCTGCCAGCCCGAGGCTACGGGGGGGCAGCGGGGCCCGAGGCCCAGGTCCTCCGGACGATCGTCGAGGGCCGGGCGGCTGGAGAGCAGACCGCGGCCGTAGCCGTTGCGGCTGCTCTGGCACTGCAGGTAGGGGCAGCGCTCCTCGTAGGGCTCCGGGTCGGGGAAGGACCCCGGCAGGACCTCCTCCTCCATCTTCTGCTGCTCCCGCAGGTTGGCCACCAGGCTGGGGTGGCACGGCAGTTTGGGCAGGCGGGGGACCGAGCTGCGGCCGAACTCGCGCTGGCGGTAGGACGGGTGGTCCACCGCCGCCTCCTCGGCCGGACGCACCTCCTTCTTCCTCTTCTTCTTCTTCTTTTTCCTCTTTATCATCTCTGGGGAGATCTCGGCCTCCACCATCCACAACCGGTTTCGCTCCTCTGGAGGCGGCACTGTGAGAAAAACAACAGAAAGAACATCAGTAAGGTCAGACTTACCACAAATACACACAATGTGAAACAAATCGGTCTTTTCTGGCAACCAGAGTTTACTAAATGTGGAGGTACTGCAGTATATTTGAAGTCCTGGCTTCCTTCTTTTCTCACCTGGCGTCCCTGTCGGAGTGACGGAGATGTCCTGCGGCAAGATGGCTCCGCGCCGCGCCACCATTTTCGTCACGTGCTGGGCCCACGCCGACGACATGTCGTTGGACGGCTCGTTCAGCTCGAAATTTATTCCAGCTATGAAAAAAAGGAGAAAAAAAAAAGAGAAACCACAGAGTCGGTGCTCAGAGTTCAGCTCGGGACGGCTCGAGATGCGACGCGCCGTTAATGGTTAGTGCAGAGAGCCGAGAGGCTCCGCCCGGGGAAAACACGGCGGCCACAGAAGCCTCACCGTTTACATAAGTCATTCAGTTCATAAACACAGACCTGGGACACTGTTGTCTCTAAACACCAGGCCTCTTTAGCAAGGAACGGATTTATTTTAACTGCAGTCTGAAAATATGCAAATGTTCCTGTGTGTTTGTGTAGTTTTGGCCAAGCTCTGCAATGTCATCAGTAAAGTGTGCACGAACAGGTACGAAGTGCATCAGCAAACATAATCTAAAGACATCAGACTGTTCTGTAGGTGATTTACTTGACAGATTAAAGTATTTCATCACTCAGATCAAGAAAATGCTAAAATATTCAAGTTTGACTGTTTCAATCAGTGAGAAATACATTTTTCCTTGTTAATATTCTGTGAGTGAAGTTCTTGAATTCAGTGTGAATCTGCAGTTCTCGGAGGTTGTGGCCTGGTTCGTGTTTCAAGGCCCCAGAGGATGACTCACCGACCGGCCCCTCGTGGGACACGGTGTGCATGCTGAAGGACAGCTCCTTCTCCGGGTCCTTGTGGAGCTCCTTCCTCATGGCGAACGCCTTGGCAATCATCTTACTCTTCTTGATCCTCTTCGGCTCGTTGTCGCTGCGGCCGATGATCCTGGAAGCAGAGGAGAGGTTGAAAGCACGAGGAGATGCGACTCTAACGCTGGTGACCTTCACCGTCCACTCAGATCATCTCGGTCATCTCGGTGTTTGCTTACTTGCACCAGGTGCGTTTCCAGATGAGGATGGTGGCTTTGGTCCACACCCAGGTGCTCATGGCGATGCCCGTCCCGAACATGGAGAACAGGTTGATCTTCTCCACCATCAGGCTGGGACGGTTCTTGATGGTGCACTCAGGGATCGGCTTGTTGGTCTGAGAGGCGATTGTCACGTTGGCTTCGCACCTGTCGAGAAAAAATACGTGAAATAAACGAAGTGATCAGCCGGCGCCTCCTCCCGACCCTACGTGCCTCCGACACCTTCCCGCTAGATGACTGAAGCACTTTCAGATCTGAGGAAGAACGGAGTCTTTTCACGTGTCACGGCGGAAGACGGCGGTTTACATTTTTGAGGCCAAAAAATTAATTCCAGAGCAACCCCGTGTGTCAACACTGCGGGGAAAGAGAGCCGCATTCACGGCTGCACGCCGGGCGGTTAAACAGCGGTTTGGGTGTCTCGGCAGCATCAGCGCGGTGGATTTGTGTGTGTGATCAGACGCAAAGGAGGAACCTGCAAAAGGCAGAGGTACGAAGCAAAGCAGGTGTAGCCCTCACTGTGAAATATCCGCGCGTGTGTGTGTGTGTGTGTGTGTGTGTGAATAGACAGAAAATCCAACTTACAGCACGTACTCCCTGAAGCTCCTCTCCCACTCGGCCTGGTTGAAGAAGTCATAAAAATGGCAGCCGAAGGTGATGAAAACAAAGCCAAAGGCGAGGAAACCGAAAATACCTGAAAAACAAACAGCAAGCAAGTGAGAATTCAGGACGTTTTCTCGGCTGGTGTAAATACCGCGTGACGGGAAAAGTGGAGTGGTTCAGTGAGTCCTGCATTATGAAACATATTTAAAACACTGTAAACAGGAACCTCCCATGGGTGCATATCGTATAGTGCCATCAGAGGTGTTTACATTCTTTCGTCCGTGTTCTCTAAGATCGGAGGACACCAAGTACAAATACCCAGTTATAGTATTCAAGCAAAGACCTCAGTACTTCATAAACCCTTTTAAATTCATGTACTTGTATCTGTTCACTAACTTACCAAGTCTGAGCATCGTCTCGTTGATTTTACTGGCTGCTTTTTCACTGAGCAATCCCGGGTGGTTACTCTTGATGGAGAATAACGTCATGACGCCTGGAGAAGAGTGACAGTATGACAAAGGTTTCAAATGGGATCACATGGGACCGAAGCTGATCCGAATGTGCCAACGCACCTCGAATGAGAAAGTAGCCTCCGACCACCAGCACCACCCCGATGGGCGCCAGCACGAAGCCGGCGCGGTACCTGTAGTTCTTGTAGCCCACGAAGCAGATGCCACTCACTGAGTCTCCATCCACCTGTGGAGCAGCAAAAGCGAATCAGGTGTCTGAAGCATCTACGTGTCAGGAATTTTGGTAGCGGCGGCTTCGCGCGCACCTCGGCGATGGCCAGGATGGCCACAGTCAGGACGAACGGCACGGACCAGGTGACCATGTGGAAATAGGAGGTCCGGCCCGACAGCGGCTGCTGCGTGGTGCCAAGCGCTTTGAAGGAGGTGTGCCAGGCGTAGGTCAGCATCACGAACCAGATCACGCCCGACATCAGCGAGTAGTAGACGATGATGAAGATGGTGACGCACGACAGCGTTTCCGAAGACCTGGCGGAGAGCAGAGCGACGCAGGCGGTCAATCGAACGGCTCGATCTGATCCGCCGTGACGCGTTTCGGCGCCCGCGGACTCACGAGGGCTCGCCGAGTCTCATGGTGTTGTCGCTCTTGCACACGATCTCTTCACGTGCGCCGTCCAGGAACTGGGCCAGCCAGCCGATGCTGCCCACGAAGAAGCAGGCGTTGATGTAGAAGAGGATGACAGCGGGGTAGCGGTTGGAGTTCTTCCAGTCGGCAAGAAAAGTGGCCTGAGAAGAGAGAAAGAAAACAGAGGTCAGACAACAGTTGGAACTTTTTTCACCACGCATCCTGTGATCTGCAGGTTCGGCCGTTTCCCGTCTCACCAGGGTGAAGAAGGTGCAGAGGAGGGTGATGGTGCCAAAGTAGGCGATGTAGGCGTGCATGTCGTCGTGCTCCTCCTCCGTGAACAGAGGGTTGTCGCACTGGATGCCGCATCCTTCCACGTCCTTGTACCAACTGGACTGGATGTCCGTTTTCACCAGCGGAGCTTCGCACTGTCCCGAGGTGTTGAACTTCAGCTTCTGGACCTCATTCTGCAGCACAGAGGGGGGAGTGATGAGAGAGGCGGGAGCTGGCGAAAACAGAGGCTCCCACCCTTCCGAGAAGCGCGACAGTGAAGCGCACCGAGCAGCCGATGGGGAATTTGTCGCATTTGAGGAAGCTGGGCCACCCGCGCTCCTGGTCCACGATGCTGCACGGCCGCCGCGTGGCCAGACACAGACTCTGGCTGGGCAGCTCCACGCGCCCGTTCTCACATTTGGGCATGTAGACGGCGCAGAGCAGAGGCTGGATGACCGACCAGCAGCGAGGGGCGTTCCTCAAACCTGGGACAGGAGACAAGAAACCCACATTCAGACAATCCATTTTATGTTGTTTCCTGTATCATCTCGTTTGTTTGTTTTTTAACCCTTTCACTTCCTGTGGAGTGCCTCCACAACCTGCTGAGTACCTGCCGACTCCTCATCACTCCAATCAACATATTTTAGCAGCCACAACAACACAAATATCACTGACTGTAATTGAGCTGTGTGAAGGACCCAATAAACTGGCTCAGATTCGATCAGCTAAAACACGACAACAAAACGATAACAAATTTGCAATTTGACATTCATATTCAAATGTCTGTATGATGAAGTTGGATCAAATGATTTATTCTCAGTTATCAGCTGATTGATTGAAAAAGATGCCCTGAAACGATTCAACAAAATAAAAGCATATCAAGCTACATCTGAAATATTTGGACCATTTAAGTTCTTTGAACGATTAAACTAAATATTTCAAAATGTGTGAATAATAAAAAGTACTACGACTTATGATTATTTCCTTATTTGTTATCGTCTCATAACTTGGATGTTTTTGCATCTGTTGTAACAGTTTTTTTCTTCAAAGTGCTTCTTCTTTCCGCCAGTGACGAACTGCTGAGATGCGTCTTTTCTTCCAGACCACATTAAATCTTACCGGACCACATGGTCAACTTCTCAAAAGCCTCCTCCTGCGTGCTGGAGTCCTCAGCCAGGATCAGGGAAGTGTGCGTGTAGGGCAACGGAGATCCCAGGCATGTGTTGTACTTGAGGGCCTCGCACGTCGAGGTTTTCTTGCAGTGATCCTCGAACATGGTCCCGTTCGGGGACAGCGCTGCCCCGGAGCCCGAGAGCCAGGCAGCCCAGAAGCAAAGCATCCTGCACAATCCAACAATGGGGCTCCTGCGAGCCTGGGAGGACATTTTGAGGGGGGTGGGGGGGTGGGAGAAGAGAATCAACTCTGCAGAGAGACAGAGAGAGAAAAATACTCCACGATCAGGGCGTATTCCCGTGATTTCAGTGTGCCTTTTTCCTCTGAAACCAGTCGAGGAAGCTTTCTTCACAAGTTTCCAGCATGGCAGGCGAGAGGAAAGAAAGCCGCTTCAGAGTCGCCTCGCAGTCCTCCGTTGAAACTTTTTGCTGCTGCGCTCCGCGTCCGATCCCCGCTGGATCGTCCCGGATTCCTTCATCATCCACACGGCCTCCGAAAAGCGGCCCCTCAGGTCGAGAAAAGAGTCCCCGGCAGCTCGGAACCATATAAAGTCTTCATTTGAGTCGTTTCGGAGCGGCTATAAAAAAGGAATAAGCGAGAAAAAAGCAGCAGATTCGCCCTCCCCCCACTTCCAAAAAAACTTGCCATGAAAAAGTCTGGATGTGTGTAATAGGATCTGCAGCTCACATGCACCACCCCTTCTGCAAAAGCCCCCCTCTTCTCTTTTTTTCCTTTTTTACATCCAGGCCAAACGCCGAGATGACAGACGCTCCCGGATCTCCGCGCGCGTCCCGGCCGGCGACTCGGCTCCCGCCGCCGGTTCGTTCTGATGGAGGGTTTGGGGCTCTTTGTTGCGCGTCCGTGATTTGTCGCTGCGAGTCGGCTTGTTTTTGTGCCGCTGGTATGCACATGGTGGGGGAGAGCCAAGGCAACAAAAAAACCCCAGCCCTCCCTTCCCATCCCCCATCTGCGAGTGGAAGAATGTGCCTTATGGCAGGCCTCCTTCAAAGTTTCCCCAAACTTAAAGACCCCCCCCCCCCCTTCAAAACAGCACAGACCCCCACCTGACAAGTTTACTCTCAGAGGTGAGATTTTTAGTTTGTGCTAAATCACCCCCCCCCCTTCCTGTTAAGTTAGGTTTGAAGGGGCGAGGGTGAAACGATCACATTTTACGGACCCCTTTAAGACCCCGTTTGGCCCTCAGACTCCTTATTTACCAAAAGTGAAATATAGTCACAAGAATTTGGTGTTACAAACGTTCAGTTTGTGTGTAGTAACACAACACTATATATGTGCACCAATATGCTGATGATCTTAGTGTTTGTGTTTACTAAACCTTCAAGTGCACTGATCAAATTAAATGTAATTCCTTCAAAAAAATGGTATCAGAGTGCATCACCTTCCTCTCTACTAGTCGAAGAGGCTGCAGTATAAAATCTAATGCAGCAACAGACAAGAATTGCACACAATCACAACACGCAGCCCAGGAAATAATTTTGTCAAGGTTGAACCGCAAAAGGAGCAAAGTTATTAGTTGAAAATTGCGCCCAACAAGTACAAATCTTTATCAGTGTTGTGGCGTTAATTAGAAAGAGCACTTGTGGTATTTGTGTGGCTGCTGATTTGTTTTTGGTGTTCAGGGTGTAAAACTGGGTTAACGGTGCTTTGTCCTGTGTGTGTGTGTGTATGTGTGTGTGTGTGTGTGTGCGTGTGAGAGAGTGTGTGTGTGTGTGTGTATGAGAGAGAGAGAGAGAAAGAGAGAGAGAAAGAGAGAGAGAGAGAGAGAGAGAGAGAGAGAGAGAGCACCTCCTTCAAACCCACAGTAACATGGCTGCCTGAGTGAGTCAGAGGCTGAAAAAGCAGGGACCACACACAGAGCGCTGCAGCCCCGGCCAACACACACTCTCTCCAGCTCACTCATGTACGTACACATCCAATCACCACGAGAGACTCCTGCAGAGCCGTCCGAGCGCCAATTTTTCATCACTTGCTTATGAAAAGCGGTGTTTTCACCCCCTTTGTGCCTCCAGACTGACATCCAGTCAGTCCTTATTACTCCCCAACTCCATAAGCAGAGCTGCTACAGCTGTGTACTAACAGAGAAATGCCATGTTTAGATTGGGGACTTGCGTCAAAGGCCGTTACACATGCAGGTCTGTTTCTGCTCCTGGAGATTACAGGCATCAGGTTACGTGTCCCACAACTCAGCCTTTCATTTGCCAGGCAGGAGAAAATAACGTGGGTGGAGGGGACGGGATGAGCCGCGCTGGTGACAGAGCTGCAGTGGCGACTCTTTGGACGTGAAAATCTAATCAATCAGAAGTCACAAAATTGTCCTGGTGAGGCCAAATCCTGACAAAGAAACCCTAGAAATTACAAGTTCTCCAAATTATACACAATTTTTCCATTTGCGGTTGTTTTTACGTGTCTTTTTTCAGTTAGGGAAGCTAATGTTAGCTCAGTGAAGGTTCCTACAATTTCTGCTGCAGCACGACATCTTTAAGACATTTTCTCTGCTCGGGAAAAGCGAGGGAATAAAAAGACAGAACGGTCTGAACTCAAGTGACACATGCTGGATTTAAACTCTCATCGGCCACCACATGTACAAGACGTGAACTGCGAGACACGGCCGCAGCGGTTTGGCCCAACATTTATTAGTGATGGCAGCGCATCGAGTCCACCACCGCACACAATCCTCATGACATCATGTTCAGTGTGAGGTCCGGGCGGAACAGCCAAGCCACCCGACACGGCCCGCAGTGTAAGCATTCATTTGTAAGGATCGTCGTATCAAACACGCGGGATAACTGAAAAAAAGGGAGGTTTATTACGCCGTTTAACGCTTCTTTAACTTTGTAACGGGGTCGAGGGAGTTTCCGGGGCCCGGAGGTAACAAAGGCAGCACGTAAAAGCGGCGGTAAAAACACATCAAGTGTGTGAAACTTTCTGTTTTCCACAGTCGTTGCTTTGAAAAACATTCGAATGCATGAAACATGAAAAAGGTGGTAATAAGTTCCAGCAAATACTGAATATCACAAGTAGTTGAAGCGCTGAATGCAACAACTGTGTAACATTCTTTAATTTCATCGAGCACAAAACCAGTTAAAGAAAATCCCTTTTCAGTGCATGCACCATTTCCATGCCTTCAGTATAAAAATAATGATACTGAGCTCTAAAAGTAAGAAGATCCCGAGTACCAAAAGTTTCCTCAGCACCTGCTTCAAGTTAGCTAAATGCACACATAGTTCATGTCCAGTAGGGGGCAGTGTTGGTTTCAGTCACCTCCAGTTCCAGGATGTGAA
This sequence comes from Malacoctenus gilli, assembly GCA_032164315.1. Taxonomy (NCBI): domain Eukaryota; kingdom Metazoa; phylum Chordata; class Actinopteri; order Blenniiformes; family Labrisomidae; genus Malacoctenus; species Malacoctenus gilli. The sequence goes on along the minus strand of JASSRZ010000032.1, from coordinate 7,311,995 downwards.
AACACTTGTTTGGTCAGTCCATGTTGGTGGCTTTTTAACCCCCAAACACACAGCATCTCTGCACTGAGCTGTGTGTGGTTTCACTGGTCCATCCCACCCTTGCTGCGCTTCCTCAGCACGCTGCTTCGTCCCATCAGCTCCAGGGGTCCGAGCGGTGCTTCTGGTTGTAGTTCTGCAGCTCGATCTGGTCTTTAATCTGGTTGATGAGGATCTGGGACAGCAGGATGCCGACCAGCTGCAGAGGAGCGGATGCAAAGAAAGGTTGAACAGGAAGAAACAGCGACTCAACTTCCTACTTATAAGCCTGAGCACCAACATCTGTGTGTGTTGGGGTGTATCCCACCTGTGGGATGGCCAGTCCCAGTGCGACCCCTCCCAGTATAAACAGGTTACTGTGGATCCAGTTGACCAGTTTGTCGATGCAGCCGTTGGTGTAGATGTGTTCCCCGGCTTTCAGGTATTCCAGTTCTTGCATCCCTTGGCCACACATGGTGTTGATCACCGTCTGCACAGATCGACAGGTGAGACGCACGAAACGGGAGAAAAGACTCGTCACCAGCACGTTTGTGGACGCAAGTGGACCTTGTCTTTGGATATGATGCAGCAGGAAAAGGGGACGGAGCAGCGCTCTCTGCTGGGATTGTCCGGTTTGCAGTTGAAGTACATGTTCTGGGACCAGTCGGTGTACGTCACACCTCCACAGCAGCCGAACTGTGGAGAGAGGAAAGAGACTCATGTGTGTCATGAGAATATGAATGGTATCAGGATCATATCAGGATTACTCACATCTCTCTGACCAAAGTCGATCAGGTTTTGCAGATCGATATCATCCCTGTAGTGAATAATGGCGTCGTTGATGATCTCCGTCACTTTGTTTCTGGCCTTGAAAGAGCAGACAAAAGGATTCCGTTTAAAAACCATCAATATTTTCACATCATAGACTCGGTTCGGAATCATCCTGCCAGCAAACAAATCAGATTCACTGGCTCCCTCTGCTGTTTGAAGAGCTGCTTCAGGAGCTGCAGCAGTGACTGTGTGCAGCAGATGGAGGCATTTCAAGTGTGTTTCACTGAGGTCAATGCAAATTTCAAAGATGTTTGTCATTTCTCAGATAATAAGCTCAGTTTTTGTCTTCATTTGATCACCTTATCTGAGAAGACGAAGCCCAGGATGCCGGCAACCAGCTGCAGCAAGAAAATCACCGTGAGGCAGACACAGAACTGGAAGAAATGAAGAATTAAGGTTACGAATCTATTAAAACACTGACGAGATGATCTAGTGTTTTGAAATTACGACCAGCGTCTTCCATCGATGGCTTCGTGTCTTTGTTAGACTTGAATAAAGGTCAGAAGAGCAGAGGAACGGCGCGCTCACTCACCGTCTGCAGGAGGCAGATGTTTTCTCGCAGCGAGCCCACGCAGCCGCAGAAGGTGAGGATGAACATGAGGACCCCCACCACCAGCAGCATGACGGCGGGGTCCACCGACAGGCAGGACAGAGCGGCCTCTGGGGTGGAGGAGAAGAAGAGACAGAGAAGTTCCGCACTGACCTTTCACTGGGCGGGCTGAACTTTTACTCACAGGTGATAAAAGATTGGGAGACATTGGGAAATTTTGGAACAACTGGAGTGGAAAAGGAGCTCCTTTACCTGCATGTTTCATCATGCGGGCGTAGACGCCAATTGACACCATCACCAAGGAGATGATCTGTTTGAAATAAGGAGAGACACATTGATTTTGTGCAGGTTTACGTCTAAAAGCTGGACACGATACTGTCGAAATGAGTCATTCAGTGGGTGAATAAGCTTCTCCTCTACGTCCTTACTTGTCGAGGGAGTGGCGCCATTCATCAGAACACTTAATCAGGGTAAGATGTGCAGAGTGAGTCACAGATAAGGCTGTAAAATTTCCCAAAAATGCACTCGTGGACTCCGCAGCCGCGACATTTATCTCCAGGAGTCTGCGATGTAGATCAGCAGATTCCTCCGTCCACTCAGTTTCCACTGGACTGAATCGAGCTGACAGTAAACTGTACCCTGAAAAAATAAAGCCCCTTTCACTGAGCGCCGCTCCTGGGCGGAATAATAGGGAGGCCTCGAACACTCTTCCCACCCTCAGTGGAAAGGATCCAGTTACCACACAGACACTGCACCTTTATGGCCCGATTTGTCTCCCTCTCTTTGTGAAGAGGCCAAGCCTGCTGTGACACCTGAAGCAAACAGTGTTTGCGACCGGGCTCCTGACGGAGCAAGACTGCGTGATGTGGACGATAATCTCTGAATTTCCTGCTCAGCCACTCGGCCACAATCACGTACTCGCGGCGATCTTTGTCGTGTCCCACCTTCGCGAAGCACGCCGTGCCCAGAGGCAACAGAAAAAAGACGGCAACGCATTCCTGGACGGACGGCTTCAAGTTATCACACAGCCTCGTCCTGTTCGAACACGGCTGCACGTCAGGCTCCAACACGGCTCACATATCAGGTTTGTTCCAAAAGGCGCAAGTAAACAAAGCGGAAGCTTGACATCGCAAACATGTAAAGAAAGAAACACACTGAGATGTCACTCGGCTTCTCTTTGAAGCACCTCCACCTTTGTTACAAATGCGACTTTTGGTCCAGAAATCGCAGCAGGTTTAATCTGCAAACAACAGATCAGCTTGCAATAATACTGGAAGAAATCTCCTTATGTTACAGGCCGCAGTCACCTGACAGAGAAACCCCTCTGAAATGAACTTTGCTTCACTAACCGCTCAGCTGCACTTTCACTCCAAACCGAATTTGAGACCTTGATGCTGGAGCTGGACAAATATTAACATCTGAATGGAAAGTTAGGCGTGAACAAAGCGAGCTGCCAAAACACAGTTTCATTTCTGTCTCACTGGACAATGAGGAACTCTACTACTTTGCATGTATTCAGCAGGATATAAAGCAGAAAACGTTTGTGTATATTTGCAAGTTAGTAATCAAGAAAGAACAGAGCATAACTGGAAAGGACCCAACACTAAACGTAAGAGGCTTTATTTCTCTGGCTTCCAAAGAACAACTTCAATACAAGCTCTCTCATAAACACCTGGTTTATGATCTGAATGAATGCCCACTTCCCCTTTTACTTCTCCCCGCAGTTTCACTCCAAAGTTAAACAATAACTAAGTCAAACAATAGTGAGTGCAAACATGGAGAACATCCCTAAAATCTCAATAAGTGTTGAACTTTGCTTCAGACTGTAAAAAAGATCAACACTCTAATTTTGTTATCATCAATCAATACTACAGGCGGTTCATAAAACTTACCCAGAATATGAAATTAAACACGAACAGCAGGTATTTCACAACCGGGCTGACAAACGAGAACTCGCCGTCAGATCCAGGTGCGCCTCTGCGTCTCCTTCCCATGGCGACGAGCGACGACGCGTCTCAACCCGACTTTAAGCGTGTAAGCGACGGCCAGAGGGGCAGCCGGTCAGCATGGTGCCCACCGGGAGATGCTGCTCAGGAGCCGACACAGGTCACAGGTGGAGGTCGGAGAGGGAGCGTCAGAGCCGCTTGCGCGCCCGCGGCGGACCGACACTTGCGCGTCAAAAAACTGGGTGTTACCGCGAAGACTCACGTCCTCACCGTTGGTCATATGATCCGACCTGGAGCAGCAGCTCTTGAGCAGAACAAGTGTCTCACGTTCATTGTAGGAATGCATACTAAGTGAAAACTATTCTAAATTTAGGATTATTGTGTTGTTTTTTGAGTTATTCCATTTTTGTGAGCATTTCTATCATAGTAGTGGTCGTAGTGGTAGTATTCTACCCTGGGTATAAGCGAGGTACAAGTAAACTGCCAAAAAATACACACAAAAAACAACGTGTGTTTTTAACTTGGAAGTTTTGGCAAAAAATACAAAAAAAGCAGTTTCGCGGTTCAGCATTTCTCCCCAGCTTTTAATTTGAAGGGAGCTGAGCAAGACACGCATGTTTTCCACAACATCCGTCTCAACCGGAAGTGCTCTGATTCCCGGGTCTTGGAGGCGATCACAGAAAAAGTGGAATCTAGTCCATTGTTGGGACACTTGGGGAGAAACATGGCGTGGAAGAGCAAAGGTGTGTTCCGGTCTTTGCATTCCCATTTGCAATAAAAAGTCGACAACATTGCAGCCGTTGAGAAAAATGTCCCTGAGAGCGGGTAGAAAGCTAACGGTTAGAGCTAGCTGACAGGGGTGTGCAGATCTGCTCTCTGTGGCCGTAAATCATGAGCGTTCAGCGGGTGTGATGGGTGCTGACCGGTTGTCCCCGCCGCTGTCCCGCAGGCTCGCCGCTGCCTCCGGCCTCGCTGCACCTCCTGGTGCCCCCGGTGCGCTTGATGTCCGCCTTCATGTGGCGGGCGGTGCAGCAGCGCAACGTCATGCAATACGACAAGCTGCTGGACTTCATCAGCCTGACCACCGAGATCGTCCCGGAGCTGCTGAGTCCCTGTCAGACGGCGCAGCTCGTCCTGGGCCTGAGGGCGAGGGTGAGGAGAAAAACCTGAGGACCATTGCTCCACTTTGTTCCATCTCATCTCTGCAGCACCATCTCACGTGTTGTTGTTGTCTCTGTTTCTTCTTCTTTAACCCTGCTCCAGCTGGTCCTGGAGCTGTGTCGTGGCGACAGCGTCTCCAACCTGCCGATCATCCAGAGCCACCTGGATAAAATCCACACTTTCAGCTTCGAGCTGAGCTCCAACGATCAGATGGTGGGACGGCGGAGGCGCCTTTGAGTTGCCTCACTCGCAATATGAATGTAATCGCACATGAATCCCTCCTTTTTTGGCAGGTTGGTGCTGATATTCTGAAGACCTCCTACAGCAACTTTGCCAGCCTGGTTCAGAACATCCTCAATGTTCCTTTTGAAAAGGAGTTTTTCTTCCAAGTAAGTTGGTTTAAGAAACATTTGTAGTAATAAACTACCAAGAAGCGTCGATGCGCTGTGCTGGTCGTCACGCTGTGATGCGTCTGCAGGAGGTGTTCCCGGTGAACTACGGCTCCGCCTACAACAAGAGGATCGAGCAGCTCGTGTCTGTGTTCATATCCCGACTGGAGCAGCTGCTGCCTGTTCCCAACCTGCAGCAGGTACTCCCAGACCCTCGGAGGGTTAAGGACCCCCCCCCCTTCCTTCTGTCTGGCTAATAGTTGCACAAACACACTGTCACTAAAGTTAAGTTTCCTATTTTAACGTCAGTAAAAGTGGATCAAGAAATGTGATTTACCAGCATTTTGTTGGACAGCATTTTTTTTTTCAATCAAAATGTGTCTTGTGCTCTCGGTGGGATGTGGATTTCTTTGACTCACCGAGCTGCTTCCTCTTGTGCTCGTCTCTGTCTCGCCGCCTCAGGCAACAGCTTGGATCAATGAAACGTCTGAATCAGAGGAGCTCAAACATCATCTGTCTGAACCTTTCGCCCTGAAGAATCTGCTGCTTCATCACAGACAACTGGGGACGCTCAGCTCAGGTGACAGCATCCGTCTTTTTTACTCCTTATACAATAAAGATCCGACTGCGACTCGTCTCTGAAGGGCAACACGTGGGTGTTGCAGGCTGGTCGAGCAGTAAGGACAACCTGATCCTGTCCACGCTGGCGCTGCCGACTCAGACCGCAGAGGACAGGTTTGTCGAGCGGATGAGCGACGAAGACAAGGACGATGACGACGACGATGACGACGAGGATTATGAAGATGAGGTGACGGTGGAAATGGAGGACTCGGAGGAAGACTCAAGTCAAAGCTTGGACAACACCGAGGTCGACTGGCTGCCGCAGAAAAAATCAGGTCAGTTGGAGCGATGGGACGGGACGGGACGGGATTCCCCCCCCCCCCCCCCCAGACGGTTCAGTGGTTTCTCACTCGTTTTGTGTGTCGCTTTCAGGTCCTCTGTCGCGATTGTTCCTCTGCCCTCAGTGTTTGTTCACCCACCGCACAAAGAGGAAAGTCCAGGAGCACATTCGCAGCGAGCACCGCGTCGTCACTCCCGTTCAGAGAAAGAGAGCTGCCAAACAGGTACGAAAGAGGAGGAGGCAGGACTTGAAGGCCGAAAAAGCGAAGGCCGAGGGCGACCTGGAGAAGCAGCGGAAGCGCAAGCAAAAGGAAAGTGCGGACAAAAAGTGGGAGAACAAGCAGAAGACGGACAACGTGGAGAACAAGCGGCGACGGAGGCGGAAGGAGCCCACGGGCGAGGACAAAAGGTTCCTGAACACTCGGCCCGTGTGCAAGAACTTCACGGAGGAGGAAACCAAATGCTCGATGTGCGAGAAGGTCTTTGAGCATCCCAATCAGCTGAAGACTCACATGAGGCTCCACAGCTTTCGCTACCGCTGCGCCCAGTGCGAGAAGGGATTCACCAGCCAGTCGGGCTACTACCAGCACCAGAGGCTCCACAAGAAAGGGCGCATTTTCACCTGCAAGCAGTGCAACAAGGGCTTCCTGTGCAGCTACTCGCTGAAGCAGCACGAGCGGCTGCACAACGGTCCCAGTTACCTGTGCATCATCTGTGGGAAAAACTTCAGCAAAGCCGGCATCACGCGACACATGCAGATGCACAAAGGCGAGAGGAACTACCTGTGCACCACCTGCGGGAAATCCTTCCTGTCCTCGGGGGAGCTGGTGCTGCACACCCGGACTCACACCGGCGAGATGCCGTACACCTGCGTGCACTGCGGGAAGGGCTTCGCCAGCAAGAGTCACCTGAACGTACACACGCGCTCTCACACGGGGGAGCGGCCGTACTTGTGCGCCGAGTGCCCCAAGCGCTTCCTCACGCTGAACTGCCTGAAGAGGCACATGCTGAGTCACAACGGCGTGAAGCCCTTCAAGTGTCCCAACTGTGACAGGGAGTTTTCCCAGCAGGGGAACCTGAAAAGACACATGGCGACACATAAACCTGACACGGTATGACGGGCTCGGACGGTAAAAGGACCAATTTTTCCATAAAAATCACGTTTTTGTTTAGTTACGTTTTTGGTTCCAGATGAAAAAGTGATGTTTTTGCACGCAAACAAACAGGGAATAGCGGGTGAATCTGCTGATGAATCTTCCACAGTGTTGTGACAGTATGGAAACAACATCCTCTTTTGTACCAAGATAACTTTAGATTTGTGTTAATAAAAATGTTTTTCTTCAAAAAATCAGCAGAGTGAATGTCTTGTCACGCTGTTTGTGTGCCAAAGTGTCCTTGAGCAAGACGCTGAACACATCAAACCTGAGAAAAACCGATGTAGGAAATGCAATTTATTTGCAATTTTTTAATAACATCATTCCTCAGATAAAAATGCAATGTTACAGGAATATACATCAGATATTAATTTAAAACTTGCTTTCAAGGGACCATACAGTCTAAATATACTTTTTCCTTTTTTATTTACTGGTAGCGTGCGTTATAAGCAAGACAGACTCTGTCACCAATGACAGACTGACAAGTTACAGATACAAACTGTACATTACTTATTTACAAATCAACTTTTTGTTTGGTTTTTTCGTTTCACTTTTTATTGAAAATAGGAGTAGAAAAAGTGATTGAATTAATATTCTGATTTATTTCATTTGTATTCTTTCTCTTTCTAAAATCTAAAATGAATAAAACCAAAAAAAACAAACAAAAGAAAACCAAAAAAGTTAAAGAACTCTCTTTTTAGAAAAACGCAAGAGAAGCAGAAGAAGAAGTAGAAGAAGAAAGAAAAGTGGCGTGTCAACCGTGAGACCGTGCAGTCTTCAAAGGAGACAAATGGCGATCGAGGAAATCAAATGATGTTGGGCCAGTGTCACTTAGCAACCTCAGAACCAATGAAATCCCTCCTACAGTGGAGGGGGAGTGGCTTATGTCGAAGAACTCAGTTACAAAGTGGCCACCTGCCTCCGAAGCTACCGCGAGCACGAGAACACACTTCTTTTTTTTGTTTTCAAACCATAAATAGTGCTGTTATTAAAATACTACATTAAACAGTAGCATCACTACTAATATCACAACAAATTGGTCTCTGAGTGAACACCTCTCTCCAACACAAGACGGAAATTATTCAGAACAGACTTCAAAACAAACAGCTCAGTCCCGCCCGAGGCCCTTAAACACTTTGCATGTAGGTGTGACCAAAGACGGCGACGGATGAAAGACTCGGCCGACTGACTCCGCAAACAGGGAACGGAAAAAGCCTTTGTGGCGGCGGCGCTGCTGCTGTGGATCCTCCCGACACCGGTTCTCCGGGCCGGCAAAAAGCGGGAAAAGCCTCTTTAAAGTGGGTGTCGTGAAACGAACCGTGGCGGTTCCACAACAGCGAGGAGATAAGTCGAATCGGTGGCGATGATAAGAAAGCTAAAGCTGATTCTAAACATCAGACAGCCACAACTTAACTCTTTGCACTCTAAACAATCGTATTGACAGAAAGGTGGCAGCAAAGAGTCAAAAAGAAAATCTTCGATGGTCGAAATTGACAAATTTTGTCCAAAAATGGAAGATTTAAAGGTGGAAATATTCAAACTTAAATTCTAACTGGGGGTTTTCAGACATCAGCAAGAGCTTCGCTGCGTCCTACATTCAAGGGACAATTCCTTGGAAGTATTTGACCATTCGTGACGTAAAGTTAAGTAGCTCTTATGTGTGAGATTCGAAAGGAGAAGCGGGTGCAGGCGGAGACATTCATGGTTTCCAATGAGGACAACGAGAACCGCGGCATCGTGAAGCTGCGAGCTGGACAAACAGGAAGCCAACAGCGAGCCCGTTTACATCAGAGAGTAATCAGATTATCGTGATAATCTCATTACAATAATCTGATTTTTGCAATGCTAGGAGAGAGTAATCAGATTATTGCAATATTTAGATTATTCCAGTAATTATTCCTAATTCATTATTCTTAAAATGAAAATATCACAATTATTTTAAGGTGGCATACTCTGATATTTGCCATCAGAGTACTACGACAATCTGACAGCCATAATCTGATTAGTACAATAATCTGATAACGGAACGATGTGATGTCTCCCCGTTATCGTGTAAACGGGGTCACTGAGCCTCTACAGGCAGTGGACGCGACATTCATCTCCAGAGGAAGTGAAACGAGCATAGAAGAAGAAATCTCGTGGGATTCGGGTGAGTGTCGTCGTAGCAAACGATGAGGCTTTCGAGGTTCTTTCGAGACAGTAAAGATTCGCATAAAAGGTGCTGCTGTCGGTGCTGCTACACAACGAGTTGAATCGAGCTGTTCCTAACTAAGCAAATCTGATCAGGGGTCACTTTAAGGCTCAGAAGGCCCCTTAAAAACAAACAGGAACCGCATCCAGTCTCATTTTAACACCAGCCAATCGGAGTGATTGGCGATAGCTTAGCATGCATCTAAATGAGGAAACTGGCAAGTTAAAAACAGCTTTCAAAACTGGATCAAGGAGCGAAGTTCAGGGAAAATTTATCTCCCTTAAAACAACCTGAATAAATGGACAATATTTTCATCTAATTTGAAGGTTGGCAGAACAACTGTGTTCAAATAATGGCAGTTTCTCTCTAAAATCCCTCTAAAATTTCATTCCGGACAAATAAATCCACCACGAACTCGATCGAAATGTCTCATAGCTCTTTTAGAGGTCAGAGCACAAACAGCAAAGGAATTCGAAAAACTGGACGAAGCAGCCAATGAAATATCTGTCAAATAGAGGAAAATAAACAGCATTTGTAGAGATAAACTTCACAACTTGGCCGCTGACAACCTGATGTGTGCAAACCTCTTTACAAACCATCCAACGGACTGCAATACCCGACTTCAAGGCATCACTCCAAACTTCATCATTTAAATGTCTTTATACTATCATTTCTTATCTAAAATAGAAGATACTTGCAATATAGATTTGTATTTATTCATATATTCCTTCTTCTCTTCATATCTGTCCTCTTTCATCAGCTCGGATCTCTAAATATCGTCTGTACAAGAGAAAAAAACAAAAGCGGCGACGCTCCCGAAATGACCGAAGTGCTGTTTCCTTCAGGATTGAATTAAAACTCTACAACAAACAGGCTCTGCTAATTGGACCTGGAAAATAAAAATCTATATTCAAAATAGTCATCTTAAAATATTTCGTCAGGATCAAACACTTTGATTTACAAGAAAATATAAACGTGTGTCTGTCGCGAGAGCCGGAAGGAAGCCTCTGCTCTCCATGAAACGGCAAAGAAGCACACGTCTGTGTTTAATTTAGGGATAAACACTCAACTTTAAAACTTTTAAATCGTCATTTTTGAGTAAAATACTATTCATTCTTAAACTGAGCAGCTTCAAACCTTACTCGAGTACAACGCCTCTCCTCCAATACTTTGTGGCTCCTCACTTATCACGATATCATGCAGAACAACTGAGGTCACTTGTGCCACCGACGAATCTACAGAAAATCTGAGTGGCTGCTGCTGCTGCATAAACATGGAAATCTACTCGACGCTCCTCAAATAAACGAGCCAAACTGCTGCATGTGAATCTAGGGTTTTCAGAGTAAAAGCATTCAACTACTTTCTTCACTTCGTAGTCTGCATAAAAAAAAGCAGGCGAAGTCCTCCAGAGAGAAACGAAACGCAAGCTACACAAGTTTACAGAGAAGTCTTAGTCCTTGAAAAGTGGAGTTTTTGGTTCTGACTTTACGTGCTCGGATACTGAGTGGTTTTATCGGTGTAAAGTGTGTGTTTGTGTGTGTGTGTGTGTGTGTTTGCTGATGTCGGACTGGTTTGTGGAGAGAAGCGTCTCTCTTTGCTACAGTAGGAAGAGAAGCAGACTGACGCGCTGCTGGTAGGTTGAACTGTGACGCGTCTCTCGACACAAACAGAAGAGGACGCGAGTGTCAGAGGTCCATCTACACACCGAGGGTCCTCAAACTCTGAACCGAGAGCCTCTTCTTTAAGATGCAGCGTTGGAGGCGAACGTGCTCTAAAATGGGGGTGTCAAACCGGAGGGTTCAGTCAAGTTACCTGCACAGTGGAAAAGATGAAGACAACTGCAGTTGTTTGGACAAACGACGAATAGATTGAACCTTTTTTCATGGGACGATTTGTCAATATTGTAATTTTCCTTGATTTTTTAAAAATAAAGTGCATTAAACATTTAGTTTTTTGTTGCAAATTGGCCGCTTGTTGCCGCTTAAAGGCATCGAGACCGACACCCCTCGTCTAAGTGGGACATTGTACATCAGTTAAACGTGAAATTTGTACGACGACGTTGTTGTACTTAAATGGACGGAACCCCCTCATCTGATTCAGACTCGAACAACATGCAGGACGGAGAAACGTTCGCTGTATTCCATCTATATTCCAACATAACATCTGTTTTCATCCTTCAAGCGATGAAACCTTTCCCAGTTCTTCCCTTTTGGTTAAAACTTGTCGATAAAGTGGAGTTTTTCCCTCCGTGAGCTTCCTGGTTGGTTGCACTATCTACACTTCCCAGTTAAGCCTGTTCCTTACTCTAACATTCTGGTGATTAAATATTATATATTCATATATATCTTACTATATATGGTATATAAAAATATACAATCATTGGCTAGTGGTGAGACAAAGATATCATTCACATAGGACCAATACTTTATGCCTCCAAAGAGACAAACCCCATGCACATAAAACATGACTTCGATATATCAATAATCTAATCAAAACATTCCCTCTTCGTCGTTTTCTCACTCAGGCCCGACGGCCTCCTCTTCCCATTGTCGTCAGCCACTGAATCGATTGTCGTCCGTCAGAAAACAGGCCTTCATTCTCGCAACCCAGAACGTGACCAAAAGTTTGAATGGCGCCTCTTTGTGGGATTGGGTGTGGTTCATCAAGGTGCACCTGACTGTGGGTGGAGCTTACGCATACACACGCGCACGCACAGCTGCAGCTCATCAGCCTTATAAAAAGGCTGCAAACACACATGTGGAGGACATCCGGTGGACACGGAAAACACAGGTGTGACAGGTTCTCTATCAGGCTGCAGTCGTTCAATCTAGGGCCAATCCAAGGATTTACTACCGTGATTTCTGACTCGCCTACATATTTTGCCAAGAACTGCTGGACACACCTGCTCTCACCAGGACAGAAAAGCTGTAGCCTTCAGAATAAAAGCACTGAGACAGTTTCTAGGGTCTTCGCTTACAGGAAATATAACCTGTATGCTGTGAAACTCTTTGCATTTTACAACCTAAAATCTGGTTCTTGTCACCAAGCTTTTCACTGGTCTCCATACGAGCAGAGGAAACATCTGAAGGCAAAGAAACTATGGCAACACAGATGCATATTTTGGCAACAACTTGTCCCCATGTTTAAAATTCACCACACTTCTTTTCACCTCCCAGAACTGAAAGTTACACATCCAAAGACACAAGATATGCAAAAGCATCCTCCACGTTCAGCTCCGGTCCAAATACAAACCTAAAGAAGGAAATAAATCTTCGTATGTACACTGGATAGAAAAAAGCTACTCTGTTGTGGTGTGATATGATAGCCGACCTGACCGAAACAAACCTCACGTGCTGTGAACCTCATGCAAGTACAGACACACAGAGCGCAGAGCTCTGTCCATTAAAAACGACTGGAAAATAAACAGGATGAAGAGATGCAGTCAGAAAGCATCGAAGCGGCCAGGTGAAGAAGGGAGGAGCCTCCTTTCGAGCCACTGCCATCGAACAACGCTGCTGACCGACACCTTGGCACGAGAAAGATCAATAAATACGTCTTCACTATACTGCACTGCAATGTTCCTGATTTCAAGTATGTTAGGTTTTTTTTTCTGGCATGGAAATCACTGAGTTCACTTAAAAATGTAACAAACAGAAAATAACACGTCTTAATGATACATCTTTTTTTTCTCTTACTTTCACGAGCACGATAACTTCAGGAACCTTTGAATACAGTCAGAATTATTGCATTGTTTTTGCATATCTTGTGGGTTGCAGGATTGACACCCACTCATACCGCTATACTGCAAGACAACGCCTCAGATATCGTGCTAACCGAAATATATGCGACATAAGTACGCTGCAACGCTGCTCCTCTCCACACGGGGGCACCACCCATCGCTGAATTTCCCGATCAACAGAATGAAACTGAAGAAATTAAACACGTTGCCTGGTTTGGCACTTCTGATATGCAGGTATAACTTTGTTTTGAATGCATCCATGTGTGTTACGCTTGTTTTGGTTCAGGATGGTAAATAATTCTTTGACAAAAGAGCAGAAATGCTTCCTTTTGAGTGATACTTGATGTTAAAAGCTGCAATTTCAAAGCCTGACTTGTTAGGTTATTTGATGATTTACTTCTCGTGTCAGGTCAATCAAGTAAACCAGCATAAATACTATAAATAAGTAAAGAAACTTAAACTCGGCAAAGAGTAAAAGAAGAATAATACCACAAAATGAGGCTGCGCCAGTCTGGAGGCTCAAACATCAAATCTCGATCCTCTTTCACTCACACATAAACTCCCTCTCCCGAATCAGAGTTACTTATGGTTCCACTTTTCTCTCTTTCTGTTTGATTTCAACACGTTTGTCATTGAGGAACAGTCCGTATTTAGACGAGGTGCTTCTAGCATAAGAAAAATAAAGACTAACTGCATTTCGTATGAAGCCATGGGGTCCTTGAGTCACTCTGCAGAACCTGCAGTTTGACCATAACTACAAAAAACGACGACAGCACTGCCACTAGAACATAATTCAACATTCACATTTAGATTGCATAATAATGACAGGAGTCTGTTACTGGCACAGGATGCAGTGTATGGCAGTGTGTTCATGCTAACGCCTCTCTGCCACAGAGCTGCTCTGCCTCTCGTGTAGGAATTAGAGCTCAGCAGTGTGATGGGAAGAGTGAAAGGAGAGAAAAACCAACGGCTGTGAGCTGACGTGACAGCTTCTCAGATATGCAAAGGACATCCTCTGAAACGGGACGACTTAAGGAATGGTTTCCAAATAAAATGGCGCACTCTCGTTTCCTTGAACTCGATCATAGCGTTTTGCCTTCTTCCTCCGGACTGTATTGAAGGTTTATTTGGAGCGGTTTCGACGGATCGAACCCAACAAGTGTGAACAACTTTAGAGAGCTGAACTGAGTTTGTACCTTTTTGAACAATGAAACAGTGTTGCTGTAAATCAGTGATTAACGTAAGAGTTGTTTCTTTTTTGTATGATTGTGATGTGTCCTGTGTGACGTACCGAGGCTTGAACACTGTACCTGACAATGTCTGAACCTTATCTCAAGTTAACTCAGACTATAACCATGAAACAAACTGAAAATAGATCAATCAAGAAACGTCATGCTACTTATAGGAGAAAACCAAAACAACGCACAGGAGATCATCAGGGATGCAACTTCCCTCCAAGCTCACAAATTGGTGATTCACGTTAATTCCAATAATTAAAAGAAACAAATATCATACGTGCTATAATTTACCAGCAACAAGTCGAACCAGTAAATTATATCACAGTCAGGAAACGAGTTTAACTTGCTGAAAAAGCAACATGTCACGAGTCATGAGCCTCAGACGAAGAGATGTGATTCAGAGGTCTTGCAGCATCTGTACACCAGCCCTAATAGTTTGCTTGGAGTTGAAGTTCGAACGATGGCGTGATGTGGCGCGTTCGAGTTGCAGCCGAGCGCTCGGCCGCTGTGGCAGTTGGAGTTTGGCGCGTCTACCGTTCGCACGGGAACCGTGAAATAGGACGAGGAGCGATCGCCGAGAGGCTTCATGCCGCGCGGCCGAGCTGCCAAAACTCGCCGCGGCCGCATTCCCCCCCAGAGACCCGACGACGAACCGCGTCTGCGATGGGAAAGTAAAGAAAAGTCATGTTGTTGTGGGTTTTTTTGTCAGACAGAGCGGCTCCCGACTCTGCAGCTTGGCTATAAAGTAAAAACTGTGCTAAAGGAATCACAAAGCTTTGGAAGCATGCCTGTCCATGGTAACCCTGTGTTAAGGAGGCCCATTATCACACACTCACACACACATCCTTGCACAAAACACACACACAAACACACACACACACACACACACAAACACACACACACACACACACACACACACACTCCTTGCACGCACAACACCATACTTGTAATGCTACCTTAATTTACTGTCTAGGCTTAAAATCAGCTTTTTAGAATACATAAGTAACCACACACACACACACACACACACACACACACACACACACACACACACACACACACACACACACACACACAC
>JASSRZ010000032.1:7280848-7292945 GCA_032164315.1 Malacoctenus gilli | reverse complement strand
ACACACACACACACACACACACACACACACACGCACACACACACACACACACACACACACACACACACACACACACATCGAAAATGTGTCACAGTACAACACTACAAATTCGACTCCAGTAGAGACTTCTGGGGTTTGGGTGACCTCTCACCTAAAGAAGTGGGGCAGAGGAAGACTCTCTTTGGAGACTGCCACCCTCCTCCTCCTCCTCCTCCGCTCCCTCGTCTTCTGTCCTCGACCTCCTCCGTTTCCTCCATGGGAGTCAACTGCTTGCACGTTTCGTCATGATACACCAGCCTAATGGACACACATGAAGAAGAGTCAACCGAAACGCGTGAATGGACGGGATCTTAGTCTGACGGTGCAATTGTTTGGAGTGCCTGTCCGACAGTACATGTCAGATGAGAGCGAGCGGGCGTCCTCGTGGTACTCCCTGTCGTCAGCATAACTCTCATCATAGGTCTCCTCTGTTGAACCCTCCCCTCGTCGGATGATTGGCAGACGACTGTCACTCGAGTCGGAGCTAGCGACGGACGGACGTCAAAACAAAGCGGACAAACAGACAGAGACACAGAGATGAACATAGACAACACGTCACAGATGGAAAGAAATACAGGTAAACGGATACGCCAACAGATGTGAACACAGAAATAATAAAAAAAACAACAACAATAAAGCAGCTGATTAGCAAAGAACTCAGACAGGAGCTTCGGAGGGAGATGGGAAACCCACGGAGACTACTGCATGTAGGAAAAGAAAGGCGGAGAAGGAAGGAGAGGAGCTCTGAGGAGCAGCGGGCGGGAAGCACGGCTGCTTTGTTTTGAAGCAAAATGGTGAACAGCGTCGAAGGCAGCACCTGGAGTATGACCCGCGGTAGCCAGACTGAAGTTCAGACATCTTTAAAGACACAAAGCAGCGAACACAAATGAGATTTAGACTCCACTAATGCTGCGAGCGCACCCTCAGCGTGTAGTATTTTATTGGTGGCCTGCAGGGAAATTAAACCGGCACTTTAAGTTCTGCTGAGGTAATCACTCCAGGTAAAGGTCAATGAAGTCAGAGAATAAGCTGCTGCTCAAATTCGCAAACAAATAAGGCGGAAAAATCGGCCGTTTGAAGCAATTCTCATGCGAATTGCGCAGATGATCGGGATTAAGACGTCCCGTCTTTGCATCTCAAAGATGTCGTCCCGTCAGTCACTTCATTTCATACCCCAGACTCAAAGCTTTTAAGGAGACATGCTGACATCTGAATTTCAATCTTCTTCACCGGATTGTTTGGGTCGAAGTTACGGTGCGTTATCTCTCGCACACCATCTGTTGACCACTTTGTTCAAAATCAATCCAAACGCTCACATTCTCGCTTCTGTGGGTCTATTTTAGGCCACAGAGCAGAAGCGTTTTCCGGAGAACAGCCTGGTGAAGACAAAAATAAGAATTCAAAATGCCACGATGTCCCTTTGAATCAGTTATTTAAAGGCCATTGTGGCAAACTCTGGGTTAGAGCAGCAGTTGACAAAAACCTGGCAAAGACTGTCCTCCACGAGCTAGTGCATCGTTGCGTTGAACAGAAGTGCAATTCTGCATCTCTTAATCTATGTCAAATGTCAATAAACAGTGTAAAACTCAGTTTCCTCATTAGAAACATGTTAACCTTTACTTGAAACTTACAGGAGACCCCTGAAAACAACATTATCAGTTGTTGTGTCTAACCCAGACCTGCCTGAATACAGAAGAAAACAGCAGCAACAGAAGCCCTCGATTGGAGAGTTTTGACCACCAAACAGTCCATCTACGGCTTTTCGGAGCTGTAAACGATCGCTGTGGCCGCGAAAGCATTTTGTGCATAGCGACGTGAGTCACTATAGCACCTGGATAACTGCACTATTTTTAAAACAAAGCGTCAATGAAACCTTTTCAGCGGACTTGAGGAGGGGGACTAACTGAACGTCAGACACTCACACAAACACACTCAAAACACACACTCTTGCTCTCTGTCCCCTGAGCAACATACCGCATGAGGGTGTCATAAAAACACGTCCTGCTTGCCACCGGAAACCAGACAGAGAAAGAAGAGCGGGAGGGAAATAGAGAGTGAAGGAAATAGTGGAATCATTCACTGAAATACCTGAAGGTGAAGTGTGTAAAAAGTAGTGCCGCTTATGTGCAACAGGTGGCAGTAGAGAGCCGCTATGTTACCCAGTATGTCTAAAAAAAAGCTTGAAAAATGTGACATACTGTACCTTTGATGGAGGTTGAAAGATGTGTTCCGGATGCACGTCTGCACTCACCTCTTTGGAGGAAAGCACCATGCGGATCTCGGCAGCAGGATCGGGGTGAGGGGCTGCCCGGTGTGCCCGTCCACAGTGCTTATCGACGGGCTCGGGAAGCGGCTGACGCCCTGCGTGGTCACCCCGACCATGCCGGTGTTGTTGGCGTTGTTGATGTTGGCGTTGGAGCCCGAGGAGGAGTACGAGGAAGGCGTGAAGGTGGTGGAGTCCATGAGCTTCTCGTGGGACGGGCTCTCGCCCTCGCACGGCGAGCCTTTCTGGCTGATGTGCAGGGGACGCTGGGTGGTGAAGGACTGCGGGAAGGACCCCCGGCCGTCGCTCTGGTTGTAGTAGTTGACGTGGTTGCCAAACAACCCGCCAGTTCTCTGTGGCGTGAGAAGACGGAAGACAAAGAGAGACACGGAGGGACAGAAAGGACGAGAAAAGAAGAGTTTTACTCCTAGCTTGCCAGATTTTTAAACACACGTCAATCATCTCATGGATGTCCCATTCACCGCGAGCAGCGATAAAACTGTACTCAGCCATGATGGAAAAGCAAAGCACAGGCTTTTGGTCCCACCCCGAGGTCAAGTATTACTTACTGTGTCTCAAAAAAACACAAGAGCATTTGTAACGCAGGGATTTACCTCAACATCAGAGAAGAATGACGAGACTCATATATTGAGACTTTATCTGAAGATTCACTCAAAAAAAGCATCTTATGACGAGAATAATCACAAGATAAACACCAAGAGAATGACCTTTTTTCATTGATTTGCATTACAAATAATTGTATCAGCAAACAAAATGCAGCGCATGAATTCTGCAATGGTGGCGAGAATGGAAAGTTGATACTGACTCACCCTCTCAGAGAAGGAGCAGGCGAAGCTTTGTGCTTGTGCGTGCATGTTTGTGTGTGTGTGTGTGTGTGTGTGTGTGTGTGTGTGTGTGTGTGAGCGAGTTTTGTTGTTTTACTGCCGATAAACCCCCCAAAATCACTTTGATATTGTTTTAATCTGCATTTTTTTCGAACTTAAACATCATCTCATGGTCGGCTACATTCATCACTGAATGTGGTTTAGTTGGGGGTAAATCTGAGGGGCAGTTATGTGGTGGAAAATGAGGCTTTTGAAGTCTGTCTGACTCGGAGCACATGCATGTGTCGGTGCATGGAGCGGTCGTACGGCTTGAAGCTGGCGCAGTTCATCTCTTGCTCTCTCTCTCTCGCTCTCTCTCGTGCTTTCTCTCCCTTTTTCTGGAGAGTGAGTGAAGGTGTGTGTATCCGACCTTTACCCTGAAGATATCGTCCTCGGACGCGGCCGACACGGGCTCCTTCAGGCCTTTGTCCATCTCCTCCTCCACAGTCAGGTCTCCAGAGATGGCCCTCCGAATCTCTGGACCGATGTCGTGCAACGTCCGCAGGCCCGCCTACGCACAGACCAGCCAAGTAAATGTTTCCTTCTTATCACACAACACGGAGACTCATTTCTCTCTTAAAGTAAGCTTGAATTACACTGTGCGTTCCCTCCAATAACGACTCACTGATTCTTCATCACAGCTTTTTTATGCAAATGTGAACAAAACCTTTCTGGGTACCTGCAGAGAGAGGGCAGTTTTGGGGGGCACCTTGGCCACCAGCCCCTGTTCTTTCCTCTTCTTGAACTTGCGGAAATATTCCTGGATGAGGAAGGTGGCGTAGAACTTTCCGACTGTGACCTCGTCATCTGGGAGAAATCACACCCACACACGCTGCTGAGGTTTTTTTTTGCCAGCGCGGGAGAGAAAAAAAAAAACGACTGGATTTTGGCAGTTGATGAAACTGTGTTGTAGAGTGTACACACCACCAGCAGGGGGCACCACTTGATCCAAGAGCTTCATGCTGGTTCTCTTCCAGATCTTCTTCACGATTGCCCTCAGTTCTTCATTGGCCTGTTCCAGATTTCCTGCACAAAGAGCTCCAGTTATTTCCCAAGATTCCCAAAGTCAATTCTAACAAGACTAACTGACCCAGATGTTGAATTTTCCTACATTTTGGCTGTCAAATAAATAATCAAATATGACAAGAGACAGTGCGGATGTCTGCATGCATCTGCTACCTTCTGTCTTGATCCTGAGCGCCGTTCTGACGAGTGCGAACAGCGTGGCGTTAAACATCACCGTTCCATCGCTGTTCAGAGGCATGTTCATCGACACCAGACGCTGCACGTGGCAAGACGGACAGAAACACACACATGTCACATGTCTGCAGCGTCCCGACTTTAGTAGTAAGCTCGCAGGACTTCATACCTTGCAGGCCACCCTGTGGGGACAGAGCTTTCCGAAGCCGAGGGGAGGCTGGATTCTCCGGAGCAACGTCACCACATCCAGATGTTTTATCCTCCCCCTGAAAACGGAAGCAATGTCACTCACACAACCTCTGCTGACGTTTTCACCTCACGTCTGAGCTCCCCGTGAACCTACTTGGCCTCCGGGTCGTATTCAGCCCAGATCCTCTTGAATTCATCGAGATGGTGCGGCCCCAAGATCGACCAATCGCGCGTCAAGTAGTCAAAGTTGTCCATGATGACAGCCACAAACAGGTTGATGATCTGCAGGCAGTCGGTCAGAGTCAATCGGTCACTGAGGTATCAAGCTGCAACCTCGAACAGCGGCCGAACGAGTCACAGAATCAACATTTTCATGTGTTCAGGTGAAGATGAGTAACGAAAGCCCGCTTCTCACCAGAAAGGCACAGAGCATGTAGAAGCTGACGAAGTAAACGATGGCAAACTGGCTGCCACAGTCCTCGTGGGTGGTGCTGTACTCGTTGGTGGAGCCTTTCTCGCACGTTCGGTTGGGCGAGCACGCCAGCATGATCTCCTGCCACGCCTCACCTGTTGCACATCTGATAGGCAGACGCACGCACCCACCCGCACAAATATGTACGCACATCAACGCAGGTGCATGCAGAACGAGACGTGGACGCACAGGTTCACCAGAGAAGCGGCACGATCACGAGTGCATGTATGCGGAGAGGCATACAAGCATGAGGTTACACACATTCACACACAGATATTTATAAAGAGGAAAAAAAGGGGGAGACATGAACACATGTTAAACACACGTGTCAGACCAAGAAGAGTTGGAACAGCAAGAGTGCAAAACTTTATCATATCTTGATGCACTGAATTTACTGTTCGGAAACGACATATTTCTGTACGTGATGCTAATAAACGGTTGATTCTTCCATCCTGAATACTTCAGTGTGTTTCAGCTTTTGATTGCCGAAGGTTTTTGAATCATTTTCATTCCCGTTAATCAGCGTCTTCCTCTCGAAGCAAATATGAAGTATCCAATGGTTCCCATTTCTCTGAATGGAAGCCCAAAGCCACAGTATGATATATATTCCATGTAGGAGTCTGGAAACTGCATCTGTCAAAAATGTGTCAGAAATGGTGAAAAAAGGCATTTCTATCCCTTCAGTTTTGCGGAGTTTCGTCTCCTACATGGAATCTTACCATCACGGGTGCATCAGAGAGGTTTCTGCACGTCTGTCCAGGTAGATTAAAAAATGCTCGTCAGTGGATCAGAATATAGATCGAGGTAAACCGGCACAAAGTCGGGAACGCGGTGTGGATCAGTGATTAATGTTTGCTTCTTTTTCCCCCCCTCCTCTGAAAAGGTGGCAGCGAGATGGTCTCGCTGCGGAAAACTGACAAAACATTTTCTCACCCCGGCTCGAGTGCAGAGTCGAGTCAAAGAGTCGGCTAAATTTACAGCTTGACATTTACAGATACGCTGGCCTTTAATTAACCCGCCGAAGTCATAAACTCGCCGCGCAAAGTACGGATGCGTTTTTTTACCGTGAGTGGGAAAAAGAACTCAGGAGATCAGACAAGGAGGACGGTAAATTACTGTTTTTACGCAGAATTAAAGAAGGTGATGATGAGACTGTGATAATACAACGTGAGTAGAAGGCGTCTGAATCCATTAGGTAGAGAATAAAGGTTGAGGATGAAGAGGGCTTGTAGTCTTCCTCACCTGAAGAGCAGCAGCACTGCCTGAGGAAATGTCTGGAAATTGTTGTTCCGGTTGATCTGTGTGTGGTCCTGCAGCGCTATTTTACCAAACATCTGTACAGGAGGGGAGGAGGTAGTCACAGCATATGAGGTCAGCATCGGCAAAGGGGGACGTCAGTCAGAGTCCGAGGCCGGCAAATCAAATCAAACTGTCTCCCAATCATCAGCACTGAAAGGAACTACACAGCAGCTCTGAAGAGAGACATCAGGACAAAGAGGAACCAGAGAGAGAGAGAGGGAGAGAGGGAGAGAGGGAGAGAGGGAGAGGAGTCGACTGGACAGGAACGCTGGACGACAAAACTCCAGGACAGACACGGGACGAGGGCTCGCTAGGGGGGGAGAAGAAGAGACAAGACAAGACAGAAGGAGGGGACAAAAAAAGGGGGACACGACAACAGCTTACCTGCATGCCGATGACAGCGTATATGAAGAAGAGCATCACTATAAGCAGAGCTACGTAGGGCAGAGCCTGAAGAGAGGAGAGACACGTCAGTGACAAGCCGCCTGCAGGGTCGTCCATGCACCGAGGGCTGGAGTCCATTCACTTTCATGCAGAACCTCACCCAGTTCCTCTCTGAGTCGTTAGGGACACAATAGAAATTACATGCATCCGTTGCTCCCCGGTCATCGTCAAGAGAAAGTGAATGGATCAGCAGGCCCGAGTGGCACAGCACCAAAAACAATCCAGGACAAATCATCTGACTTCAGAGCGAAAAAAAGAAAAGCCTCCATAAAACACAAGCTGCTCTCTGAGTTTAGCCACCAGCTCAGTCCCGAGGTTGGCGCGTGAGAACCCAGCCGGGCCTCGTTTTGATGTGCGACCTGGAGGAACTGAGCTCCCGGCTAACGCTGCTCCTGTGCCTGGGAGAGAAGGACCAAATCCCAGCGGGCGCAAAGGTAGGAAGAAATGTTGTGTACCTCTAAGTCAGGGGTGTCAAACCTGCAGTCTGCAGGCCAGACTCACTTGTAAGGGAGTTAAATCATGAATTTAAGAGAGCTGGACACCCCTGATCTAAGTAATAAACTCAGTATTAAACGCTTGGGAAGTGTTGATTTTGTTAGCGTGAGAATATTTAATGGAAACCGCTGAGCTTAAAAGCTTGATCTTTATTCAATGACCATAAAGTCGCATGAAGTGGCCCATCTCAGCTAACACAGGAGAGAGAACAGGTCAGTTTAATTTCTCCACGACTCTCTATCAAATGATTTTCTTTTTTTTTGGTGGAGTGCTCGGTTAATCTTATCTAGAGCTCGACTGGCCTACAGGAAATGGTAAGCTCTCGGGGGTTAGTCAAAGGGTGTCGGGTGTTTGAGAGTAAAACAAAAAAAACAACAACAAAAGAATCGATGGAGAAGAAATGAGAGAGAAGTGGAGATGGTAAAAAATTGATTTCCTTGTTAAAGGTATTTGAGTTTCTCCCTGATTCCCAACGTTACGTCCCTGCTGCCCTCCCTGCCTCTGCAGCGAGACTCCTAAACCCCCTCTCCGAGCGCCTCGCGCCGTTCCCCTTTCCTTTCCCCCCGTGAAAGCTCCCTGACTGCGGAAAATAGGAGGCGGACTGAAAGAGGGACGGTCCGAGGAGAGGAAAGGTGGCTTGTGAGGCTCTGGTGGGCTGGATTTACACAAGAACGAGGGGCCGTTTTAGCCCCATGTGTCACAGATCGGAAATCATCGCAGATCGTTAGTGCTCCCTTTATCTTGTCTTAAGAATACATTTTAACACCTTTGGCGAGTCTAAACGGTAAAATTGGGGCTTCATGATCGCCCATTACTTTTGTTCTGGATGTGCTTTTCGAAGACGTCCTGAAAAGGGAGGCGGCGTGAGCTGCGGGAGCAGCGCTCAGCCGGTGATGAAGCACCAGCCCACTTTTGTGAGGCAGGTGGAGTCACCTTGAAGCAGCACACCAATAAAAAAAACAAAAAAAAACTCTCGGCGTGATCGATAGTCAAACTATTTACTGCCGTTCTGAAGAAGTAACAGCTGGTTTGGGCTGAAAGCAAAGATTTGCTGCTGATTTGGGAGATAAATAAAAAGGCGCTTTTAGTTCCCTTAAAGCTACAGTCTGCATTTTTCATTTTAAACTGACCAGAAGCTAAAAAACTCATTAAAATCAGGAAAATAGCCGAATGAAGAGAAAACATTGGCTACTGCACTGACAAGTGACTCACTACTGACACCTAAAGGTGAAAAGTGGCATTACTTGCAAATGACACACTGGATCTTAAAATGTTGAGTGTCTGACTGCATTAAACTGTTAAAACATATGTTGAATTAACTGTATTTTTGATGTGCTTCTCCACATGGAGAAAGTTTTCAGTTAGACGGAAACAATGAGGGAGAATCTCAGTATTGACAGAAGGATCAAGGGAGTTGTCTCGAGCTAAAATAACATGCGTCCCGGGTGATATTTAGTTCATCTTTAGAGGTATTTAGAGGTTAATCTGGGTCACAGTAGGGTTAAAGCTCAGCTGTCTCCCCACCACTTGCGCCCCTGTGTAAACCCAACCCGCCCGGCCTGCTCTAGCACGTTGTGTCCGGTTCTCCCCTCACTTGGAAGGATTTGATGAAGGTCCACAGCAGGGTCCGAATCCCTTCCCCGCGAGACAGCAGCTTCACCAGCCTCATCACGCGGAACAGCCGGAAGAAGGTGATGGAGATCCTGGCGTTCTCTTCAGAGTTCTGCAGTCCCTTTTGGTGGGGTTTGGTGTTTTTTTATAGAAAAAACACAGGACGCATGGGAACACATGCAGATAGGTAAAGGGGGGGAAACACACATCCGCGCACGCACGCACGCACGCACGCACGCACGCACGCACGCACGCACACACACACACACACACACACACGCACACACGCACCCACACACGTATAGATGATCACAAACATACACACATGCAAAAACAGACACACGGGTAACATTGTGCATGCATATTCCCACCCACGCACAGATATGGATGTAAATATACATGGCACACACGCATACGCACACACGCACAAACACACACACACACACACGCATCGAGTTAATAAATGGAAATCTGCGTCCTACAAAATCCCATCAAAATCAACTGACAAAAGAGATCTGGGAGAGAATCGGGCAGTCATGCTTCTTTCTGTGGCTTCATGGAAAAAATCACTTGGCAACAACAGAGACCCACGAATCATCCAGCAGCTTCGGCTCCTCCTCGCAAGCTGAACGCGCCCAACAGTTACCCAGCACGCGTATATAAAGCTCGTTGGCGAAACTACGGCTGCTCCTTTTTACATCACCTCAATAAAGAAAACACCCCAGGTTATCGTGTCTTTGTTTTGTTGTAAGGAAATCAAGACCAGCGCTGACAACAAGAAACAACAAGTAATAAATACTTTTCAGACCTCTGAACTGAATCGAATTAAGCCGTGCGATTTGGTTACGCGGCCCGGCTATAGACTAAAAACCTAATCGCGGAGAATAGTCCTTGCGAGCCTTTCATCGACGTGGGGAAGCGCAGCCATAAATCACTGATAACAATTCAAAGCAGATACAGCAGAGCTGAAAAATCCCGGCTCGTTGGGGCCATTCCTGTTTCAATAAATCACGCCGGAGAGCTAATTGTTCGTCTGTCACAGAGACAAAAAAGTGACCACCTGGAGAAACGACCCAAAGGTGAAACTCAGCAGGATGGAGACGTACGAAACCGACGCGTCAGCTGCTGTGCAAAGCCATGTTTTTTATCTGAGGAACATCTGAGAGGGCTCTGCACACTATTATGCATTTAAAGCACTCAATGCATTTCAAGCGACTCCACTATTTGGCATTTCCTGCAACTTCCCGAGCACAAGGTTGAGCGACGCGGTTTCCTAAATGTCTATTGTGCCGGTCGTCAACTGCAGGAAATAACTGCACAATGAAATATTCAGCCATCTCGCTGAGTGCTATTCTAATACTGTACTGATTTATTTATTTATGCTGCTCCTCTGCTCCTTCTCCGGGAACAAAAACAAAAAAGGTGGAATAACAAAAGCAACATCGGGACTCGTGTACGGCGCGATGCGGCTTATACAGCGGCTCAGCTCCCAGTTAAGGAGATCATTCGCGATTCCCGCCGCCAATCGGATGATTGGTCATGTGAATCGGAGGATATCGGTTCATACAAGCACAGAATCATGAGCGCCTGTGACAGCGGGAACAATTACGCCGTTAAATATTCAACATCTAACGTTCCCGCTCGAACGTGCGCTCGATAAACTCCCTATAAAACCGTACTTCAACCACACAAACGCCACTAAGCCGAGACGTCTGTCTCCCCTGTGAAGGTCGAACGCCACTCGACGGAACCGCCACCACGTCAGCCTGTTTAACCTCCGAGTCTGCGTTGCCGTTTTTCCCAAGAAGCCATTAATTTTTCATGTTAATCCCACAGAGAAACACACAGTGTGCTCCTACAAAAGAATTTGCCATTTTCGACACATCTTGGTGCAGTTTGGGATAACAGACGTCAAATATTACTTCTCAACCAAGCTGAGAAAGTTGCGTAGAAATCAGATGAACCAAAGCAGCTTTGAGATTCACTTTAAATTCTGGGAGGTTAAGGGTTAAAGTTCACTCCTTTCTGAGGAGTTTCCTGATGAAGTGTTGACAAGTAACTCAAGACATAAGTTGTCCCAAACTCCACCGACACATATGCCGAAAAATGACACATCCTTTCTGAGGAGTGTAAACCACAAATCGTTGTACTGCATGTAATACCACAATTGGACCACAGTGGGCATCACTGCACCATCGAGACAGTGGAGAGGGGGGGAGGAGGGAGGAGGGGGGAGGGGGGAGGTAGGAGGGTGAGCGGGAGAGGTACAGTGACAGTAAGTGTAACAGAGGAAGACAGAGAAAGAGCGAGAGAGCAAGAGGACGAGAGAAACCGAGAGAATAATCTGAAATATTCAGAGACAAACTCGACTGATTCATCAACAGACACAGAGAGACAGATAGACAGATAGACAGAGAGACAGAGAGACAGATAGACAGATAGACAGATAGATAGATAGATAGATAGATAGATAGATAGATAGATAGATAGATAGATAGATAGATAGATTGATTGGGAGTTGGTGGAGAAGAGTGACAGAAATAGAGACAGCGTGATTGCGTGACCATGACGGCTCATATCGATGACGAAAGATACCACACCCATAAGTGGGAAGGGGGGAGGGGCAACTCGCAAGCCATGAGGGAGGTGTGGCGGTGGGAGGCAGCGGGCGCCATCACAAAAACAATAGCCACTCAGAAAAAGTCACAATACTCCATTGATACCAGGCCTGAACGATACAGTGTCCTTCAGAGCACAAACATGTATATATGTAGATATGTATATAGATATAAAACAGGTGAGAGAACGAACAACAGCAACAGAAACGCCCCTCTGAACATGCCTGCAGAGGGCGACAGCACGGCGACGGGGATGCATGGAGAGGGGCACGAAAGTCCGGGCGTCATACGGTGGGACGGCGCAGCGGCGGGGAGGGAGAATGGGAGGATGGAGGAGGTAAGGGGGGGAGGCGGACGAGGTTACCAGTCGGCGCGTACCATTGGCCTTACCACAGGGGGGTGAGAGGAGGAAGAGGAGGAAGAGGAGGACGAAGAGGAGGAGGACGAGGACGAGGAGGAGTCAGCTGGCTTTAAGGAAAGGCAACAAAGATCAGCACCAGAGTAGCGCCTGGAGTGTGTGTGTGTGTGTGTGTGTGTGTGTGTGTGTGTGTGTGTGTGTGTGTGTGTGTGTGTGTGTGTGTGT
>JASSRZ010000032.1:7256301-7275456 GCA_032164315.1 Malacoctenus gilli | reverse complement strand
AGAGAGAGAGAGAGAGAGAGAGAGGGAGGGGTGGGGGGGTGAGGGGCATCGTACTTACGTTGATTTCACTGAGAATGACGTCTATTATGCTGCCAATTACGATGAGGAAATCAAACACATTCCAGGGATCACTAAAGTACCCCTACACAGGACGAGGTGAGCAAGGGGGGGGGGGGGAGGAGGAGTAGGAGGAGGAGGGAGGTAAGAAAGGTAGGTTAGAAGGTAAACAACATGTGCTGCCACTTCGCAGCCCCCCCCCCACCCCCTCCTCCCATTAAGGTGGCACAAGCTTTAACAGGATGCAAAAAAACCCCACGTAGCGGACCAACACATGAAAACGTTTCCATGGCGTTATCGCTTCATCCAGCGTGGCTGCGCTTCCTGCGACGCTCTGGGACAGCTACGTTGGATCGCAGCTATTTATGCCTTCCATCTGCATCCCGGGGCCCTCGGGTGATTACACTGGGAGCCCCTCTTTGTTTACCTAACTTATTGTGGCCAATTCAAGTATCAGCGGTGGTACAAAGCGAGGAATTTATGCAAAGCGTCCACTTTATCTCCCTGGCAGCGTACTGATGTTTGGACTGGGAGGAAACAGGGAGACACCGATGGAGCAAACCTAGAACGCTGCGTCTAAGAAAGCTGGGAAAGTGGTTAAAATGTGGTGTGACACTGGAATGAATTTGCAGTCAAAAATTACAGTTACAATTACTTATTTCCAGCTTTCAAAATCATAGTTTTTGGATTTAATTTTCAAAGAAATCAGCTTCAAGAGATCGTTGACCACTTTTCAGTGCCTGTTTTCGGCTAAAAACGCATGTTTTGCTGCAGCAGTTAGTTCAAAAAAGCCAAGAGACGGTCTGTTAGGGAAATTAAAAATGACTGCACAGCGTCTGGTAAGACAGGTGAGTTATTGCACATCATTCCAAGTCCAAAAATAGTAACTTTATGTTTCAGTAAAATAAAGAAAAACATGTAAACATTTTGCGACCACAAAGCAAATCTCTCCCTGGATGAGGAGGGGGCGCTGAGAGGAGAGGAGATCAATCTCACTCGTCTATTTTTAGCGTCATCGTTTGTCATCAGCAGCTGGGCGATTGTCATAAAAAGCAAAAGGAAAAAAAAACTCCTCGCCGTCGTCGTTCATCTGCACATGACATTATGCAAATACAACCAGGTAACCTTGGATACTATCGTCGCAAAAGGCTGTTTTCAGCCCTACACGTTAGATTATAACATCGTTATTGTTGCCGTTTGTTTGGCTGCGATGATGAAACCTGTTAAAAAACAGTGGATTCGAAACCAAAAAGAGAAACATATATATTTGGGTTATAATCCCGGTCCCAGGTGTGTGCGACTCCTATAAAAGCTGAGAAATAAAACCGTTAGCAAACCCGTCCTGCTCGCTGTGGCGGCTGTGAAGCAGAAATCCATGAAAGTTGATAAAAATCATGCAAAACATGGTTTGAATTTAAGCATAATGCAGTCAGGCTTGGGATTGTGTTACCACACCGCGCTGGAGAATATCAATCATGGAGGATGATTTAGGTATTCAAAAGAAAAGACACTCTCTGACTTGAATCATCACAGAACATTTCCTATGGAGGCCGTACAGCATGTTTATTCCTCTGTAACCACACATGCATTCCCTCACTTTGCAGGTTACTTATTTGAAGAAAATAACATGTTAACAGCTTTTCGCCTGTTCTAATAAAGTTTTAGTTTGGATTTAGGGCCAAAAAAGCAAAAAAGAAAAGACGTGATTTCCTTTAAAAGATTAAAATTGGTGCTTTTTGAAAGTCTTTCATGTTGTATGGAGTTGAATGGAAACAATATTGGACAAACTGCGATTGGAAATGGCTCGAAAATGAATAAAAGACCCTAAACAAGTGATTTAATTGCATTTTCTTATTCTCCTGCTCATCTGCCTGAAACAGAGACATTACACAGACTTTCTGAGTAATTTTTGTTGCCTGTAGGTTCAATAAAATCCCCACAACCAGGAGAAAACTTGGCTCTCGCATTGATTTCCTGATTTCCGTGTACATACGGAGTGACACGCGATGTTAAAATATGCTTTTGCTATTGATTGGGTTCAAGGATTTTCCACTAACCCCGCTGTAAATGGGGGGGGGGGGGGGTGCTCCCATCTGTTCCTGTTTAAATAGCTGACGCACCAGGAAGTTTTTCTGAGATTGGACCAATAAAGCCGGCGCAGCTACACGGCAACAACAGCAGCAGCAGCAGCAGCAGCAGTGGAGTAACGAGGGAGCGGCGAGATTAAAAACCACATGATGCTGTCCACTAATCATATTTTAAATCCACGGTACCATAATTACCATCTGGAAGGAATCAAAAAGCCATTAGGAACATACAGCACAGAACATCAGCAATCAATTATCTGCATTTTGTCCCAAATACATTCGTCTATTGACTCGTTCTCACTGGTTCTAACTGATCGTCACAACCTCGCTCTGCATTTGATGTCTTGTCGTATTACGATGTTAGATTAGCCGGTTTGGGGTGCGTCCGTCTTTACGGAGTTTTCTCTCTCGGTGGCGACAATGACGGCAGACGAGGACTTACTCTGGGTTTGAAGGCGATCAGCTTGAGGATCATCTCCACGGTGAAGAGTCCGGTGAAGAGCATGTTAAGGATGTTCATGGCGTCGTTGAAGTTTTTCGTCTGACCATGATGCTGCAGGAACGAGACAAAAACCCTCGTTTCGAGTGTGCGTGTGTGTGTGTGTGTGTGACTGGTGTGGTTGTGTTACCCACCTGCATGGCCAGACAGATGGTGTTGAGGAGGATGAGAGTGAACATCAGGTACTCAAAGTAGGTGGAGTTGACCACATACCACACCTTGTACTGGTACGGGTTCTTGGGGATGTAGCGGCGCAGTGGGCGGGCCTTCAGGGCGTACTCCACGCACTGACGCTGTGACGCAAACACACACCAAGAGAGAGGAGCATGTCTGCTGTCCTCTGAGAGAGTCGTCCTGTTTGTCCGTCCTCTGTTTATGTCTTGAGGAAAGCTGCTCAGACTTGGCCGAGCCTCTTCGAGCTTTCGTCTCGTCTTTTGTTTGAGCTGCTTCGGCTTCACTGTCTTTGTTCGCGTCTTCTGAATGACAAAATAACGTCCCCCTCTTCTATAACCCCCCCCCGCCAACACCTCATAACGATGTTGCTCACAAACAAACCGAAAAAACCTCCAGTGGTACCTGGTTCTTGTCCAGCTCGCAGTTCTTGTACTCCTGCTCTCCTTGCTCCTGGAACGTGACGATGACGAAACCGACGAAGATGTTCATCATGAAGAAGGCGATGATGATGATGTAGATGATGAAGAAGATGGAGATGACCACGCGGTAGTTGTAGATGGGGCCCACGTCCTCGGCGTGGGAGTCGATGGCGCGGTACAGTAGCCTGAAGGACGGGGCAGCGTGGGAGGGGGGAGAGAGAGAGAGAGAATAAAGGACAGGAAGTGACATCACAGAGGTAGACAAGACAGTGATTTATTATGTTCTACGTCACTCATAGCTTCATGATTTTGTTTATTTTCGAAGGATCGGACCACGGTCCACCCAATTGAAATGCATGCACGCTGTGTTTACGTGTGGACACGCACCCCGGCCAGCCTTCGAAAGTGGAGACGGCAAACAGCGCCATCATGCCTTGCAGGACGTCGTCGAAGTTGAAGTCGCTGTTCTCCCATAGCCTCGGCTTTCTCTCCGGCTTGGCCACATCGCCGTCCTTGTACATGATGAAGAAACCCCTGAGAAGGACAAAAAAACAAACACATGAGACAGATGTTCAAAGGAAGGGGATCACCCGGGTGCGTGAAGGAGGCGTGGCTTACTTGCACTCTGCCTGAGTCTGTTTGGAGCTGTCGGTGCAGTAGGAGAACTTCCCCTGAGAGGAGAACACACAAAGTCACCACTCAGACACCAAAAATCTTCTCTCAAGTCTCCAAAGAGCCTTTTCTCTTCGTTACCTTGAAGAGTTGAACTCCAATGCAAGCGAACATGAACTGGAGCAACGTGGTGACGATGACGATGTTGCCGATGGTCCTGATGGCCACGAACACGCACTGCACCACATGCTGCAGACACACAGAAGCAACACGTCAGCGCACTCAGATGTCTTCAGCTGTAGAAAGTAGAAAGCTGGTGTGTATCGCTGCATTTGAACCTTCAGTCCTTTGGCCCTGTTGATGGCCCTCAGGGGTCTCAGCACTCGCAGGACACGCAGGATCTTCACCACGTTAATTGCGCTGGACCTGAAACCCACACGTGAGATTAAACTCCCGACGGCTCGGCCTCGACGCGAGCACACAGCACTGTGAACGCTTCGTCCGGTCGAGGAGCAGAAGACCTCACAGAATGCTTCCGACAGCATCTGTACGTCCAACGGAAACAGTGGGGACGACACACAAATGGCCACGACACGACACGAAGAGACACTGAGGGAAAGCTGCATTCAAACTCCACAAGAGAACTCAGAGCTTCAAATCTCCACACAGACAAGTGAACATTAAACTCAAGAACAGATAATAAAACTTTAAGTGTAGTTAAATCAATGAAGTATCCCTCAAAGTACTTGTAAAAAGAGTTTTTTTAAGCTTAGTTATGCACAACTGTCACACTTATTGATAATATATTTTTTTAGTTTCTAATAACTAAATAAAAAAAAATTATTATTATTAACTAATTTTATTTAGTTTTTTGGCTTCATACAAACCTTTTTTTTCCTATGTTGTTAGCATTTTTGTTTTAATTTCAGAAAAGTTTTTTTTTTATCGACTTTTTGTGTGTCTGAAACACTTTGAATTGTATCTACAAAATAATGAGAATAAAATCAATCGATGTCACTTTACGAAGGACAACAAACAGACCACACAACTTCTCCTAAATATGAAGTCTTCACCACAGATGATACGTGTGAAAAAAACACATCAAAACACACAAAAACATATACAAGCACTCATGGTTGAAACACGGACGGACCCACACGAGGACACTGACAGACATTTACAGGCAAACGGAGAATCATTGTGCTGTAAGAGAGTGTCAGTACCAGGCAAAGGTCACGGCTGGGTGACCTTTTCATCGAGGTGATCCAAAAGAATCAAGTTGATACGTTGACATTTTGAATCGTACAGCGAACGTTTGGGAAGCGGCGAAACGGGAAGCTTGTAGTACCGCTTGATGTCAGCAGATGGCGTGTTTCAAAAAGCGGCGCTTTTGGCTCGTTGGTTACATAAACTTTTTCCCATCTTTTCAGAGAGGAAGGAGGAAAAAAGTCGATTCAAAATGTCAACATATGTTTTCAAAGGGGAAGTGACTCTTTAGAAGGAGTGATTTTAAAGGGAAACATCGCTCTGTGTGGACTTCAAAACAGAGAGTAAGAGGTGGGGGGGGGACACACCCGTTGTGCAACGTTTTTGTACAGACGAAGGTAAAGTTCGAGGGCGGTTAAAGGTGGTCTGAGTGCAGCGGGATCTTATCAGTCACATATCACAGTCAAACCAGCTGTGGGGATTATTTTCCACTTCCAGACGTCAAACGCTTTTGAAACGCCGTGCTTGGGGAAGGGTTTCAAAATCTGACTGAGCGCCGTTTACCAATCACCCGATGGCGAGACGTACGCTCTCCATCTATCCAGGGGGGCAAAAAATAGATACGGAGCGGTCAGACACGCGGCGCTGCATCGGGCCGAGGCGCCGCGGCTCCTTCATGTCGGCTGATGTGAACCATATGTCATGCTGTCACATTATGGGACAACACAAACAGGCAATCTGTCATATGAGTTGCGTTTGTACAGCATGAGCTTCTCGTATCTGTATCTTCTCTCTGTCAGCTTTTCTCTCGGCTTTCGCAAACTCCTAAACAATAAATGCAAAGATACATTCAGAAAAAAATGAGAAAAAGTGCAGGAACGAAGAGTGTGCAGGCGCGGTGTTAGAAGCAACTCTGTCACAGTTAGTTTCAGTGTGATACACTGCAGAGAAATCCCACTCACTCACCACCTTTAACAGGCAGAAACCACTGAGTTTTCGCATTCAGGTGTCATTTCTATCGCCCAGGAGAGTTTTCCGTCCATCCAGAAAATATGACCCGCTCTCAGATCGGTGACACAAAAACCAGATGACCAGATTCATAATCTCATTAACACAAACACGCTCGTTAACGCTGATTGGATATGAAAGGTGAATAAAGTATCGGAGGGGCGCGGGATACATTTTTCCCCGCCGATGGAAATCATTATAATTATGCCGCTTGATGCCTGTGAAGAGGCTTCCTGGCAACGGTTGTGGTGCAAACGCACAATTTGGATTCCGAACAACACATTATCCAATTATTATCAGTCAAACTCCGCCTGATTATTACAGATGATACTCTTCCCATTTTTTGAATCAATTTTCCTGGATGAGGTTTCGAGTCAACTCTCCAAAACCATAGAAACATCCAAATCAAAAGACTGACAGCTTTACACGACTAACGTGAAGGTCTGTTAAAGAAGGGGGAAAGATGGGGAGGGGTGGGGGTGGGGGTGGGGGGGGTCATTAATACGGACTAATGTGAACTTACGTCGAGAAGTCTAGTCTATTAGGCATTAGAGACAGAGAGCGCAGCAATAGCAGATTAAACATCAGACACATCACAGCATTTCAAGGAGTTATTTGCGAGAAGAAGCAGAGAACATTGTTGATAAACAGCACATAAAGAGAAAGGATTGGGAGTAATGAAGTGTGGAGTTACTCGGGGGTTACAGAGGGGGAAGCGCCGAGCAATTTACAAGCCAAAATCTTCCTCCAATTTAGACACTTCAGAAGTTGGTTGTGCTCGGCAAACACTCCCCGTTTGTCTCGGCAGGCAAAACATGTGTGTATGTATCTGACGATGTCTGGAGTAAGGTCAATAATACCGGCATGCAGATAAAAACAACGGCACATGCAGCAGGGAGGAGGAAGAACCACACTCACTGGATCCCAGAGGAGATGAGAGACACACTGACCACCACCAAGTCCAGGATGTTGAAGTAGTTTCGGCAGAAGGAGCCTTTGTGGAGGAAAGCTCCGTAGGCGGTCATCTGAGCGGGGTCAGAGGTCACGGAGGTCATGGCATATCATAAACGGCTCAGATCAGAGTCCGACAAACATACAGTTGAAGCTGTTTGCTTGTAAGTGCAGAAAAACAGTAGAAATTGTAGAAAACGAGTAGAAATTACCTTAAGAATGATTTCGATGGTGAAGAGTCCAGTGAAGACGTGATCTGCATAGCCCAGGATCTGAAAAAAGCAACGGACCGCATCATGGATCAAACAATCGTCAAGTCTTCAACTCTTTCCATATTCGGAAGGTGGCAAAAAATCTGATTTTCACTGTTTCGTTTGGCATTTTTTAGCAAATAAAATACCTAAATTACATCTTTACTGGCCTCTTTAATCTTCACTGAGGAAAGAAACAACATAAAAAGAGAG
Source organism: Malacoctenus gilli (assembly GCA_032164315.1). Classification (NCBI taxonomy): domain Eukaryota; kingdom Metazoa; phylum Chordata; class Actinopteri; order Blenniiformes; family Labrisomidae; genus Malacoctenus; species Malacoctenus gilli. The sequence continues at coordinate 7,267,979 of JASSRZ010000032.1, read as the reverse complement.
CAGACACAAACAAACGGCTTGTTGTTTCTTTTCCACATTAGCCTACAGCTCCATAATCACCACTGACATTACAGTCCTACATAAACAATCTGGTGCCGCTTTACTCATGCAAACAATTTTCAGATCATCCTTTTATATTCAAAGCAGTAAAGGTTCTGTGGGTTTAACAGCTTCGGCTTGAGGCTGAATACAGAATTAAAGTCTTTCCTGGTGCTCACAAATGAATCGATTGTTTTTTATACCTTGAACTCAAAGCAAAACAACACTGTGGAAACGGTTTGTAAATAAAACCGAGAAGAAAAATTAACAACCAGGTCTTGAAAGTTTCAGGTCTGAACAGTGGAGGCAGCAAAGCGTTAAAAAGACGACGCAACCTCGTGAGCGTCTCACATCTGCTCAACATGAAGTTAATAACAGTTACAGTACTCCGACTGAAATCTCATTAAGTGTAACCGGCCGCTCACAATAAGCTTTGGTCTGTCTATATGTTGCTGTCAGCTTTAATCCATTTAGCGCAGAATGAGCGCGTGTGGGCAACTAATGACGGCGACAACGGCTTCAGTCTGCGGCTCGCCGTACATCCGGGTTTAAATGGGGGTTTGTTGTTTCGTGCTTCGTCGTGTCACCTGGTTCCTGAAGGAGTCATTCTTGACGGGGTCTTCCGCTGCCAGGCTGATGCTGCTGAGCAGGATGAAGAAGAGGATGAGGTTGGTGAAGATGTTGTGGTTGACGATCTTGTGGCACAGAACCCTGAATCTGTGGAGCAAAGAGGCGGAGAGGGACAGAAGGAGAGTTGTATATTTAGGGGGACTGGTTTAAAAATACTGCGGAACTGGAATAGACAGAGAGAGAGAGAGGAGGAGGAAATGAGGATGAAGAGGAAGAAAAGAAGGGAAAGAAGAGAGGAACAATGCCAGCGTTGGCTCACTTGTTGGTGTGGCTGAACACGAAGAAGGCTCGGGCTTCCGGCATGGGAACGGCCTTCTCCTTTAGCTGGATGTCGGAAAGAGGCCGCGGCCTCGGGCCCACTGGCATCTCTGGCTCATCTTCATCATCATCTCCTGGTCGGGAGGGAGGACGAGGAGAACGGAGAGAAACAATTTAGTTTAAGAATTAACAGAAATAGGTCCATATTTGTGTTTTATTGTGTTGTTGTGTGTTTATATGCAAATACGTTGCCTTCTAATGGCACTTGAGTACTCTTTAAATAAAGACTGATTGGATGATTAGCTGGTGGGTGGATGAAGTGGATTGAAGGACTCACTGGCTCAACTTTCAGGCATGCTTTCTTTAAATATTGAGTTGTAAACGTTCATAATGATGCTGTATTAGATTCAAAGAGCTGTGTGCTGACGGCCCCCTATTTTCCGACTCCATACTTGAAATACGAGACTGTTCTTACCAATGTAATCATTGGCCGGGTACGGGTTCTTCTCTTCAGTCTCATCACCGCAGCAGTCATCCATGTTGATCTGCCAAAGAAGTCGTCGCATCTATCAACTTATAATGTAAAAGCAAAACGAGCTTCCTGATGAGTCCGTGTCTCGTCGTACCTTCGTCGCAGTGTTGGTCTCCCCGTCGGACGTGATGGACTTCAGCTCGATCTTCTCCTTCTTCTCCTCCTCCAGCGGCGGCTTCTCGTTGTCGTGGCGCTTCTCCGGACTGGCGAGCCTACACAAACGCAAGGGGAGACGTCACGCTTTCATCAAGTCTTTGCAGCGGCCAGTTGGCTTCAAATCACGTATCAATTAACACCTGCTGGACACTGCCGCACCCGCAGCGAGTCACAGCGACTGCGGGCTGGGAAGTGATTGTTTCCCATCACGCCGCGTCCTCAGATCAATACGGGGTTGCAACCAAGAAGAGGAGACATCCAATGATTTGTCCCGGTGACGGGAACACGGTCCTCCTCAGCGGCACTAAAATCTCACATTATCACTGCTGACAAATTACCTTCATAGGCTGTGAGATGCTAAAAATACCCAGTCAAATTGATTCAGAGGGAAGCAAACAGGGAAAATGTCAGCCTGTCCTAAAAACAGAGCTGCCCATAATCTACTTGTTAGGCTATTTCAGCGGTTTGATTTCAAGGTTCGGCATCAGCCGCCCAAAATATATCCGGGCTTTAGGGACGTTCTGGGACGCTGGAGCTCTTCTTCAGTGTGGCTAAGATTCGCCTCTCTCTTCCTCTCTCTTGTTTCCATCTGCCGCGTCGTTTACCTGGCCAGCTTTTTCCTCTCCTTCTCCTCCTCTTCCTCCTTCTGGGCGGACGTCAGGCTCTCCGCGTCCGCCAGATTATCCACAGCGATGGCCAAGAAGACGTTCAGGAGGATATCTGTTCAGGAGGGGCGTTGTCAAGGAAAGCCGCTGACCCATCAGATTGCGGGCGAGTGATGCCGGGTTGCGGCCGCGGCTCACTGAGTAAATACTAAGTTTTGATCCTCCTTATCTGACAGACACCGAACTTTCAGCTGCTCGAGCCGAGGCGCTCGGTGACTGACAGGAAAATCCCAAATGCAAAGCAAATCCTCCTCACTGCCATCTGCATCTTAAACAGGGGTTTGATATCACATCCAGTTAAATTTATATCTCAATCAGCAACACTGTTTCACCCGTGAAACGACAGGATTTGTCAGCATCGGCAGACGCATTTCTCCGTCGATCCTCGCCTCGGACGCGTATCTGTTTCGGACACGAGTTTCTGTCGACGGATCCGACGGCGGCCTCCCGTTTGTTAGGATACAGTTTCCGCAGATGAAGAGGATGATGAAGTAGATGCAGATGAGCATGCCGGGGAAAGAGGGGCCGCCGTACGCCATGATGCCGTCGTACATCACCGAGTTCCAGTCCTCTCCCGTTAGGATCTGGGGAGAACCAAACAGAACCGATAAAAATCTCGCAGTTGCTCCTCATTTCTAAAACAGAAGAAAGTGAAGACCGAGACGTCGTCGGCAGCGTCGGTACCTGAAACACGGTGAGCAGGGACTGGGGGAAGTTGTCGAAGGTGCTGCGCCGGGTCTCGTTGAAGTTGAACTTGCCGCCGAAGAGCTGCATGCCCAGCAAGGAGAAGATGATGATGAAGAGGAAGAGCAGGAGCAGCAGGGAAGCAATGGAGCGCACTGAGTTGAGCAGAGATGCCACCAGGTTGGACAGAGAGTTCCAGTATCTGAAGGAGAAAAGAGAAAGCTCAGCGATACGAATGTAACGAGATACATGACAAAATAAATGACGAATCAAAGTGGGATTCAATGAGAGGCCCAAACGGTTACCTGGTTATTTTGAAGATTCGGAGCAAGCGTACACAGCGGAGCACGGAGATGCCGAGAGGAGACATGATCTTCGTTTCCACCAGAATGGTCTCCAGAATCCCTCCGCAGACCACGAAGCTGTCGAAGCGATTGAAGAGCGAAACAAAGTACGCCTGTGGGGAAGTTTGGGAGAAGTTACGGCCGCGTTAGATGCTGTTCAAACAAGAATCGCGGATCTTTCGGTGAGATTCCGACACCCTGACATTGATGTATTAGTTTCCCACCTGTAGGCCCAGACTGTACATCTTCAACAGCATCTCTCCGGTGAAGAGCGCCAGCAAAACCTTGTTGGCGATATCTGAAGAAACAGATTAAAAAGTCAGATAGGACAGAAACGGAAGTACGTCAGCTCGACGTTTGTGGGTGTTTGGCTGAGTACCTTGTACGTCGGTTAGCCACTGAGGCTGCTGGTGATGTTCAGAGGCGATGGTCAGAGTGTTGAGGAAAACCAGGAAGATGACCAGCCAATAGAAAACCTGCGACTTGACCGCTGCCCGGCACTTCCTCCTGCACAGCCTGTTCCACCTCCGGGAGTAACGACTGAGGGGAGGCGGAGGGGGCAGAAGGAGACGCTTAGAGAGGGAGCGATGACGGCGGGTGGGAGCGAGAGAGGAGGAGGAGGAGGAGTCAAGTGATGAAGAGCTGAAGAAAAAGTCAGTTAGTGCATTCGAAGGCACGGTGACGATGTTGAGCCGTCGCTCGGCGTCTGTGTGTCGTTTCGGAGCTGTGGAGCAGAGTTAGTCTTCCACGAAGAAGAAGGCGACACAAACAGCTTTGTTTATAAAAGAAAAACGCCGGTTCTTGAAGCTACGCACACGAAGTGAAAACGTCTTATTCGTGTGATCCGTTTTTTTTCCTTTTTTTGTCCTGACAAACATTTTTTGGGCGTTTTATAATTTAGTTTATTGTTGTCTTCTGTCCAGTTGAATATTAAGGTGATTGTTTCTGGTAATTGCTGCTTCACATCACATGCCTCCACTTGAAAAGGTGGCAGAATTGTGTTTAACCTGAGCGCAGGTACGGACGATTCAACGGGCGTAATTTCATAATTACCCTGTTTAGTCGAAAAATACCCGGAGGAGAATAACCTGCGATTTCACAGAAGCAGCGGAACACAAGACTCACTTTAGGAGGCTAAAAACGACCAGTAAATGTTGGTTTTTTTTTCCCACCCCGGTTTGAAATGCAGATGCGACACATTGTGGTTACACGTGTGCAGGAAATACAGCCCCCTGGATTGGAAGTGGCTCGATACATGAGGAGGCAATAACTCAACGGGAGACGGCGATAAAAGTGGATGACCATTCAAGACACCGCTGAGACTGTGTCACACTTGGTCTCACTCTGAATTTATACGTCGATTATTTGCACTTGACCGCTCTCTCCACCTCACCTGACGGGCAAGGTGATTCGTCACCGACTCTGCCAAACTTCCAACTCCAGCAGAACATTTCACCGCGTCAAAATCTGTGCTCCGGCGCTGACGCTGCGAGAGCAGCTTCAGTGTCTGTCGTGGCACGCGGCGGCTTCGGCCAGTATGCTCGCGCCGGACGTTACACGAGACACAACTCACAACACGACACAACACGGGGAAGACATGCAGTCTCGAGTGGAAGATAAGCGGCTGTAGGTTTAAGCTTTGGGAGAACTTCCTGCTTCCTCAGTCGTCTGAACTTTGTGTTTCTTGTGCACTCAGGAACACACACATACACACACGAACACACACACATACAGAAATCACAGCATCGGAGACGTCAGAGCAGATGAGTTCAAGGACGATGGTAAACAACAAGTACTAACCTGAACTTGGATTTGGAGATCCTAATTCTGGAACACAGAGAACAGAATGGATTATACACACACACATAACACACACATAGACAGGTACACATGGAGTGGGTGATTTGAGAAGCGATAAAGGGGAAACATCTTCCCTCACTATCGCCAGGAAGAGCAAATATGCTTGATGACCAACTTTCTTCCAATCTATCGTAATCGTTGTTCATGTTTCGATCGATTTCTTTTGTTTTCAAACATTTTTCATTGTCTCAAACGAAACAAAAAACAACAATCACCTCTCGTGATTTGCAAATTGATCAAAAAACATGTTTGCAGAAAGACTGTTAATTTTTAGGCACCCACTGGAGACAATTTGGGAGCAACGTCATAAAATGAACACTAGTAATTCGTCCATTTATTGCAGCAAATCACCCCCTGCAAACAGGTAAACAGTGGCATCCAATCAAAAGAAACCACAGAGTGAGTTTGAGGTTCCTCCAACCAATCAGCATGTTTATTGACTTGAACGGAGGATCTATTGATTGGTCGCCACTGTAAACAGCAAAAAGAACAACAAAGAGAACTGAGGACAAGAGTATGGAAGACATCTTGAGAGGTTCATTGATCAGATCAGCTAATATGAAGAAATAAGAGGACCTGAGTTCTTTGGAGTGACTGCGCCTCGGCTAAACGCAGCCAAACTGACCGACCGGCGTGCCGTGCTGACCGCCGCCCGGCCGAGGCGCTGAAACGTCTCGCTGACTGACTGAAAGACGGGATGAGATGACTGACTGGCTGGATATGGGAGCTGACAGTGCGCACATCGCTTCTCCTCATGTGTCCGCCTCGATTACGAGATCAGCGGGTGCCGGAGCAGCAGCGCTCATGGCCCCCGGGGGTCCGTCTCCACCGCGACGGGAGGAAGATCTGACAAACCCTGAAGTCCCGCGTCCTTTTTATTCATGAAAGCGGGAGCAAAAGTCAGGAGATAAGTTCACTGCTGTGTCAGGAGGAGAAAGGGAACGCTCCAGTTGTGAGAAGATTTAATAACACCCGTTGTGTTTTCCAGGGTCACACTTTTATGGTTTGCTCGATTAGGACATGACAAGATGCTTTAGGAAGGATCTGACTATTATCACAGGAGGCCTACGAATTTGGGGCTTTTACTCTGAAAGAGCATATTTGTTCTTTATAGTCCTGCTCCTGACTACAACTCATAGTCAATACGAGGTCAGAAAATGTACAGTTTTGCTTGCAATTTATAGCCTCTGTGTTAGGAATATGATGTTTCCCACCTCACAGGTCAAATTAGCGAGAAAAAAGTGAGTTAAAGTTGAAAAAAGAGAGTTGAAACATCCTGTCATTTTAAAAGACTCGCATGGAATTTCATCGGTAGTCTCGTCGTGTCGCAGCGAGCAGAAACTAAATGCCAAGTCGGGGTTATTTAGGTCTGCACTCCAGAAGCGCCGCGCGCTGAGCGCCGATAGATTTCTGTCTGGGCTCCGGCGGCGGGTGGTCGCACTGCTGAACAAGACCGCGGTGGCGCTGCTCGCCGCAGCTGTTCCCCACTGCGAGGCTGCAGCCTAGATGCATGGCAGTTTGGACTTTGGATTGGGGGCGATGTGAGCCCACCTGAGCCACACCAAACCCTACAGATTTGTCTTGTTTGGTCACTTTCACGCAGAAACCAAATCAGTGTTGCAGAATCCTGCATCGAGTTAAAAAACGGGGTTGCTGGCAATTCCTGAAGCAGATGACATCATTTTTTTGCTGTAAACTATTTTCTTCTGACAGGATACAAATAAACACAAACAACATAACAGAGACAGAATAACAGATGGACAGCGAGAGTACAGATAAACAACCGTGTGCCATCCAAGTGTGCCCACTAGCGTTATTGTTCTTTTGCTCGACAGTGTTGTTTTTTGACTCAGACTGAATTTTCTATGCGATGCTGTAACTTCCTGCGGTGTCGTCTTCTCCGCCGTGCTCGCCGCGGCCCTGCGTGTAGGTGTGCTTGTGCTTGTGCGCGCAAAAAAAAAGGAGGAGGCCCGCTGGGGTCACGGCTCCTGCGTGGCCCCGCGTCGAAGAAAGAGAGCGACGCACTTGTTTGAATAATGTAAAAAATGAAAGCAGAGGGGAGAGCGGGAGTGAGTGAGTCAGCTGTTTGTGAGCTCCCACCGGGGAGGAAGAAAGCACTTCACCAGCAAACACACGAAACGGAGAGAGAGCGAGCGAGAGAGTGAGAGAGAGAGAGAGAGTAAAACAAAACAAGGGAGGGTGATTTAAGAGGAAATGAAGGTGGAATACTATCAGATACAGTTAAGATTTACAGAGGATGACGACGACTTGCTTCACTTTAAGTGAGGCTCCTAAAAAAGTTTTTCTTGCACCAGGAGCATCAGAGGCTCAAGGTGGGAGGCTGCTCATGTGCATTTTGAATCATTAACATCTGAATTAGCCAAGAATTAACTCTCCACACGTTCATTCCTGAGTAAATACAGAAGCACTCAGATTTTAGGAGAAATTCAGCACCATAAATAAGTAAATATCCTTAAGCGTGAACCAAAAGGCATGAAAAGCTTCAAAATACTTTGATTTTCTAGTTTTTTTTCTTGTGAGCACATGATCTTAACTTTCACTTAAAACACTGTGTTTATTTCTTGATATTGCAAAGAAATGTAAATAAAATAACTGCACAAAAAGGCCTGACCGGCTTTGGTCAGAACAGACAGATCAGTAAACCATTTACCGAAGCATGAAAATGAAAAAAAGCCCTCATTTTTGAAAAGCATCTTCACACCTGTTCAATAAAACTTTATCAGCGTGCGGTACATCAATAGCCTGCTATTACTCTCCTCTGGGTTAACAACCTTCGCCCTAAAACCTCGGCGAGCCCGATGAGACCGAGGTCTCGGCTCTGTGGGACCAGCGAGCCGCGCCCCCCCCCCCCCACCCCCCCCCCCAATCGGGGAGGAAGGAGATGGAGGAGAAGGTGCGTGAGAGAGGGAAGGCAGCGGGAGACGCCGGGGGTACTTACGCCAGCCGGGTACAGCAGGTCTCCCCCTCCACGTCTCCCCCGGGGGCGTTGTCTGTGTTGACCGATTCGTTCTCGCTGGCTGGCATGCTCACTGGGAGGGAGAAACAGAAGGAGGGGGGAGAGAGAGACATGAAAAAACAGGGAGAGAAAAGTGGTGGTACGTCACTCTGATGCAGCTTTTCACTCTAGACCTTGAACTCAAAAACACTCCAGACCCTCAGAAGGTAAATGTATTAATGCGCTGCCTGGAATCAACACTTGAAAGCTGCTGAGTGCACACAGTCCTGCTTAAATGGAGCTGCTCTGGACGTTCGTCCAAACACAGTTCGGTCTCTCTGAGTTTGTAAAATAATGGCTAAAATCGGGACATTTTCGTGCCCCGCTTATGCGAGTTAATTAAAAATGCTGTTGACTTATCGGGACTTACGAGTCAGCATTGTCCAACGCCACTAATGAGGAGGCAGAGCTATATACAAACCCTCCAGTCAAGAGAACCAGTTCCATATTTTGCACTAAACTAATTACTGACTAAGTTGCCTTTCTAGCATTATTTCCTAGTTAGTGATCTGAGAAAAGCTTCTCTTCTTTCCTGAATCACCAGGAGAGTAAAAAAAAGTCCTTGATCTAAGGGTCTTTCTGTGGGTGCAGGTGGAGAGATGCTTCTCTGTTTACGAGACCAGCACAAGAGCGCAAAGGCGCCACTCTGGCCTCGCTCGAAGAGCAGCGTGAACGATGGGGAGTGAGGAAGGAAGGATGCGCACGAATGAGATGTGGAGTAAAAGCAGGAGGACCATAAAATGGCAAAGGAAGACAAAAGAAGTCTTCAAGAAAGGAGGAAAAAAGGAGGAATGATGTAGGGATTGGAGAGGGCACAGATGGAGGAAGGTGGGGTGGAGTGACTGGTACGAAATGATACATCGCTTCTTATTGCTTCTGTCAGTCTGCGCTCCCCTCGCTGCCACCTCGCACACTTGTCGTAACACCCTGTGGGCAGCGCAGTCGGGCAGCGCACGTGAATATCAACGCGTCTCCCGTTAAAATGAGACACTTCCTGGTAAAAAGCTGAAACATCGAGGTGCAAATCAGCTTCTTGGGCGGCGAGAAACGTGATCGCCACATAATTTAGCACTGCTTCTTTGTAGGTAAATTAATTTCGTGCAATAATTCATCATCTACGTATCATCTGCCGGGTTGGTCCTAATGCAGAAACGCCTACAGTGACCTCAGTTGATATGCTGATGGTTTAGCACGCCGCTGCTCACGACTGGCGGTGAACTCCGGCAGAGGGGCTGCTGATGAATGAGCTGAGCGCCGCCGAGATCAGGACGGCCTCCGCCAACATTACGGCCTCCGCTGTGAACGTGCTGTATGTTTCCTGGCCCCAACACGTGCCACCTGCTGCTACGCTCGCCGGTTAAAAGCAGCCGGGGCCCCTCGGGTCTCTCCCGAGGCTGCAGCCTTTCAAATATAAAAGGCAGCCTGGTGTCTTCCCCCTCGATGCAGCGCTGAACTAGTTTAATACCTATTGTTAGAGTAAACCCCAAAGACCGGAGACACGGAGACGAGCAGGGTGATGGAGATGGAAAAGGAACACAGAGCGTGAAGAAGGAGGAGGGAGGGAAGAAGAAAGGACGGACGAATGAGAGACAACGGAGAAGACGGGAAACAAAGATTTGGATTCATGTCGTCTTTTCGATGAATTTGTAGACATAGGCCTTTTTTGTGTAAGTTTTAGGGTCTCAAAGTAGACAGTACTTTACTTTTATGTGTATTATCATCTAAGAGTGTTTTTTGGGGGGGGGTCTTGAACACTGGAGCCTGGACACAAAGAGTCAAGACTGACACTTGAAGAGCTACAACTCCATTATCTTACCAGAGATAACATAGCTTGTCATGATGCAAGGGGGGCAAGGAGGGAGGGGGGTTTAGGGAAAGGAATCTGAAATAATAAGAAGAGGACTGCAACATGGCGCATGTTCAAGACCTCTCGCCGTCATGTGCAGTGTGCAAACAGCTCTCCAGCCGCTCTCAGCTGTGCGGACGTCACCCTCTTCTTATTTCTTCAGACGGATCAAGCAGGTGCAAATTGTTTCCTTTCCTACCAAAATAAAGTCGTCTTATCTCAATACAGTAAGGTCGTTTCCTCTCCTTGTCTCCGGTTTTCCAATTCATATTAAAATTAGAGTTGAAGGTCAGAAAATTTGGTGACGATTCAACATCAAAGACGAGGGAAAGTGAGGAACTGACGTCAAATTTCGTGACTTTGGCCTCTAAGTGACGTTTACTGCGATGTGCACAAAAGACATTGAGAGGAAACTGTTTCACAGTGTCGAGATGCAGCTACGATCCACTTTGGGTCTGAAGTTCTGGAGGGGCTACAAAAAGATGCTGACTCCAAAGAAGAAGAAGAAGAAGAAGAGGAAGAGGGGGGAACGAGTGTAAGAAAGAGGAACAAAAAGAGGGGGGGGGGGCAAAATATAAAAATATACAAGAGGGGGGAAAAGAGGGGCAGAGAGGTTGCAATCTGCTTGCACATGTAGAATCCAGTAAATCTTTAACTAGAGTTGGACCATGCAGACAGACGCACACGCCTTACGAAGGAAAGCCGCGTTTTTCTTCACGGCCCCACGCAGAGACAGAAAACGATGGCTCTTACCTGGGGATAGAGAGCATGGCTCAACAACACAAACAGAGACACACACATACATGTAGGGCAACACATGAGTCTGCAGCAAACACCATCACACAGAAGAGGAACGCACACGAACCGGCAGAAACGGGAAACAACCCGACACGATGTGGCTGCGAAAGAATTATAGGACTCGGGTTTTTTTTCCTGCAGTTCTGCCTCATTTCCTCCCTCCAACATTAACCACAATTTGAAACACATTATTGGCATGAAGGTATTTTGGCCTGTTTCTCTCTTGCACCATTTAGTCCTTTAATCTGAGTTTCAGTCCCATTATTCTGAACAAGAACCTCCGAAAGACGCCTTGAACATGCATCAAACACCTCTGAGAAAACGAGCAGATACACGAGCGCAGTCGTGACAGTCGACGGTATTCGACCAGCAGGACTCCAGCAAGCAAGACACGAGTGGGCTTGAAGAGTTTGTATACACATGATGGATGGCAACTGTTCCCCCATGGAAACATATCAGAGCCACACACAAACACGCACGCATGCACGCACACACACAGACACACACAAACCCTCCCGAGTATCGGCAGAGCGACTGAACCGAGCCGGCGCGCCGGTCGTCTCACTCAGGAGGGCTGAAGACTCTCCGACTACAGCCTGCAGTGGCAGGACGCCAAAACAAGATGACAGCGTGCAGGAACAAGATGGCAGAGAGTGAGAGGTTGCGAGACACACGCACACACAAACACACGCGCACACACACACACACACACACACACACACACACACACGCACACACACACACCCACACACACAAACACACGCGCACGCACGCACACACACACACACGCACACACACACACACACACACACACACGCGCACACACACACACACACACACACACACACAC
>JASSRZ010000032.1:7241279-7256067 GCA_032164315.1 Malacoctenus gilli | reverse complement strand
CACACACACACACACACACACACACACACACACACACACACACACACATACACACACACACACACACAAACACACACGCACGCACGCACGCACACACACAGTATGGGCCTGAGACGACACAAAATGCATGTAAATGCACCGAGAAAAACCCATCATGTTTCATATGCATGTACATCAGACGGTACATCGACACAGCTGAGTGGTTGTGTGTGTGTGTATGTGTGTGTGTGTGTGTGTGTGTGTGGTCGCTGGTACATGTCTGATGTGTATTTGTTACTTTGTACCTGAATCAGTTTACACACTCAGATTAGAGGAATGAAATCAAGTCCTCAAGAGGGAAGCTGAAACATTTTCATGTGCAGAAGAGTGGATGAAAAAAATTGAGTTTAAGATCAGTTGGAGTTGAGTTTAAACACAGAAATAACAGAGATGTTTCTAATGTTTCTGCTAAACACAAACAAACTCTTAAAAGGGAAGGTCAACCTGTTTTGTTTAGAAAACAAACCCTTTCTTGGTGGAGAGATGAAATCACTTGGCTCCACCTCCAACACGTCCTCCAACTCGCCGCGTTTTCTACCATTTAACTCTCGCCTTCATTCACTGATCTAAAAGTCTCTCGTCCCGCCTCGGGAGACGCGTGCACGAGCCCATGCAAAGTGTCCCGAGCAGCAGGGACAAACTGCCCTCATTCGTCTTCCCGCAGGGGGGGTGGAAGGAGCCGCACGGGGGATAGAAGAGCCAGCGACTCGATGTTTTCTAAGCAGGCGGATGATTGATCTCTGTGACGGAGAACTTTGGATCACGTGTATTCATCACTTTGTCACTTCGCCTTCACCTGACGGCTCCAGTTTGAGCAACAGTGACCGGCTGAATTCCAGAAACTCAATCGCGACATCGATTGTGATTGGATTTATTGCACCAAACTGAATCCCGCGTGTCCACACTTGACCAGGCTTGTTGGACCTCTCCTGTCGCAGCTTTTGCTGTTGCATGGCTGCAGCAGAAAATGCTGAAACTGGATGGAAAAAGCAGCGTTTTAATATTGTGATGTGACATTTTCTAATTTGGCCACATACTGTATTTGTTTGTTGTTGACGTGCCAACATCCCAGACACTGCTGGTGTGTTTTTGCCAGACTGATTGGCCCGGGGGAGCACAATGCTAACAGGTGAAAATAAGCAGATTTGTTACGGATTAGCCACAGGGGTGTTGTGTCTTATTTTCATGTAAATTGGGTCATTGCTCATTTGACCATGTTAATTTCTGGAGATCCGTTGGAAGATTAGATCATCATTAGATTTTTTCTCTCTCTCCCTCGCTGTCTCTCTTCTTCCCTTGGCAGTCGTCAGGGTTTCTCAGAACGAGCGGCGCTCCTCTGCAGAGGACGAGCCGGCTGTGTGCAGAAAATATGCAGCATGCATGCTCCGTGCCTGCATATTTAGCCTTCATTATTTATTCATTCGTTATCAGTGTGAGCAAGCTGAGCTCCGAGTCCTTACGAAATTGTTCGCAGCACTAATTGAACAGTACATGCAAATAACGGACGCGCGTTTTTGCGGCCCTTTGTTTCCCCCGCTGTTCCTCCTCTGTCGTCGTGTTTGTCCTTTAAATATAAAACCCACCGGGTCCAAAAGGTCGAGGGGTTTAGTCCCCCCCTTCCCGCAAAATCTCGCTCGGTCCTGGGGAGACGAGCGCCATGTTTGTCTCAGGAGGAGTGTGAAGAAACGACAAGGTGTTAATTCGAGTGTGCATGTGTGTCAAATATACTAATTCCTCTGGGTTTATACCTGCACAAAGAGTGTAAATTTGAACTGGTGTGTGTGTGTGTGTGTTGCGCACGAGGGGTGTGTGCCCAGAGGCTATTAGCTGTAGTGTGAAACATCCCACTAATATCTAGACAGGTTTTTAAACCTCGGGAGGATTTTCAGCTGAAGCACGCAGACAATATTAATACAGTCTCAGTCTGTCAGTCATGCTGCCAGCGAGGCAGTTGTTCATTCACTCGCCACGCCGCCGCCATGCGAGCGAGACAGCGCCGAGCTCGCTACTTATAGACCAAACGCGAGACGTGACACAAACTTATGCACGCCCACACGCACGCACAGCTATCCTCACAGCTCTGCAGTGGCCTTGGAATAGCCTCCCTCCAACAAGCCACTCTCAAAGAAACCTCACCGGGTCACAAAATTCCCCGATACCGCCGCTCAAGAATCACATACACACATACACAGTTAAACATATACTAAATGGAAAACTACACTGAACAGCCACATCACCCATCACGCCGTTTTGATTTGTGATCTCGCACACACGTCGCAGGACTTACGGTTTCTGGGTTTGTCGTCATCCAGGCCCTCCTCTTCGTTCTCTGGGTCGATGTCCTCAGCCTGAGTGATCCAGTCTAAATAGCCCTGTACACACACACAAAAGGAAAGGACACGAAATGGTCAAAATGGTCTATGAAAATGTCGTTCTCTGCCTCATGTGTTGCATTCGTTGCTGAGAGTCAGTTTGAACGTGAACAAGATCGTTGCCGGTCTACCTTGAGGTCTTCCTCCAGTTGCTGCTTTTCTCTGAGTTTCTGGAAGTCACCGCGGGCTTTGGCTTTCTCCCTCTCCTTGGAAAACTCTCTGGGACGACGGGAACGCCACGCAGGGTTGTCGGAAAGAAAAAAAGACAAAAGGATGCAAAGAATCTGAAAATCTCCACTAAAAGTTTTTCTAAAAAAAATAACAAGAATATACATTTTGGAGAGAAGGAGAAGAAAACCTGCTGAAGAAAGTAAAGAAATCCCAGAGAAGTTTGCCAAGGAGAAAAAGGTGTTAGTGTGCAAATGCAGATGACAAACTGGAGCATTAAGTTCCCCGTAATATCTGCCTTAACGCTTTATTAATAAGTGTTTGGATCCCACCCACTCAAACGCTGCGATTGAGCCTGACAAAGCGGCCATGAAAGATGATGAGGAGTGAGATTATGCGATTCACATCACACAATAAATAAATAAACAACGACTCCGTGAAAGGCAGCGAGGTGACATTTCGAGAGGATCTAAATGAGGGATTACACGCCGCATGCAACACATGACGACAGCCAACAAACTCGTCTGTTTACTTGTGATACGTCTCTAAATTTTGACGCTTTTTATGAACTTAATGAAGCAAGAAGTTGATCATTAAGTTAATCACCAGGCTGGAGTTTCAGGACTATGAACTGCTGATGACAGAGGAGAAGCGATGACATCTTTCAGGATGTTTACAGTCTGAAAATATCACTTATGACCGAATGAAACCAGCGAGTCTGAAAACCTCCATATTAAAAGTAACATTAGGTCGATGCTTTTAAGCACAGCTGATTTGCGCTCGTCCGAAGTTTTAATTCAATTTGAACGTTGTTGCTTTCCCAGGGTGGCCGGGCCCCGGGGGGGTTTGGGGGTCTACTGGGAGCTGGAGTTCCCACTGTGTGTTCTGGGTGCAACCTGGGTCTCCTCCCAGCAGCAGCGAACAGCCCCAGAGGGAGGCGCAGAGAAGGCGCCCCACCCCCCCCCACCCTGTCTCTCAAGATGCACCAGCTCAGCTCCTGTCCGTGAGGAGGGGGAAGGGGGGAGGGGGCTGCTCGGCACTCAGGTCACCCCGCATCACCGCGCTCCCCACCTTCATCCTTTCACTCACAACATGGCGGGAGGACGTTTGGCGTTAACAGACGCTTCGTTTGTTGGTTTTTCTGACTTTCAGCTGAATAACTCCAAAAGTTCTCGACGGATTGGAATGAAATTTGCAGGATTTGTGATGGATGGTAGAAGGAACGAGTGATTTAACTTTGGTGCTGATCGAGTCAGCCGGTGATCCAAAATAATGAAAACTATCAATTCTGTGGTGAGTTTGTGACCCTTTAAGAGACGTCAGCAGTCCACAGAGTGCCCTTCTAGTTTAATTACGTTACATTATTACCTCAGAAATCATAAGGATTTAATTTCATACCCGCTTATCACAGAAAAATCCCAAATTCATATTTCTTGCCTCTTTTTCTCCAAGCTTGAACCGGTTCTGGAGGTGATGTGGACAAAGAGGACGCACGTAAAGATGATTTAGGACGACTCCAGCCAATGAAACGGGTGTGAAATATTGGCGCGTTCTGATGAAATCTGCTGAAAATTACTTCCAGGTGTCAAGTTGGGAGAAGGAATTAAGGGGCATTTGATTAAACGCTGCACTTGGAGAAGGTCAAAAGGAGGGTGAGACGCAGAAGACGCCGTTCCAACAAAAGAAAAATTTCGTTCGGGTGAGATCTGACGCTCGCCGGGAGGCTTGGGCACACTCGGAGTCACAAAGTGGACAAATCTGCATTTGAGGGTCCCTAAAATGACATAGACACTCCTATGTTTCCCCTCAATGACTCTTTTGCATGTTTTCAGGCTTCGAGTGTGTGAGAGAGGCTGTGTGAAGTCTGGAGGAATGATGGAAACCCTCAAACGGACCTGCAGACTCCACACTCAAAGACACAACATAGATCAATGAGCATTAGGACAAAATGCTATTGTCTCGCTTGTCAGGACATTAGCAGGGGATCCGATCCTATTGATCCAGGTGTGTGCACTTGGCTGTGCTGGAGTGCTGCCTGTGTGTGTATGCGGGAGTGAAACTCTGGAGCTTCACGCTCATTTCCCCCCCTTCTCACCTTTCTGTCCTTAATCATCTCTGGTGTCTGTTTTGTCTCTGCGCTGGTTCTCGGCAGCCGGTCTCCTCATTCTCTCCGTGCACATATTACATCAAATCCAGACAAACACGGACACACCCGACGTTTGTGTCTCTACATCCGTCGCTCTCCTTCTTCCTGTTTGGCCATTAGTTATTATGCCAATCCGAGGCCCACACACACTCCATGAAGGAACCAGTTGGTAAAAGGTCAGGCTGTGTAGTGTGCTGACAGCATCATTAGTCAGAAGTCAGACAAAGAGTCAGACAGCCAAACCCCCCAAGCTGTTTGGACGAGATAGAACTCCATTATTTTTCCCACAATGCCGCTGTCACATCGCTGGGAGGAATCAAGTCGGATTCAGGTCAGTCCGTCTGCCGGGAGACGTTTGACTCCCCCAAACCTGCTTCAAACTTCACCGCTGGACCACGAGATGTAACAGAAGTGAAAGATTATGATTAAAATTTGATAGTATTTACCACTTCTGGACGAGCACGAGAGAGTTAAGATTCAGAGAAAACTTAGCATGAAGGTAAATTTCGTCACGAGAGTTCCGAAAATTTGTATTGGAGCTAAAGCTTAAGTGCAACTTCTGCCATCGTAACGAGTGTTGACACTAACACGACACTAACAGTCAGCAGGAGCAGTGAACTCTGTATTATGTGAACAAAACTGATCCTCGTACGACAATCTTTGGGTCTCTTTCTACACTCCGTGAGGTGATCAGCGTTTTTCTTTCAGGAATCCACAAAGTCAGCTTTCAGCGGTGCTCTGGTGCTCTGAATTTACAGCACTTTCACCCCCCCCCCCCTCTTTTTTTTTTTCTCTATGCTTGCGGGACGTATTGTGCCTCTGCAGCAGTGCTGAGAACAGAGAGTTTGACGACAGTAATACTGCTAATCCACAGAAGCAGCAGCGCGGCCTTGTAGTCGCGGAGACAATATCCAAAGGGACCGAATGCTGTAGGAGCCAGATGCTCAAGCATGATTTCGACACAGTCAGCGACACTCGCAGCGACTAAAGATCTGTGAGCGGTTAACAGCGCCCGGCTGGAGGGCTTCCAAGACCAAAGCCACATGGAGCTATTCGACCTCAGACCACCAGAAACATGATCGCACGTCCGTTTTATAATCCAACTGAACCCAGCCAGAGCAAAAGTGGAAACAAAGGAGATCTCCGGAGCAATAACGTCAAAGGAGAGCGAGAAGGCAAGAAGGTGTTAGTTTGAATCGACCTCTCACCGCCCTGCCCTTACCCGCTTAACACCCCCAGAACCAAGTTTAGCACAAAGAAGGATCCGATGATGATTAAGGTGATAAAATACACCCAGGGCCACTTGTAACCTACGGCATCATTCACCTAGGAGAGGGAGGGAGGAGGGAGGGAGGAGGGAAGGAGGGAAGGAGGGAGGAGCGAGATGAGGAGAGAGATAGGAAGGATTGAGAGTGACAGACGCAAGTCCAGAGGAAAAGAATGATGAGTTTCAGAGGGGGGAGGGAGGGAGAGGAGGGGGAGCAAGGGGAAGGAGTTAGATCCTCAGTGAAGGAAGCGTTTTCTTCTGCAGGATCCCTGCTGGGACTATGGTGCATTCATAGTCATTCGTCAGTGTCAGTGAGTCACAAGGTGGCGACGTGTCGGGGAAAACTCAAAAATAACTAAGAAATGAGGCAGTCGATTGAGGAGACACAGCATGAGCCGGCCTGTCCGCACGATTATAGAAGAACACCGAGCGACAAACTGAGCAGCTCCTCTCAGAGTTTGTGTGAAGTGGCTTAACAGATGTGCTTCTGTGAAAAAAACATGATCAGAAGTTAAAAATAGACTTCAAATCAGCCTTTATCAGGCTGAATCCCTGTGGGAGGAAACATCTCAGTCAGAGACGGTGCAGCAAGACTCCCATGAAGAGGAAATTAAAACGATCTCAACCTGGTTTAGCTGAAAATGAACAAAAAAAGAGACTCAAAAATACCTCTTTGTTGTCATTCCTACTGTAAGTTTTCATCCCATCGCTTCCAACTTTCAAGCCGTGTTTCCTCCGGACTCCACTTTGTCCTCACAAGAACTTTTTTCCCCGTTGCTTGTTGTGTTTCTCCCTGTTGTGCAAGTTTTTTAGTGTTCCACCTCCACGGCTGACCTGAGGGGTGAATTATTTATGCCCCTGTGTGTCCCTGCAGACCGGGAGGTGCTTGTACTAAAACAGTGTGACTTGGCAGCGCGGGGGTAAAACAGCACCCAGCCTGTCTGCTGCTGCAGTGTTTATTGAAGGCGAACACGCGGCGCATGTTCCGCACGGCGCTGATCTTTAGGGGGAGTTCATTAATCAAGCCGGTCGCATGAAGGGGACTCTGACCACGTGCTCGTTAAACTTGTGTCACAAAAGTGGAGAGACCAAACAAACCTGGGACACTTGTGTGTGTGTGTGTGTGTGTGGGCGCCTCCGCCTGTCCATCACAGACCCGTTATGACAGCATGCAGCTCCTCGGGGCACGCTGACATGAACACAACAGACTTTCGGGGTGTATACGTGTCTGCGAGAGAGTGTAAGTGTGTGTTTTTCCGGAGGTCTGTGACAAAGGATTGATTGAGTGGAGCAGAAAGGAGGGACTGAGGGATGTTTGGCTCAGTTCACTGAGCGGCGGTTCATCGCTCCTCAACCGCGGTCCGCCGAGGTGAAGCCGCCACCATCACGCGGCTCCTATTTGCATCTAATTTCCTCTGTGTACTCCCCAACTGAATCAAGATAATGGATGCAAATCAACTGTTGATTTAGCTGTATTTGTACTACATCTGTCCGTTATTTATCTTCCAGTCTATCACCACTATTGTAATCAGGAGTCGCTATTAGGCCTGCGCCAAAGTGATAAATTCCAAGCTGATATTGAGAAATTTATTGCGCTTTGCACAAACTGTTTTGGTTTGGTGACAACCCCTTTGTCAGGCGGAGCAGGCGTCATCTGCTTCCTGTAAGTGTCCCGACGCAAACACGGCCGTAACGTCACACAGGTAGGTGGCAGCACTGCCATGAAGGAGAGCGACGCGGCAAGTTTTAGGTGAAGTGAAGTGAAGAGTTCGACAATTTCAGTGCTTCTTGCTAAAGGGAGTCTTGATACATTGTCATCTGACAGTTGTTAAAGGGTTTACACAGTCACGACACACACACACACACACACACACACGTACACACATGACAACAGTGTAGCCTCTTACCCGCTCAACACACCCAGAACGAGGTTGAGAACGAAAAAAGAGCCGAAGATGACGAGAGAGACAAAATAGACCCACGGCAGCTCATAGCCCATAGCATCCTGCATCTGAGGGACAGAAGAGGTGGGTGGGAAGAAAGAGAGGGAGGAAAAAAAGAGGGAGGGGGGGTTAACAGGAGAGATAAAGAGCAGAGTCGGAGGAGAGAGGGACGAGGGAAGACGTGTGAGAGAGAGGTTTGAGATTGACAAAGAGGAGATGAAAGGTGAAAGACAGAGAAGAGGGGTGGGAGAGGTCAAGGACAGGCAGCGTGTTAGAGGGGGGAAAGAGGGTGACGGACAGGAAACGAGAAGAGCAGTGCATGTTAATAAGACCAGCAGGGAGACCTGGCGGAGCGGGGATGGCAGCATTCAACGACCAACTGTGCGTCTGGACCCTTTTGTCAGCCTGTTGCAGTGGCGGTTTGTCGGCAAAAACGCCGCTCGGGGTAACTCGAACCTCAGCATCTATTTGCAGCTGTGGATGTGCTTAAACAAACTCAATCCCTTCAGAATCCCTTTTCCTGGAACAGCCGGCGGATCTTTACGGTAAAAAAACACATTTATAAACTCTGACGAAACATTTCCACCAGAATCAATTCGATGATTTGTTTCCAGATATTTATTCCTGTCAAATTATTTAGCCTCCATGTGAAAATGAATTATCTAGATAAAGAAAAAAAATTGAATTTTTGATCAATTTATAACGACTTTTTTAGCAACTGACGTAGAACAAATAGAGATAAAGATCGAGACAATAGAAGGAATTTAAACTCCACGTCCAGAACTTAATGAATCATGCAAAGCAAATGTTATTAAAGGCTCGGTGTTTCAATCACTGGAACATATCACTTCTGAGAAATACTGCAGGGTTTTTTTCATTAGACAGAGTGCTGCCTGCGCATGTGAGTGTGTGTCAGTGTGTGTGTTTGGTGCTGTGGACAGAGCAGAAGTCGCAGGAACGGGTGTGGAGCCAGCGAGCTACCTGCTCCATGTGTATACTTCGACACAGTCACACACACACACACACACACACACACACACACACACACACACACACACACACACACACACACACACACACACAAAATGTACATGTCATTGTTACAGCCCACGTTTAGGTTTGATGCATGTAGCCACTGAAGGAGAAAGTGAAGAAAAAAACACACAAGACGAAGGAACATGATTTATTAATCAAACATTTTGTATAGCAGAATTGAAACCACTGAGATGGACAGAATAGTTTCAAATTCAAGGTATAAATAATGAATAAAGGATGAATGAAAAAGTGCTTCACTCTGTGACCTCAATATAATATATGAGAGGCAGAGAAAGTAATATAAAAGCTCATTCAAAGCTGTACAAACAGGTAAAATGAGATATAAGTTGCAAAATCTTTGTGTGTGTCTTATCTCTGCAGATTTTCCTGTGTTTGCATGAATCTGTGTATTTTTCACATGCAGCTGCAAATGCAGTTCAGTGGCTACACACACCAAGCTGTCTGGCGGACACACACACACGGACACACGCACACCTACACACACACACACACACGAATGCTGTCGTGGCGCCCGGCTCACCCAGTACAGCACGTCCGTCCAGCCCTCCATGGTGATACACTGGAACACCGTCAACATGGCGAAGGCGAAGTTGTCGAAGTTGGTGATGCCGTCGTTGGGGCCCTCCCAGCCCACCCGGCACAGAGTCCCGTTCTGCTTACAGTGCCGGCCGTAGGCGCCGTCGGGCGCACACGGCGCCGCTTTCTCCTCTGCGTAAGCACCTGAAAACGGTTCAAAAGGTGATTAGTGATAAATAACTTCACAGGTGAGGTGAAATCGAGGTGCAAAACATAACTAAAGTGTGTAAAATCGTACAAGAGTGCAGTGGAAGTATCGTTTTCAATGGAAGAGGAAGTTATCCGAGCACGAACTCAAAGTGCTTTCGCCGATAATGACCAAAACATCTTTAAGTTTGCATCAAGACGGCATGTAAAATGACCCACCAGCCAACGGATGGCTGGCTTAATATCTGTTACGGAAGATACATTTATATGAAACACAAAACTTCCTCTGAGGAAAAGGTGAAAAATGATACACTGAACTGAAACAACCAAAGCGAGCCGCTTATGAAAATCAATGTGAGAAAGTGTCGGGCTAATTACACCAAACAAGCTCTCGGGGGTGATGTATAGGATAAGAGAGCGCGCTGCACCAGCACTTAGCCTGTGTGGAGCTGATGCCTCTCGTGGGACTAATAACATCATCATAACAACACTCCAGTCCATTTATACCTGAGGCTTTTTACCCAAACGTTGTTTCAATCATTTATGGCAGCTGTTGTTTCAATTATGGCTCAAATTGTTCGTCTTAAGCAACATTAAACGACGGGTTGAATAATCAGTCGAGGGGAGTATCTGACTGTTGAGTGTGCAAGCTGTTTCCTGTAAAAGAAGTCATGAAGCGTTTGGTTTTTTTAGGATTTACTGAGCAGACCAACATAGTCTCTTAATAACGTAAGACTCTCAGGTGGCAGTGGAGCTTTATTCACACTGAACACACTGGACTGAGTGACTTTATCCGAGTGGAAGCCAACTGAAGCGTCCTTTCACACTCAGTTGAGTACATACGTCAAAGTTTATCTGGGCGCTGGAGTGAAGTACGGCAGTATATGTGCCTGATCATGCATGTGTGTTTTTCCTCCCTTTGCATCAGTGCACAGAGGATCCAGGTGCTGCCTGTCCTGTCTGACCCCCCCGCCCCCCTTCTTACCCGTGTGGTTGTAAACGCAGGTCTTGTGCATCTTGCCCATGAAAAGCTCCAGGCCGATGATGGCGTAGATGATGATGACGAAGAGGACCAGCAGGGCGATGTGGAGCAGAGGGACCATGGCTTTGATTATGGAGTTCAACACTACCTGTAAACCTGCGGACACACAATATGTCATGATTAGCAACATTCGCCACATTTTCATGTATGAAATTAAGCTCCAACAATACTTCAGGAGTTTTCTGTGCGTATCTGCTAAAAACAGGCTATAAAGCTGCTGCCATGACAGCGAGTGAAGTGAGGCACTCTGAGTGATGGTTTACGGCTTCACACTTGCATCCAGTGCATTTATTTGCCACTGTAATCCCAAGATCTGTTACACACGCATACACGCGCGCGCACGTCCACAGTGTCGTCTCCTTTCGTGTCTTGTGGCCTTCTGATTTATTGATTTCTGCAGTCACTCACAGACAAGCTGACAGGCAGCTCAGCTCCTGCTCACAGTGTCTAAAATTTCTGACACCCGTACAGGAGAACGCTATGAGTGTGTGCGCGTGGCATCGAGCGCTGATATCAGCTCCAATCTCTGCTTCATTTCCTCCCCCTCGCCCCCCCTCTAACCATTCACACCTGATCCCCCCCCCAGCGTCCTTCCTTGCTCGTCTCTCAGTACTTACTCGGTACTCCAGAGACCAGTCGGAGGGGTCTGAGTACTCTGAACGCCCTCAGAGCCTTGACATCGAAGTCTGCCGCCTTCCCTCCGATCGGCGTGGCCCCGTCCCCCTTGGTGGCCTGCTCCAAGATCGCGCTGAATAACCTGTTAAAGCAGAGAGTAATGACTTCAATGCCTGTCATTTTCACACTGACATCCCATTTCCACTTACAAGAGAATATCTGAGGGCGCAAAGACAAGAAGACAGGGACGAATCAGACCCGTGTGATGAATATTGTCACTCATTTCGGGTTCATTTTCCATTTTTGTCTTATGTAATGTTGTGAATGCGAAACGGAATGATCGACAGCATCTTTTTTATCATGAATAAACAGCAAGAGTGAGTAAAAATGTGACACAAGCCTTATTTGGGGACAGAAATTATATAAATAAAGTGATGTGCGTGTGCGTGTGCGTGTGTGTGCGTGTGCGGAAAACACAACAGTAGAAAATAAAACAGCTTAATTAGCCAGCTCTCTGAAAACAACAATAGAAAGTGTTTCATCTGTTCCCTCTGTCTTTCACAGATAAGGAAATGTGAGACATTCGGCTTTAATGATTTGACAGTCAGCGCTGCAGAAGACTGTGCATGACTGTACTGTTGGGAAGTGTCTCCGAAAAATGTGTGTGTGCCTGTGCGAGTGTGTGTTTGCAACCTGGTGTGATTGAACGCGACATACAGCTAAGGTCAACTGATGTCATCTTTGCTCCTGAAATCTGGGTGCTTCCTGCTACACACATGCATGAATCTGGAAGCGGAAAGAGCCCATCGACAATAGCTTGTTGTAAACGTATGACTCAAACGTGAAAAGGAGTGTTTACAAAGGCTGAATTTCTACAACATATGGAGAAAATGTGCGCGCATCAACGCCCATATGCTTTGGTGCAGCGCTGAGCTGGGACTACTTTTCACGGTTGCTGCCAGTGAACATATGCGACCTGTGAGGAACAGTTTGATTTTCACTTAAGAGGTCACAGGTTGAATCCCCCCCCCCAAAAAACAACAAAAGAGTGGCTCACACTGAGCTCTGCAGGGTGTGGGAACAGCAGCACGTCCTTCCCTGTCCGATCGTGACCTCGCACGCACAAAGTGAAGCCTGCGAAGCCAGATTTATCCTTGCTTTCTGTTTGCTGGTTTGGCGTGCGAGGAACAGACCGACACAGACAGCGAGCCGGGCATTATCACTCAACATCTGGGATGCACCTCGCTCACGTCTTGAGAGACTTCCCAGAAGACTGTCGGCTATTGTAGCGGCTTATTGATGCCGCAGGAGTGAGACTATCAACAGTCACCATCTTCAGGTGTCCAAACGTATTTGTCACCAGCATGTGACGAGAAAAAGTGAACACAAACACACAAAAATGGGAATATCTCCTTCGTGAATTGGCAGGGTTTTTTTCACTGCTATCGGCTGTTCTTTTTCTTTCTGTCTTTTTGTTTCACGTGGCTCACAAGCTTGTTTTCCCTCTACGTCCGTCTGAGCTTATCGCACGCCGCTTCTTCCTTCAGTGTCCCTGAGATCCCTCCGAAATGACCGTGCAATACCATTTTCCAGCTCGCGTGGCTCAAAGGCCAGTCGCCGGCGCGTTAGTCATGGAGAATTATCAATTAGTACAGATGAAATGGCCACTTGAAAAGGCCTCTCAAAACATATCGCCCTCTCTCTGCCTCTCACACTCTCTCGCAGCCTCTCTATTCTGCACTACCTCCTTTCTCAATTTGATTAACTCTCTCTCTCTCTCACCTTTAAAACAGCGTACGAAGCGCCCGTCGAGGATCCGCAATTTTTGCCCCACCAGCATTTAATGATAATTAGAGCTTTTTGAGTGGAACATCACATAATGGCTTGTATACATCCGTTGCTAAAAATAGGCCCAAAGATAACGCAGGCTGTGGCCAAAATCCCAACAGGGCAGAAGAAAGACTTCAACTTGACTAAAACTGAGAAAACACTCCTGAAAGGGTTTGAAAAGTGGCAAAAAATGCAGTTCTTTGCATGTAAAGAAAAGTACATAAACAAGGTGACATTAGAGACTGGAGGCAGAGAGTGTATAAGAAGTAAAAAAACGGGTGGAAAAAATGAGATAGTTAAGCAGAGATAAAGGAAGAGTCTCTATGGAGTGTATTCATATTGTGCAAACACTCACACACACATTCACTTATGCACACAATCTGTTGAGTCACTGAACCTTCACTAATAACCTCTTAGGTACGTGTCAGCAAGGATGTGGGCTTGTATTGTGCATGTGCGTGTGCGTGTGCGTGTGCGTGCGTGTGTGTGTGTGTGTGTGTGTGCGTGCGTGCATGTGTGTGTGTGTGTGTGTGTGTGTGTGTGTGTGTGTGTGTGTGTGTGTGTGTGTGTGTGTGTGTGTGTGTGTGTCGTCTCTGAGGCAGCTCGGCACCAGGTACAAGCTCCATCACCCATATGGCGAATATTCCCGCGGGAGTGAACTCATGTCACTTCTCATCTATACACACACACGCGGGATCACACACACACAGGATGGCAGGGTGGCAGTCAGACACACACAGGAACAAAGATGGGACACACACACACACAGGTACAGTGCTGTCACTGCAGTATATCTATAGCTGAGATGAGACTGAAGTGACACAAATCTAAAAGTATTTTTGTTTCGCAACTTTTGGCTAAATTTAGAGAAGTGGTGGGAGACAGAAACAACAAACTGGAGGCTGCTTGTCGCCACTCCTTTGGTAGGAAAAATCTTGAAACCTGAGGAAAGTCTGGAGAGACCATCCAGGATCAACCCCCCCCCCCCCCAAAAAAAAACAGCAAGTTAAGACCCTCTTGAAGTCTCCTCGGGCAAACTCAGCCAATCGGAGAGCTGCAGCGTCTGTCTGACCCTCTGAAACCCCTCTGGCGGCGTTGCAACAGAGAGGCGATTCACTTGCAGGAATCGATGCAGTATAACTGCACTTTAAATACTGCTGCATCACAATAGAGGCCACAACTCAGCCAGCGACAGTACGAGACTGAAACAGAGGGAGACAGACAGAGAGGGGAGATAACAGTGTGAGAGTGGTAAAGGTTGTGTTTATGCCAGGGGGCACTGGCACCATGTTGTCAGCCGATGGTGTGTGTCTGTCTGTGTTTGTGGGGCGAAGCCAAGCATGTTCGGTTAGTGACGGCTAATGTGAGTGAACACTTGACTGGCAATGAACAAGACTGTGTGTGTCTGTGTGCATGTTTGTGCATTCACAGAGCTGTACTCGTGGCCGAGGGGAAGCGATTTTCCCATCCATGTCTTAGGCTTTTGTGAATGCAGACACACACACACGCAGGCACGCACGCACGCACGCACGCACACACACACACACACACACACACACACACACACACACACACACACACACACAC
>JASSRZ010000032.1:7221440-7231440 GCA_032164315.1 Malacoctenus gilli | reverse complement strand
TTTCTACACGGATTTCCTGTGTGAACATAAGTAAGCTGGACTTAACTGGGTATCGACGCGCTGCAACGGGAGCCGGGAGAATTGACCAATCGAATTGGGCCGATTCTCCATCTGCCTCGGACGCGTACGTCCAATAAACCGTCCTTTAAGCTACTGTTTTCTTTCCGACAATCAAAGGGACTCGGTGATTATCTGCTCGATGTGTGACGCGTTCGGCAGCTGTCACTAACTTCATCCGGCTGTGACCAATCAGGGCTGTTGAGCTGAAAGAAACGAGACTTAAATAAAAGAAATGGGATGGACAAAAGGAAGAAGTAATAATTTGATGTTTAAATTGATCACATGATCACTTAAAACTCTAAGCCAGAAGCAGTTGATGTTTCTCAAAAGACGCTCAGATATTTGAGGAGATATCAAACGATATCGGGCGACTTTCTAAGAACCGCAACTCGAACACGAACCCGACGTCGTCCCCTCTGACCTCGCGATCTTTGCTGATGAAATATGATTAAAAAGAGATGAAAAAGGCTTGCGTAGCTCTCCTACTGGGTGCCATAGCAGTGTCACCATGACACCCAAACAGGATTAGCTGCTATCACCCACTCCCCTGCTGTTACCATAGTAGCACTGTTGAAACTGCGACCCGCCAGCTATAAAAAGACGAAACTAACTTCAAGAGGGTGAAAAAAAAGGTGAGGAAAGTAATTAAGGTAATGAAGGCAGGTAACAAACTCATCCTTTGTTGGTGTTCAAGATGTTGGAGATGACTGTCGCACTTTTTAGCTGACGGGTCCAAAAGGGAAGGAGCAGGAGAGGAGAGATAGATGGAAGAAGCTGAGGGGGGCTATTAAAAAGGCTAACAGGGTTATTAATCAGGATGCACCAGAACTGAAGACGTTTTTTTCCTCTTTTCCTGCCGTCGCAGTGGAAACCTCGGCGGATCAGTCCTGCTCACCTCGGCTCCTCTCAACCTCCTGAACTCTGTCACCTCTCGTCTCCGACTGCAAGGTTCAAGCATCTGTGACTTCTCCAACCTGAGAAAAAGTTTGGTTTTCACTCCTTGATTTAGGATTATTTGCATAATTTGGAGGAATCCGTAATTTCTCTCAGAGCGAGAACAGGTTTGGCTATTCTGTGCAGAGAGTTTGCATGTTCTCCCTGGTTTTCTTCCACACTACCTAAAAAAACTCAATCTTACCAGGTAGATTTTACCTATTTCAAGTCGAAATGATCTGATCACACTCAAAATGAGACGCAATCACAGAAAAATGTGTTCTCCTGCTCATTTCACGGTTTATTTATCTTATTTATTGAAGTGTCAAAGACACTTCTGCATCTTCCTGTGATGATTTCACAGTAAATATAAAAATTATGATTTATTTCACCTATATTGTGCAGTATGTGTACTTTCTACACCTCCGTTATACTGCAATATTCTGCAGGATCTGTTCTGGGCACATCAGAGACGTTTCCTGTAATTCCTGCTGGATTCTCCCAAACACGAGTCCTTCTCTCACTTCCTAATCCTGGACTATTTGTACCTTTTTAAAATCTGGATATAACCTGCAGGCTTTACAACGTTTCCCCCATTTGTTCAGTTTCTTGTCGAGAATATTAAGCAAAAAAAAAGAGGGGGGGGGCAATGTTCTGTTTTGAGGGGTTTATAATGTGCAGTATGTATTTCTCGGATCAAACACCAAACAAAGCATGCACCACCTACACTTTCCCTTTCAGCTCTGTGGGGAACACAATGGATGTGGCTTGTGGCCCCGCACAGGCATGGCCATAATTAGCTACATGAAAGGCAGCCATAGGCACAGGCACTTCATACATACCTTACTATCTCTGGCCACACAGAAAAAAACTCCCACATCTACCGTCTATATGGCATAATTGGGGGATACTTCGGATTGTGTTTGCGTCTGCGTACGCTCGTGGGTGTGGGTGTTTGCTTTTTTTTCTCCAACATCACAAGACTGAAGAGGAGAAACAGGTAGGAGAGAAGGAAAAGGGGAATTTTGTCTGGAAATCTTCACAGCAGTGGCATCACATAATAAACTCGCTCCTAACAAGAAGACCAGCTCGGATATTCGATTTGTTGTTTTGTTTACACGTGTGTGCATCGCTGTCCTCACTGTGTATTCACTGCTGCAGCCAGTAGAAACTCTGCAGGTCACTGGGTGAGTCTCATTTCAGCAGGTTTTTTGCGCAACGTTGGAAACAGCAGGTTTAGTATTGTGATTAAAAGGAATGCAGTTCGTTCACGCTCTGTAAAAAGTGTGGAAAGAGTCATCCGGGGATCATGAGATCGAGACATATCGATGGCGTTCAGGCGGGAAGTGAGGTAGAGGGGGAAAAGAGGGCGAGAGAATTAATCCTCGTGTTCCTTCAGCCTCCTTGCCGTCGTTTTTACCCTTGCTGTCACTTATTACACATCGTGTCCCCGCTGCACGAGTACGTATGTGTGCGCGGGTGAGTCAGTGGGAGAGCGTGATGAGCCATGAATGATATTGGATATTAGCCTGTCAGACACAAACACACGGGCGCCCAACACACACACACACAGTTTCCCCCACACAGCGGTTTATCACACAGATGGGCTGGTTACAAGGACGCGCACTCCTCTCATTGTCTGTATGTTTTTCACCGTTGACCCTTTAGAATAAAAACCACACACACACGCACAACTTCTTCCGCTCTGACTCACACAAGCCTTTAGAAACGCTGTCGCCATTATAACTTTCTTTGCAAACTTTCCTTCAGGTTAGCCTCTCTGCATCAGCGCCTGTATGTGCGAGTGCGGACATGACTTGTTAAAAGCCGTGCGCGCACACCAGCGACGGCCTCTGATTGAATCGTTCAGATTGGCTGGGCTTTGGACCCGGCGTGTGCGGGGGTCCGTCGTCGGCGTGCGTGCGACAGAGCTGGCCTCTCATTAACTGTCCACCCAGCGTTGTGATGTGAACCCCCGCTGAGTCCCGCATGTTGACCGGCTCCAGCCATCCATCCCTCCATCATTAGCAGGCTTTGTTTCCTTGTGTCTCCCTGGTGCCGGGGAGGAAGATGGCTCCTAATGAAGAAGGGAAAGAAAACCACGACGGCTCCCCGTCTTTTATCCTAAACAAACAACTACTGTTTGCTCAGCTGCTCAAGCCGATTAGCATCATTTGCAATGAGTTTATGAAAAGTAGACGTTTAGATGTCATTTATATGACTCAAAAAACAAAGTTTACACAAGGAAAAACGAGGTATTCCTCCTATTCTTGAAGCTCTGGAGTGAAAATTGTAACTGTTTCCAAGTGAAGCTGAAATTGAGGATTTTTCTAACTCACTCGTGCTGGCTAGCTCTTGATTTTGCTTGTGCATTAAACGCTTCAACCCACATTCATCAAACAAAACACCTTTAAGTCTTCTTAAACTATACAGCGAGCTGCGGCTGTGCAGGGTCCACAAAAATCCAGCCTGACAGGTCACATTAAACAGCACAAAGTTGCTGCAGTTGCATGTTTGTTTTACTCTGGGCCGCAGCAGTGTGAAGCACTTACATTCTGACAAGAGCCGGGAAGGTTTCATGCTGCTGGCACTTACATCGCTCAGTGATCCTGGGTTTGTCACACTGACGATGACTCACTGTTTTTGACTGCTGGCATGAGCCTCTCTCATTGGCCAACTCTTGCATAATGCTTCCTCTCCATCCCGGTGTCTGTTGCCATTGTTAAAATTCCCATCTCAATGGGCCGTCGGAGAGCTTCTGATTGAGAACACTGACAAAATCTTGGATTGGGCCCGCAGCAGGCTGGGTGCAAACTGTTGTCACTGGTTCCCCGCCAGTATTATATTTAGCGTGAGCATGAGAGAGAGTACAGCAGAGTTCAGAACCAGCGCAGACCATTCAGAAGAGGAAGTTTCCCTGGTTTCCTGCACTGTTGCACAAGAGCCAATCACAATAGAGATATAACAACCTGAACTTGTCATTTCTCAATTACCAAGATGGAAGAACGGAAACAATCACGGATACTTGATAAAATCCTCTCGGTGCACCTTCAACACTTCGACTACTGCAATATTTGTCATTTTTAACGGCCTCTTTGTGCAGTTTGCATGTTCTTTCCCCAACCTGATGTGATCTAACAAACAATAAGACGACGTTTTAACACATTTATATACAAGAATAAGAGACAATAATTACACAGTCATATAGATCAAAATGGCAACATTTGAAGTATTTTTTGTACTCTGCAGTATCATTATCATCTATATCATGATCCGGCTGTTGCCGTGGATCTAAACGTAGCCAATCAGCTAGTTAGCCTGCCTCGCTGTAGAGCCCTGCTAGTCGCCATGGCAACCCAAGTCTCCTCTTCCTCTCTATCTCTATAGGAAGCACATCTGTAGGACGAAGTGTCCTAATGGTTTGCTGGAGGGTGATGCCACAAGGTTGTCTCCCCAGAGAGGACAAGCCGCACCAGCGTAGACGCGGGGGGGCACGTCAGAAAAACACACGATGGACACACGTGGACGCGGCCCAACTTGGGGAGCGTGTGGAGGGAATGCGAATGCTCGCGAAACACACCTGCCCTTCAGTCAGTGTCCCTGTGTGAGGACGGACCAATGACGGGGCCGCTGCGGGGGACAACAACATGAAAAGGCCAGGGAAAAGAAATACAGCTTGACCATGTGAAGTCCAGAACAAATGAACTTAAATATGAGCTGGCTTTTATGCGACAGCGGCTCGGAGTCATTAGCATTCAAAGTAAGGATTTTAATCATCATTTCTGTCTTTTTTTCATCTCCCACTGCCCCTCTTTCTGTCCTTTAATGCAACACCTCCCTCATAAATCTTTCTTCATCCTTCCTCCCCGCAGTATTCCCATCAGCCCGACGTTCCTCCTCCCGTCCTTGCACCACATCCCAACGCTTTTCTCCTCTTTTTTTTTTAAAAAAAAAACTCTGTCTCATTCTGATATCTGAGTATGTATGTCAGCCCAACCTACCAAACATATTCACCTACATAACAGCGCACACCTCTGCCCGCTTCCTTCCTTTTCCTCCAGAGCATGCCCATTAGTTCTGCTTGCTTGGTGTTCGATGGAGCCTGTCCGCCACGCCGGCCCCTTCCGAGACCCCACCAGAGCCGCTCTGGAACCTCTGATTCATCAATCTCACTGCAGCTGGCAGGAAACTGACCCAAGAGGCACGGTCTCCGCTGGCTACCTGGAGCCAAGATGGCTGACAGGGCAGGAGAGCGAGGGGGAGAGGACACCAGCAGCAGGCAGCAGATGTGGGTCTTTCCCGATAAGGCGCCGGGAAAAAAAAAAGTCACGCAATGAGGCGGAGAAGAGAGGTGAAGGTGTGTGCGAAACTGTACGAAGAGCGGATGCAGGGAAGGCGAGCAAATGCTTTCTGCTATCATGTGGCCATCTCTCTTGCACGCCTGTGTGTGTGTGTGTGTGTATGTGTGTGTGTGTGCATCAGAGGGAGCGAAAAGCAAGAGTGGAGCTAAAAAGAAGATTTCATGGCACTAAGCTGATACAGTAGAAGCACAGTAGAAGGCCAAGCGGGTTAATAAGCATTCAACAAATGGATTTATAGAGCGTCACATAATCCGCTGCAACATACACACAAATGCACAATTCAGCACACACACACACACGCACACACACACACACACACACACACACACACACACACACACACACACACACACACACACACACACACACACACATTCGCGAGTGCAAGCCAGGTGTACAAACTCATTGATATCAAGATGCTCAAACACCTGCATATTTTCTCCAAACACTACTTGAACTCCAAAAACACTGCCGAGGAAAAAATAGAGTTTATGAGGAGGAAGAGTTCAGAAAAGTTCCCCAAAAATGAGTCCGTGCAGCTAAAAATAATCCTCCTCCTGCAGCGGCGTCTTTGTGCGCAGATTTGTTTGAAATGCTTGCACCTTAAACACAGACGGCAGCTGCGAATGCGCACGGACTGTATCCGGTCAGGCTGTCAGTGCGACAGAGGGAAAAAAAAGACATCCTCCGCAGCATCTCTGGTGTTCTGGCAACAGGCACGATATCGCGCCGCCGCAACATTCGCCCTCGGGAACTGCCCCGGCGCAACCGCGCTCCCCTCCGCTGACGAGCGGCTTGACTTGGGCCGCTTCAGAGTTTAAGTGCCTTGCTCGAGGGTCTCTCCACCACGTTCGCAGACGCAGCGGAGAGCGGGGCCTCGTTGGCTCGCACCGTGTGGGCTTCCCCCGCTCGTAGGGCCGCTCGGCTTGCAGTCCTTTCTTAACAGAGCCTCAATAAAACTGACAGCTCTTTTATAGTGTTAGGCCTGACAATCACTTTCACAGGTGTTTCCTGGGGAAATTTGCATAAAGTGATGAATAACTACTATATACAAATAAAAGACGCAATTTTCAGCTTTGAACAGCTAAAGCATAAATATTTCTGTTGATTAAAGGACCAAACGTTTCATTTGACACACAGCGACGAAGCCCGTCGACCCATTACCGCCCGCTGCTCATCACAAAAACATGCAATCTTTGCCTCCGTCTTACTCTTCTGTAAGATTGAGTCGAGCGCTACTGCATTGATGAGTCATTGACGACACACAAGCACACTCTAACACACAGAGACACACAAACACACACAGACACACTCACAGAGGATCGTTAAGTCTCCTGCTCCCGGTTGTAAACGCGCGAGTGATTTGGGATTGATGTATTTGAAGACTGGTATTGTGTCATATGCCAAAAAAGCCACAGAGAACACGCCGAAGCGTATCGCACACACACTCACACGCACACACACAATTACAAAGACACACAAGTGAGGAAAGGAGCTGGCGGGGCCGATGGGGGCCGGGGTCTGTTTCAGGCTTGTGGCCTGGACTTACAATGGGTAGCGAGACCTGTGGGACACACAGTTGCACCAGACGCACACACGATTGCCTCCCCCCCCCCCCCCCGTCGCTCTCCCTCTCCCCCTGTGGGTAGGGACACACAGTACATTCTGGGCTGTTGTTCAAAGCTTAGCAGGATTAGCTGCATGATCTTGCCACTTTTTTTTTTAAATACATTTTTTTTCATATTTTTAGCAGGTTTTGGCTCATTAAAGCAGCCGAGCAGCTTCAGAGGAAAGTGCTCGAGAATAAACAGTCACATTTCAGGTTTGTTGAGCTTTTTTTCCTGGGAGGCCCCGAAGGGTTCAGCACTAGTGTGTTTACCTGCACGTATGACAGGAAGTAAAAACAATAAGTTTTTGTTGAGTTTTGGTGGTGGAGCTCCAATTAAAGGTCACCCTGAAGCTCAAATAGCACATTTGTCTCATTAAAAGAGCAGTTTCGAAATAAGAAAATATTCAAATCGACAATAATAACCTTCAATTTGGTCAATTCAATCACATTTTTTGGTCAAAACAAGGGAACCAGAACAGGAAAGATATTTATGAACTTAAAACAATTTGTGTGTGAACATTTTTTAAGTTTCAGGTGATTTTTATCACCGATATAAGCAGCAGGTGATTAAAGCATGTCACAGGTGTGAACACAATTTACCTGTAGAACAAATGATTATGGCACAACCTTATAATCATCTATGCTAATTTATTTGGATCTAATGAGGGGATTTATGTGACTGTATCTCTTCTCCTCCACGGCTGTATTCTGTGCTGAGCCTCTCAAAGACAGACGCACACCGCAGGAACATGTTGCTTGTGTAATAAAGTCATGTAATGGCACTGAGCTCATTCCAGTTCACTTTAAATAGTCTCCTTGGAGAAGGTTGACTTCGCCTTTTAAAAAACCAGCTCTGCTGATTTGTGAGCCTCTTGTGTATTGTCCGGGTTTGGTTTCAGCGAAGCAAGCAGTAGCGAGATGTCTGGGCCTCATTTGGTTTCACATTTTGTCCACTTTGTGTCAGTTTTTTCCCCCCCTCTATTCCTCGCTGGAGTCTGCGCTCAGTCAATCCCCCTCTCTTTCGTTCTTTCTTTCTTTCTCTCTCTCTTTTACATCTTGAAGCTATCAGTGTCTTGGCAGCGAGACAGCGGCGAGGCAACGCAGCACGTGGAGAGAACATACCCACAATTCCAACGCCGCGTCCAACACACACTGACGCACACACGTGTCTATAATTCCATTGTGTTAACTAGCTGGCAGAGCGCCTACCGCTGCGTTTCCACGGCAACAAGTTTGTAAATTTAGCGGCATTGTTGTGCGCTGCGAGTGCGCGCGAGTACACATCTTCTGCAAACAACATTGAAAACGTGAATAAAAAAACAAACGACTGTAATGCAGATGATTTAATTGTGCTCCTCTGACAGCTCCGGAGGTTTTTCATAGACTATTGTTGATGTCAGTGTAAATTACAAATTTGCACACTGACAATGATGTGCGGTTGAAGTCGTAATCTTCCGCACTGGTGTCTTTGCGCCGCGTTTCTCGGAGATCGCTTCAAAGTCGGTGTCTGTTCCCAATTTGGTGCCGTTCCCCCCTTTAACGGCGCTCGGGATTTATTGTCCGTCGTGATTTAAGCTGCAGGATACGAGTGTTTGCTTTGTTTGTCTGAGCTTAACTAACGGAAACCAACCTCCAGCGGGCCAAACAAAACAAAAAGTCACAGTAACATGATTGCAGTAATGGTGAAGACCACTAATTTGTTTATTGAAGAAAACACCACGTCTGAATCATGTTTTACATCCAACAGAATTCTGCTCACATGTCCAACAAGTCAATCCTGCATCTTGAAGCCTTTTCCTGAGGCTCACGTGTTCACTCGACCAGTCCAGATTCAACCTGCCTCATTCAGGCTTTAATCACTTGGACAAAATTGAAGCCCAATCATGACAATCACATTGGCAGAAATTTACCTTTTGGACGACGAACCTTCGATGATTTCAAAGCCGGTATTGGACAATAATATTGTGCATCCCTAATTTATGTGATTAGGACTCATTTGTCTCTGGTTTTGTTGTCATTACATACTAAAAATGACTGAAACCTGCCTAAATCACTGGTGTTTGTCACAGCAAGCTATTTCTCCTGATGCAATAAAAAGGTATAAATATGAGTTAACGTTGAGGATTTGTGGACACTTTTGTTTCAATCAAACTAATTTATTTTATATTGTGTCCGTTTTTTCAATCCCACACAGAAAACTGCAATCATTGCATCTAAGCTTTGGGAATACCGATGCACTGGACTGCCCCTGAACACCTCCCAGGTCGACTCATGCAGCATCTTCCTTCATTTTTATCATCGTGACCGCAAAACTGACGACAGAACAACGTCACGGTGCACTTTATCTGCTCTGGCTCCCATGTAGTGGTAGCGTGTGCATCCCGTGTGCGTGCGTGACGGTGTTTACCGGGGGGACGGACGAGCCAAGTTCGAAGAATGGTCAGCCAAGAGAGGGACACTGCAGGCGGGCTCGCGTGTCTTTGTGAGAGCAGTTGAAACCTTGAGCTGTCTTCTTCTCTTCAAGTGGTAAGTAATAGAATTAGAAAGACTCTACTGGCACGTAGCGCACGCAGATACTCAAAACAGGAATCAAACCTAATTCTACACTCCTTCATCCTTTTATTTTGCACACACACACACACACACGCACACACCCACAGCTGGAATACAAACCTGATGTATCAGGGTCTAAGCGAGGCTCTGACATGAAGGGATGCTGCAGGGTATTATGCTGAATACTCACTAAAAAAGCAAACACTTCACAATGTGTATAGTGTATACAGGGATTATGCTGGCATAAACATACACACAAACATGCACACACACAAACGCGTGCGCGCGCATCCACACTCAGTAGAAGAATTAAACAGGAGGATGCATGTGACTGCATAAACGGTGTCTTCCCCTGAAGAAACTACGGGGAAAGAGCCAGAGCTGGTTTCACTCTTCTCGTGCGTGTTTGTGTGTGTGTGTGTGTGTGTGTGTGTGTGTGTGTGTGTGTGTGTGTGTGTGTGAGAGTGTGTGTGTGTGTGTGTGT
>JASSRZ010000032.1:7166337-7180100 GCA_032164315.1 Malacoctenus gilli | reverse complement strand
CACACACACACACACACACACACACACACACACACACACACACACACACACACACACACACACACACACATGCATCACGAGCCGGACATGCCTGTAATTTACGATGGAAAATGCATGAAGCGGTAAACAGCACGCCTGTGATCGGACCAAATAGGCGTGTTGAACAAACATGACAACCAAACAAGGTGAAAACTTATCACGCCGAACAGAAGCGTCACCGCTAATGGACAAAAGGACGGCCTATTGTCGGGGGAAATTCCCGCTCGTTTACTGTACATTGAAAGCAAAACGCTGCCCGGTTGTCAGCTGTAAACACACCTCGGCTGGTTACAACTGAGACCGTTTGGCCCATTTTGCATCGGCGACGATAGCGAGGAGCGTTTGCGTGCGTCTCTTTTTGTGATAAATAAGGTCGTTTGGAACAACAGGTACCAGCTTCTGTGGTGCTTAACATTCAGCACGGCCGCCTCGTACTTAGTGCGTCTTTTCTGCGGCGGGAGCGTGCGGCACAACACCCCCCCACCGACCCCCCCACCACCATTGTGTATGGATTTATTCATTAAACTGTAACATACTTTCAGGTGTCAGAAGTGAAGTGGAGGGGAAATGAGAATGTGAGTGTGACTTTATGCATGCACTCCACACATGAGACACATATGACAACAAAACACCACGGGAATATGCGTGTGTGTGTGTGTGTGTTTGTGTGTGTGTGTTATGCACTCCCGCTCGGTATTCAGCGGCACATTGTTCACTGTCATCCGGACTTTTTCCAATTTATTTCTGCGGAGCCCGGCCCTCAAACTGTCCATCACTGCTGCGAGGCCGTGATTGGCTGTTGTCTTTTTTCCAGGAAGTCAGACTGCTTGTTTCTTTTTAAACTAAAGCAGCAAACAAAAGAGAAAAATAACCTCCAATAAAACTAATGACCTGATTTCATGCAGCAAAGTATAAAATCATTACCTTTTTAATAGAATCTTTTCCACGGGATTTTCTCGCCTGTAACTTTTTTTTGCATTATATTGTTTCTGTGGGGTTGCTAGGCAACCCTGGGAAATTACAACCTGACATTTTTTCTTGCCTACTGTAAAAAACTCACTGAAATGACAGCTAAGCGGCAGGTTTGTTCCTGCTGAGCTGATCGGTGACTAATTTCAAACTGGGCTTTGGGGATCCCGTGATCTGATTGGCTGAAAAAATCAGGCATCATTGAACAGGCTGCATACGGACGATCCAGACATGAGAGATCAGCAATTTATAAGAGTCCAACACAATTGGTGTAACAAAAGGAAAAGAACAGTATCAGTCTGTGGAAACTGCAGATGATGAATGCAAAATAAAGTGTACGAGACATGAGACACGGCCGTCTTCGAGGGATGGAAATGTATCATAATATCTGACAAATAACAGAAAATTGAGTCATCTTTCTTGGACTTTTTGACAAACTACAAACATCAGCAGCGTCTCCTGCTGGAACACGAGGCGGCGTGATGGACACGGAGGATCAATGCGGCGGTGAAGGCTGTGACAGAGAGCGATGGCCGAGGGAAAGAAGCGGCATAACTTCTAATATAGCCAGAGAGGATGTGAGGAGGAGGAGGAGGAGGAGGAGGAGAGAGGAGGAAGAAGTGATGGAGGAGCGTGTAGAGGAAGGACGAGAAGCAAGAGCAGGAAGGCTTGTTCACACTGCGCCTCCATGCCGACCTCGCATACACACATATTCACACACGCAGCGCAGGCGAGCAGATATTAATAACTCCTTATTAATATTCATCTGCAGTGGAGAGATGTGAGGCCAGAGTAACCCAGATACAAGCCGTCTCTCCACCTGTCTTTCTCTCTGCACGTCGCTTCCTCGCATCTGACGCTCATGATCCCCGTCAGACTCTCTTCCCTCGATATGTACATGACAAACACGTCGTCTATCGAGCTGCCGTGTCTCCGCTGAGACGCTGCTCCTGCACCTGGACACTCTGATGGGCCTGTAGGAGAAGTCAAACCTCCGTTGCGTTGCTCCTCCAAACGCCGCGCATTTACTTCTTCAGACAAGCTATCTTGTGGTATTTGCGAGCGATAGCGCTGAAATGTGTGTTTAATCTATGCTCAGTGATGCTTTCCTCCTCCTGCCTCCTCCACTCGCTCCCATAATTCGTATACACTCCCCCTTCTCCTTGTTCCTCCTGTGTGTGTGTGTGTGTGTGTGTGCGTGTGTTTTTTATCGTTACTCTTCTTTTCACATCTGCCCTTTACATCAGCAAAGGGCAAACTGGGCTCCGGCGCTGTGTAAAGCCAAAGCTTTCCCCGATATGCTTTCATCTCACGGTAAAGTAATTGCATGCGTTTTGTCGTGGCGCTGAATGGAACTCCTAACCTTGACAAGGTCGAGCGATGCGAGGCCAAACTCGGCTGCACGTGACCACCTGTGCAGCGCGCGATCAAAACGGGCGCCTCCTTTTTTTCTTTTTACGCCGTTTTAGCCTCTCGCTGCAGGTGACACGTCAATGAAGCTCCAAGACAGGCGTGAACACAGAAAAACTGCAGCGAAAAACCGTTTATCGATGCAGAGAAAAATCTTTAAAAGTTGATTTTCACTCATTTCAAGGTTAATTTGTCTTCTTTCAAGAGTAAATTTTCACTTGTTTTATTGGCAGGTTTTAGTTTTTCTGGCTTTTTTCAAGTAATAATCAAGTTTGATTTTGTGGGTGTTAAACAAGTAAAAATCTGCTCTTGAATGAGGCTAAACAGACCTTGAATAAGCAGGATCGTGTTGACTTTCTAGGCATTTGTGTCCTGCTTCGAATGTGATGAGATGTTTTGACTTTGAATAGAAATCTGCTTCATAAACCGGCTCTTTGCTTGGCTCATCCATCTTAACCGAGTTCAAATTCCTCGCACCCCCTTCTAGTAACCCTTAATCGTTACGTTACTGGAGAATGACACAATAAAAACGCTGGTGAAAAAATTCACTTCCTTCTCAGTTTGCTCATGTTGACGTGCAGTTTGGTTTGATTTCGGTCTTTCCGATGTTTGAAATTGAACAGAAGACGACCGAAAAAAACATCTGAACCTTAAATCTTGTTTATTCCTGTTTCCATTGTGGCATTGTTGTATTTGTATCGATCGTGCGGCCAGGCTTTTTGGAAACATCAGCGGCCAGAATCCAAACACTGATGGATGTCTGCTTTGGCCGCGAAACGCTGCCACGCTGGCAGCAAACCAAACCGTCATTTGCCTGCTCGACTGCTCACTTCCTCAAACTGCAGAATGCAAAATCTTTGGACTCGAACTGAATTGACCACTTCTCCCCTCGTGCCCTTGAGCGGGGAAATCTAACCCTCATCTGCTCCAGCAGCCAGCAGCGGCCAGCTGTGGGAGGCTGCGGTCGCGCTGGGCACCGGCCAGAAGGGAGTGTGCGGAAATTGGGAGCATTGATGAAAACGCAGTTAACGTTATTAAAACCGTTCTCCCTTCATGGAAAACAGATTGTAATTCGAGTTAGCCCTTCAAAATAAGACGCGGATGGCTCACGTGATCCGGATAACGCCGGCCGACCCTCGCGGCCACAGACAGAGGTCTGCCGAAAAATTACCACTTGGAAATTGGGTCTTCCATCGGAGCTTTTTTTGTTGGTTTTTATGATAGCGATAAACATCCCCGACGCCGCTGATGTTTTGATCCCTGCTGGAATCTCCTGCGCTGCAGCGCTGCATTCTAATGACAAAAATAAATGTCCATGTTTACATACCCGCAGGAGCTGTCACTTAAATGTGTAATCTGTTTTTTTATGATGTCAGCCATATTGATTCATGGAGCATATTTGACTACAGTGGCTGCGAACAGATGGCGGCGCACGAGCGTTTCGAAGGGCAACAGATCCATTGAAGAGCTCTCCTTCAAACTTTACGGCACTCAGAGATTTGAAGGTAACAATACTTTATTATTTCGGCAACGTCTTCTTCCGAATGGTCACGGTGACTCTCTGACTGCTGGCTGAACTCTCAGAGGCCCCACAGGACCGCACGGCACTCACTGGCACTTGTTTAACACAAGGTTATTAATAATAATTCCCGACAAAAGACGAGTGTTTCCAAACAAGTCCTCAGAATATAAGCTCTTCATAAAGGAGATGCAAATTAGCACAAATTGCGCCTTTTTTTGGAACAAAAGCCCTTCAGCGAGATGGTTTTGTCTTTGTCCCTTTAACGACTCTCTGCTATCGGAGCCACACTAACACGCAGTCGCTCGGCAAACAACGCCACAACCTCACAACTCAAAACAAGAGCGATAAAGTGCAGAAAGAACACTCGTAGCTTTACTGTGCGAGTAGAAAGAAGTGGGGGGTCTCTCAGCTGCATCCCACTGCCACAGCTAATTACCAACTGATGATGCTGCATCTCCAATAATTACCTGAGCCGCAGGTTTACTGAAAAAACTTCGTCACATCAGATTTACGCAACTGCGAAAATCCCACTGAGGTCGTACATGTGATCATGATGAGTTGGCTCGTTGCGACAAGCCAAGAAAACCCCTAAAGAGTCTGGAGTAAAATTCAAGGAAAAAAACAACAAAACGTCTTGTCTTTCATTTTCCTCGCGTGGTTCACGCTCCCATTTAAAAAGCCACAAGTTTTCATGCTCCTCCTCATGCATGAATTGACCCCCCACCCAAAAAAGCGACGATACACGATCACATGCTCCGCTCGTAGCTCCCGGCTTTCCCTCTTCATTATGCAACTCATGGGTGTAGTTTGACATATCAGAAGCTCCATTCATAGGCACACACGAATTAGTATTTCGTGTTGCGTGCGGCGTTTTTCTATGGTTAGCGATGTGATTTGTCCGCATGTCGCAAACACTTAATTTTGACTCACACTTTTGCAGATGACACACTCTTATGAAGCTTCATTTGACTCTGCTCATAAAAGCTGAATTAATTCAGCTCTAATTTATTGTTATTTGTCAGGTTTTCTACTTTACTATGGGAGAATTTAGAGTGAGACCAGAAGGATAAGAAGCAAGCGCAAAAACCGACTAATTTATTTGTTTGTGTGAAATCATTTTGAAGTTTAAAACAGACTGGATTAAAAGAAGAGTCGTGGACTTTAGACCTTATATATAAAAAATGCTCGCGGGGTGTAAAATCACTTGAAAAGAAAGAAGTTGGAGGAATAACTGAAACGGCGTTTGACCAGCCTGAGCAGAGAAAATCCATTAAGGAGAAAAGATAAAGGCTGAAGACTCAGCCGCAAATCAAGTGTTGTAAAACTGTTCATAACTCTGAAGTCATTAGCAAGAGCATGTCGTAAAAATCGTCTCACACACTCGTCATTATTCGCGGATCTGCGACAAACACAAATGGCCGTAAAACTATAAATGAAAACGACAGTTACCCGCGATGAAGATTCCTTCAATAAAACCTTCATCAGTGGAAGGAGAGAGACAGTAGAGGGGAGCCAAGGTGACGCCATTTTACTGTTCAGTCAATACATGTCCTCACAGGAGGTGCAAATACATTACGTGCGTGCACGTGAGCGTGCGTGAGCTCTATGTGAGCCGGGAGACGAGTCGTGGTCTGAACAACAACACGCCGGGGAGCCATCAAAAGAAGCGAGCGCGTCCGTGTGTTAAAGCACAGAGACGTGTATCACTGTGGCACAGTGTTGTCATGTGAGGAGCTAAAAGAAAAAAAAAAAAAGAGCATGCACGTGCTTGTACGTGTGCACGGCGGTGATTAGGTGACGTGCCGGCGAAGCAGTAAAACGCTAATGAATGTGCTCTCATAGTTTAGCTCGACAGTCTGGCATCGCCACAGTCTCAGAGGGAGCGTTAAGTTTACGACTCGGCTCTGCCCGTCCTGCACGTCCAGGACTAGGAGGATGGGGGGGGGGGGGGGCAGGAACAGAGGTGGGAGCAGCAGCAGCACTAACTTATGCAACAGTCAATAAGCTGCGTTCAAGAAAAGAGGAGGTCTTAAACGGGCAACTCGATCACTACTTGTAGGCGTAACTTTATTCATCTTTCGTTCCAGTTGCCCCGAAAACTTTTTTCACTGGTGCCTCGCAAATTGCGTCAAAGAAATGTCGTTTTAAGTTTCAAATACCAGGACACTGGAGTCACAGGGAGGCAGGAGCCTTCAAAATAAGAGCATCGAACGACTGCACCATTTCAAAAAACGTGAGTTATCCCAGCAGTTTAAAACAACAAATCAACCAGTAAAGAAAAGAAAAGATGGCAATTTTTTTCTAGCTTTCTCATTCCAGGTTGATCTTCGGGCAGACAGGATTCCCACTTGCTCGACTTTCTGAATCACATTTGAGAAGCGCTTGTTTCGCGGGCCGACTGCAGTCTGCGTGGACGGCGCTCTCTCAGCCCGAGGCCTCTGTTTGCTCACATGACAGAGTTCAAGAGCAAAAGCGACGGTGTTTTCAGTCAGAATGCTTCCTTGCCGGAGGATTCCAGTCTTGCCAAATCACTCGGCGGTCTTTTTTATCGCCTCCTTAAGCTTTTTTTTATTTTTTTTTCGTCCAAGAAAGAAAAAAGGAAGATGATGAATACTCCCAGTTGCTTGATCTTTCAGATTCGTGCCGCACAGTTGCAACATTTAGACAAGTGCTCGATGCACCCGTAAAGCGGTGCAACATGGGAGGCTAAATCGGGAGCCAAACTATAAATTCCTGGACTTACTTCTGTCACTGGTGCCTCCACAACACAACAACTTCACAGAGGCATTCGGATGCAGGGGGACACACCTGTCACTCAACTATCCCGACACATATTCTGGATCAGCGTCACACCTAATTATTTGACCGCGTTACATAATCGCTCTCTAAAGTCCCGTCCCAATATTTGCAGCGTGTAATGCGAGCTTTTCTCCAGAGCTGCCGGCTCCATCAGTCTCACCAGCATCTTGGACGTGTTTGCTTTCTAAACCCCACAAACATCCAAATGCAGCACCGAGGTGCGATTAGTCCTGATGAGGACTGCGGATCCCGGTAATCTTTCTCTTGACGGTAGAGCAGGTTCTAATGGTGACAGTCGCAGGACCAAACTTCGCCTACGTATCAGCAGCGTGTCCTC
Organism: Malacoctenus gilli; assembly: GCA_032164315.1. Classification (NCBI taxonomy): domain Eukaryota; kingdom Metazoa; phylum Chordata; class Actinopteri; order Blenniiformes; family Labrisomidae; genus Malacoctenus; species Malacoctenus gilli. Next base: position 7,173,024 of record JASSRZ010000032.1, on the reverse strand, counting down.
AAAAGTGCACCATAATCCTCCTGCGTCCCACTAAGACACTCCGACTTACGCCGGTAGTTTCACGCCGGTTCCATTTTGGAAACCGGATCAATTACGTTGCCCTAAATTGAGTCGCGCTAACGGATGAAATCACAGCGCGCAGCCGAAGAATGACGGTTTTAGGCGTCGAGTGATTTTCCGTCAAATTTGTGGGTTCTAGCGAGAGCACCTCTAATTGAATGTGACAGATCCCATGTAGAAAAAGAAGAAGTCTCGGGCTTTCTTAAGCATCACAGGGGTTACTGCACATTAACCGCGTTTCACTTGTGATCAACGTATAATTCTCCAAATCCCGACAAAGTAGAACAGTTGCATGACAAATCTCATGTGGAATTCCTCGACAAAGATTAGCAAAATGTTTGACTGACAAATACAAAGCGTCTAATAGGGCCTGTTGAGGGTTGTTTTGCAGATTTGGAGTTCTGAGGCTTAGCGGGTGCCGGGCTTACGGCTCAGCCCCTCCCTGCTCTTTATACCCCCCAGCCTACTGGGACATGTGGGGCCCGGGCAATGGAAGCGAAATCAAACACCCCTTTGATGAGAGTTTGGCTGCAGAGTGAAAAAGACACTCTGTGTGTGTGTGTGTGTGTGTGTGCGTGTGTGCGTCTGCGTGTGTGTTTATGGATATAAATACATCAGAAAGCTGAAGTGGAACACAAAGGGGCACTTTCTGTGACAGAGGGAAAAAATAAAACATGCGTACCGCCCACATTTCTGCACAGAGCCGGTGGAAATGACACGACAAAATATATGATGATTGAAGGGATTAGGGGGATGAGGAGAGGACGGGAGAGAGGAGGACATATGTTGAGTGGGTGGACAAGCAGGGAAGGCAGGGAAGGGGGTACGACTGGCAAAAATCACACATGCACCAACACACACACACACACACACACACACACATGCAAGTCTCCGCCATCTGCAGAACGCACTACCTTGCCAGTGGTCCCGGCCAATCACAGCTCATCATTTCTATTTTTGCGTTTCTTTGACTGCTTCTGTCTCTCTCTTCAAACCGCTTCTGCTATCGACATAAAAATATCAGGAAAGCTCGTGTGTGTGTGTGTGTGTGTGTGTGTGTGTGTGTGCAGATACTGTAGTTACAAGACAACCCATCTGTGTTTGCAGTCATGACTGCGTGCGTGCGTGTGCGTGTGTGTGCGTCCGTGTTTGTGTGTGTGTGTGTGTTGCTCCTCAGTGTGCAGGGACCTCTCACGGCTACCATGAGCTAATGAGCTCCATTTAAAACCAGCCCCTCTGATTCTTCCTCTCACCCAGTTTCTCTGCCCCAGGGGCCGATCCCTGCTCTGGCCTGGAAACTGTGGCACGGCAGCGGCCATTTTGGCTCATTAGGAACAAGCTGCTGAACCAACACGCATGTCTCACTGAATCAGTATCAGACTAATGGATGACTGGTGTGCTGCTGTGTGTGTACAACTGTGTGTTTGCGTATGTGCTCAAGCATATGACTAAATATTTGTGTGCAGTGTGTGTGTGTGTGTGTGTGTGTGTGTGTGTGCCTGTGTGTGTGTGGCTTCATGGTTTCGTGTGCTTATACTTCAGTGTGTGTGTGTGTGTGTGTGTGTATGTGTGTCCATGAGGCATCACTAGCTTATGGATGAGTCATCCTGAAGCGCTCCAGTAGCATCATTTTTCTTTCATCACACATCTAACTTTTTCCCTTTTTCTCCGTTTCTCTCCGTCTCTCTCTTCCTCTGCTTCTATTTTTTTGTTTCTTTTTCGGTGCCACACTCGGCTCCCTTTTTTTTTTTCTTTCCCAACACAGCTAGAGCAGTAAAGAAAAACAACAACAAAACTGGCTCCTCCCACCACACAATCAAAGCGTCTGCTTGGGATCGCATGTGTTCTGGTTGCTTTTATTTACTTGTTTTTATGTGGTAGTAATCCTGCTTAAGTCCACATTTCCTGGACCACACAAACAGAAAGACGTACATGTGTAGGGAGGAAAAGAAGAAGGAAAAAAGAAATCAATAAATGTATTGAGGACAAAACCAAAGACATAAAAGGACTAATGAGGTAAAGCCACAAGTCTGATAAGTGGGACGGTTGAAGGCAATCAATATGAAGGGACCTAAACTTTCAAAATAAAAGCCTTTCAATGGAAGAATGGTTTCTCAGCCTTGCCGGCAGCGTACATGTTAGCGTTTCCACTTACGCCGAGCCTACCGAGCGATCCGTCACCCGCTTTACATTCATCATGAATATATGTGTCGTTAATTCTTGCAAGCGACCGTCTGCACTTCCTCAACTTCCACTCGTGACCTACAAAAGTTGCTCGTCATGCAATCCATCCTGTCTGACATTCACGGGGGGCTCGGCGCTGTAAATTTGCCTTCCCCTGCACCGGACGCTGTGTCCCACCGTACCGCCGCCACAGTCTGTCGGTTACGAGCGCGTTCTTCCGGCCACATCAACGCCGTGGCCGCCTCCCACTCCCCGCAGCTCCCCGGGGGGCGGCTCCCCGCAAACGCCGCGCCAGGACGAGGTTGTTGTGACACAGAGGCGGCTTTCTGGCAAGTTTTCGAGGCAGTGATACGAAAACGAAGGGTTGCAGTTGTTGTTTCAAGGCGCAAACTGAGCTTATTCCACCCTCACCTCATGTACGTCCACACAGACTTCCCGGCTCCCTTTGTGTGTCTCTGAACCGGGTACACGCCGGCTTGTGCAATCACTCGCGCAGTTTAGGGTGAGCAGATCATCTTGGTATGAAAAGAGCCTGTTTGGAGCTCGCTCTGGAGTTGTGGGTTGAGGCGAACTACCCCCTGCCTGAAGATGTGAGTGTGTGTTCATATTTTCATGGTATTCCCAGACAAGAAAATCAAACCACAATGTGTCAGTCTGTGTGTGTGTGTGGCTGAGTGGTGGGGAGTTTTGATGTTTCAATAAACAACAAGTGACTTGTCATTTACCGCTCATGTGCAGGGTTTGACTGTAACACCGCGGACACGCACACACAGAACAATTGTACCTCATGGCTGCCAGTACTTCTGACTCATAAAGCTATTAGATAGCTGGCCGCTAACAGACTCCGCTCCCTCCTGCATTCCTCCTCTCATAACCAGCAAGTCCCACTGTAAACATTTACACTGAAGTGCCATCAGCTCCATCAACGCACACATGCATTCTTCACTCTGTATTTACGCCTGCGTGCATGTCGTACGTTTATAGTGCTTGTCTGCTCCGCTCTTTCTTCGGACCTGTCCCGGGTTTGTCGTGTCTAAGTTATGGGGATAACTGATAAAACACACACACACTCAGGCCGGGGCTGAAGAGTTTCCCAGAGGCATTCCTCCGCTGAAGTGGTAACGGGGCGAGCGGGCTGCGTTTTCGTTGGAATTCGAAGGCTTCCAAGCAGGAGAAATAATCTGGAATAACCATGCGGCAATTTCAAACTGGAGGTTTTCCCAGACTGACGGGACGAGGGGAGGAGGGGGAGAAGGGGGGACGGGGGGGGGGGGTGAAATAGAGAAATCAGAGAGAAAAACCACAGACGAGTGCTGATGCTAATGTAAGGGTCTGGAGAGGAGAAGAAAAAGACACTTGAAGATAGAATCGACGCAACAGGACTGAATAAACCGAGAGTGGTCATTGAGGAGAACGCAAACGGCCATAAAGGCAAAGTATAAAGCCGGTTCGTGCAACATCAAACAGCCTGCATGAGTCTTTTTCATGGCAACGATTTCCTTTCTTCTCCGAGGAAGACGCACGCGGAATCGCAGCGGTCTGACCTCTGCGTGAGTAATCTGTATCCGCGCTGTCTTGTCCTCTGCGCAGGCCTTACTGAGTGCGTTTCAGGGAAGACGTGAGGTGCTCAGCAACATCGTGACGCCGGCGTAGCGCAGAGGAAGCAGGACACACCGAGGTCAGAGTCTCTTCAGCTTCGTCGACACATGTAAACTTTGCAGTGTTTAGATGAGGCTGAGTAAAGAAGAAGGTGCAGAGAATCTCGCAGCAAATCCGTGTTCAAGTCGATAATAACGCGGTCTTGAGCTCCTCTCTCGTTGTTGCTTTCCTCTGCAGCCAGAAATTCAGCTGTTTGACACTTTTCTCTCAAGAAAAACAATAAAAAACCATGATATACATCCTTATCATTGCAATTTGGTCCTTCTACACCACCAGTGTGCCCTGATTTACCTAAAGAAGCCTGTGTGGTCGCCACTATTATGTAACAACACACAGCACGACGCAACACGCCCACCGTGGTCTCTGACCTCTAAACATCAGCATCCTCCAATCGATAATGATGTATCGACCCGCGCCGCCGTCGAACACACACACACTCACACTCACACACACAATCACGTGCTCGAGGTGATTGGAGGCCTTTTCCCTGCTCTGATTTTATGGCTTCATTAACACACTGAGAGGAGGAATTGCTTTTAAATCTATGAGACTTCATCACCGTTCATTCTGCAGGATGAATGCATGCAAACGGAAAATCCATTGACACAAATCTGCCCCCCCCATGACAGAAAAGGCTTCCTTGATTCACTGAAAGTTTAAAGCACCCAAAAAAAAAGCACCATTTTCACTTTTGTTTCATTTAATTCTTTTGTCCCTGCTGGACCTTGTAACATCACTCTTAATATTTCATTTACCAGCAGCAAATAATTAGCTTTGCTGTTACGACTTATCAATAATTCGTTGAGCCTCTTTTTTTGGGGGGGGGGGGGTGACTCACCAAATTGGACTGTCACGGCAAATAAATTCAGAGTGACAGAGTGAGAGAGCACGAGAAAGGACCACAGGCGGCGGAGAGACGGAAAAAAAAGGGCGACGAGTGACGGACAGGTAGAAAAAGAGACAAACAGACGGATCGGATAAAGAGCGAGCGGAAGAGTGACGGAGAGACAGAAAAGACTAAAAAGAGCGACTAAGTTTAGCTCTCCCCTGAGGACTCCTCTCAGGTTCCTCTGCTCTTTTCATTGTCCTCCTCTCCTCCCTCTCTTCCTTCCCTCCTCCCTTCCACAATCCATCACAAAATAATTAACTTGCTATAAGTGAAATTAATTCCACTAATTGGTTTTACAGGTATTTTTGGAAAGAATAAAGGGCGAGAGGAGAGAGAGAGAGAGAGCGCGAGAGATGGATGGAGATAGGGAACGAGAGAGAGAATCAGTGTGAGGTGGTGGGAGAGGACGGCGTCTCTTTATCCAATCATGTCACAGCAGGAGGATGTGACCTCGCCGTGCGGGGGGTGAATGAGGGGAACTTTGTGATGGATAAATAAGAAAGTGAGAAGTCAAACGACAGAACGCCAACAGTGATCAAACAATGCGCGAGTTTTCTGTTGTGTTATCTCCCTTTGTCTGCGCCGTTTCCTTTCTCCACATGTATTTCCGTCCTTTTCACTTCTAACAGACCATATTTTTCATACTACAATGCATTGTACTCCGGTGGATTTGCAGCAAAGTGCACATCTATCTACGCGTTGGTGATAAAAGACGGAAAGAAAGACTGTTTTTCTTAAGATAATCCTGGAATTTGGAGAAGAAAATGACAAGAGAAAGCTTTTTTTAAGGAGCTTCAAAGTCAGGTGAACTTCAAGCTGACTAAAATAGCACCTTCAGCTGTCCAAACAGATATTTTTATCCTGCTTTCTCCTCATAATTGACGTTTTATTGATGTAATAGGGACACAAAACGGGAACGCAAGCGAAGACGAACATCCCGGCTCCACCAATCGGAGGGCAGAATGTGGATTCTGGTATAAAAGTTTCACTCTTCTTTATGTTTACTCGAAACGCAGATTGTTGGAAGTTCAGTACAATAAAAACAAGTACGGAGACCTCCGACATCTTTTTGCAGCGCGGCGCGAAACAGAAAGTGTGACTTAAGACTCCGACATGCCTCCAGCTGCTCCGCTGCCCAGGTATGACTGTAACTGTCTTCTTTGACAACCATCCAAACACAACTTAGTGAATCACTGGTTGTGGTTCTGTACTTTTGCCCTTCCTGGATATGAGTAAGTCGGGGGATTGACTCGTCTGGGGGGGAGTTATGATTTGGATGTCACGGGCCTCGAAATGACTCTGGATGCTTCCACCTGTTTTGGTGGTCTGTTGAATGACTCGACTCTCACATGGCTCCATTCCTGACAATTGTTTATGTCCTTTTCTTGCTTTCCTGATCGTTCATTTGCACTTTCGGCTTGTCGTTTAAATCTCCCTCACTCGCTCTGTCTCTCTCGATGCGTCTTTTTGTGATTCACTGCAACATATGCAGCCACTTCCCTCACACACAGAGACTAATTACGGGGGGAGGAGAAAGAGGCAGGAAAAATAAGGAAGAGCCAGTCTGGGTGTGAAAAAGGAGGTGAGAGAGAGGGCAAGAAGAGAGAGAGGGAGAGAAAGAGAGAGAGGGAGAGAGAGAGAGAGAGAGAGAGAGAGAAGGAAGGAAGACAGAGGGGGAAGGGGTCCTTGGGGTGAATTATTCATCTTACGCCGTGACACCTGAGGGCAATCTACCTCTCTGTGAGTCACCACGGTAAAGAGAGCGAGTAGACTGTGTGAGTCAGACCGGCCCAAGAGGATATTAACTCCTGTCTCTGTATGTGTGCGTGTGTGTGTGTGTGTGTGTGTGTGTGTGTGTGTGTGTGTGTGTGTGTGTGTGTGTGTGTGTGTGTGTG
>JASSRZ010000032.1:7143502-7164732 GCA_032164315.1 Malacoctenus gilli | reverse complement strand
TGTGTGTGTGTGTGTGTGTGTGTGTGTGTGTGTGTGTGTGTGTGTGTGTGTGTGTGTGTGTGTGTGTGTACGTGTGTCCTGCAGTGTATTGTCCCCTAAGCTGATCATGTGCCGCTTACATACGGAGACCATCCAAAGAGTAACCTGTGGCCGTCACACACATCCATGGAGTCGTAATAAGCCAGGTCAGCGCAGCATGCAGCGTAAATCTTACTCACACTGAGCCGCAGCCGTAAGCAGAGCTCGCATTAACCAGCGGGGGGAATAAACAAGCAGACGTCGGCATGCACATACGAATGACACACAAAACCGCGCACGTCGCTCCATTAGCCGTTATTGAATTAAAAACCCGCCATCATCCTCTTTGCATGTAATCTGCCTCGCACACTCGCGCTCTCACACACTCGAACTGGCGGCGGGATCACCGGCAGTCATCAGCATTGGGCTCACTGCTGGCTGAGCCTCTGAATTATTAACCACACGCGTTCCTTACATCCCTCGACACTTTAAAAAAAAAAGGAGAGACAAAAACAACTCTGAAGAGGTTGTAAAACGGTTTGTTGGTGGCTGGTAATTGATGCTCCTGTCCAGAGTAAATTACGGTGATTTAGAGGAGGAGGTTCATGTGTCTTGTTGAAGGACACTTCAGCATGTCGTGCAGCAGTTGACGAGCAGATTACCTGTCAATTCGAACCAGGTAAGCGCTGCAAGTTACCTGGTTACAACTCCCCTCAGTGAAGCATGTTTTACATGATTTTATTTTGACATAAATCAAGGAATTGAGGTCCTGGTCGAGTTGCAACCAGACCTGTTCGTCCAACCAGTCCGCTGAACCTTGGGAACCACCAACTTGGAGCCAAAATGAGATTTGCTGCCTGATTGACATTCAGATGTCAAAGCGCCGATAATGTGCTGCATGAAAAGAGCGTAAAACTCGATCTAAGCCCGACTAACTACAAACGAAGACACTTACGCACATGAGCACAAATATCAGAGACAAAGTTTTAATGCGTCGTCTTGCTGGGATGCTGAAAAAAGACGAGGGGCTTTTTGATGTCTCTGTTTGTCTTTTGGCTTCTTTATATGCGTTCCACTTTCGCTGGCACCGAGCTTGACTTCCTACTGAAATTAACCAGGCAGCCCAAAAATAATCCACCGCTAGAGAGAGAGAGAGAGAGAGAGAGGGAGAGAATGATGGGCGAGAGGGGAGGAGAGGAGAAGGGGGGAGTGAGAGAAAACAGGATGGTGGAAGATGAAACGAAGAGGAGGAGAGCAAAAGACGAGGTGGGCTGCGAAGGGGGGGGGCAGAGAAAGGCACATTGATGAGACTGTGTGCAGGAAAATCAAACTGCGCGTCGCTGACAGCGTCTGTCCCGCGCGTGAATTTATAAGCGTTCCTGTTTCCAGTCGTTGCACCTTTCTCATGTCATCGAGCGCCGGATCCATCGCTACCTCTGCACACGAGACACTCAAATGTTTATCCCAAATTAGGTATTCCTGTTTTTAGAGATACTCCTCGGCAGTTGATGCGGTTAGCAATAGCATGTCTAAGTCTCTGCCCTTAGGACTTGGCTGGAAAACAGCGGATAGCGATCTTTACGAGCGGCGGCGGCCAAGTATCTCTGGGCTGGAGGCTGCGGGGAAGAGAGGGGATTAAATCCACCGTAAAGACTGCGTCCTGGCGCTCGGACAGGAGTTCAAAGGTGGGGGGGGTTTAATCGTTTCCAGGGAGCAGCGTTCAGCTGAGGTGGTCTCGACCTGTGAAGGTGGGAGACCCAGGAGGTGCTACGTGTAGTATGGCGCCTGGCGAGGCGTCGGGACCCCCCCCCCCCTCCCTCAGAGAGACCAGAGGACATGGCTCAGGAGAATGGATGTGAGGGGGCTTTTGCTGTTGCTGCTACTCAGTCAGATAAGCAGCAGAAAATGGAGAGCTTGATTATTCAGCTGGTTCAATTTTCACACAGAGAATAAATTTGGGGCTCGAACTGCGAGTCAAAAGGGCCGAAAGCGGAGCGCCGGAAATTCACAATGCGACACGAGGACAATCACTCGACACATATTACTTCTGGAAAATTACAAAGAAACTATAAAAGTTGTGCGCGCGGGCACTTTGAAGGGATTACGCTCACTTTCACAGTAAGCTCCGACAAACAGGCGCCTCTCCCGGACGCCTCCGGGCGAATAAAGGAAACGGCCGTGAACACGCTACCTCGCGCGCACCTTCTCAGGTGAAGCGCGCGGGGCTGAATGTCACCTTGACGAACGAGCCGGCCAGCTGTCGTGATTTGCGATGCACGACTGGGTCTGCCCGCATGACCACTTTCTATTAGCCCGCCGCAAATTACATCCACATCCTCTCCATCGTGCATTCTGCGCACATGTCTTGGGGTAAGTGGACACGGTCACGTATACAAAAAGCGCGGGGGGGTGGGGGTGGGGGGGGCTTCGCGCGTGCACGCACACGCGCGGACACATATTGTTCGGAGACAATCGAACGGAGTTTCCTCATAATTAATGGATTAATCAAGGGGTAATGAATGTGGAGTGGCTCCACACGGTGTTGATTAACACAGATGATGGAGGGGCGAGGGGGAAAACTCTGTCGCCGTTGCTGGGGGAGAAGCCCCCGAAGTTTGGTCCCTGCAGCGCCGACGTGATTGAGTGTCTGTATGTTTGTTTGGGAGGGGGGGGTGCAGAAACGGCTACACAGTCACACGGAGGTGAAAAATAAGTCGTCTTCTTTGGTGTGTGTGTGTGTGTGTGTGTGTGTGTGTGTGTGTGTGTTCGCAACGAATTTCTCTTCCCAATTATGCCTTTAATCCATCAGCTGGCTGTTGCCATGGCGTTTCTCTCCCCACCCAATCAGAGACATGCGAGTGAGCGCGCTCAGAGTGGACAATCAGAGCACAAAGATACAGTTTCACCACGGCCAACCATCGAAAATGATACACAGCTGTAAAAGTACTACTCCACATCAGTGATGTCAGAAGTATTTGCTGTATATAGTGCAATCACTGCATTGTACCTTGGAGTAAGTGGTCTATAGTGGTGGTCCTTCTATCTGGAGTCCAGGACCATATTTTGGAGACAACAGAGATCATTTGTCTGTCCCTCTTATGTGCGTCCTCTTACTTTTATATCATGATTGTCTTTGTTACACCTGTACATCTTTCCTTCACGCTGAAAGCTGCCTTGATTGAAAACTACAGGTATTGCAGACAGCCATGATCCGTCTACTCGAGTGCAGTAATCAGCGTTCCTACTTGATTACTTTCGGATGTGGACACACACACGCTGGAGCGAGGCTCAGCGTGAGCGAGGGGAAACGGGGGGACCGACAAGCGGTGCGAAATGTGGAGTCTGAGGAGGGACAGACGCACAAAGAGTGTGCCAGGTGTCCTGACCTTGTCTGTTTGACAGTAAGCAGTTGAGATGGGATACAGCTTTCTTCAGCGGGGCTGACATCTCCTCCGCTCGCCGCCGCAGCATGGCACAGCGTTGGACAGTTATGCTGATCAATAACGGAAAAAAGCCCCCCTCCCATTCTCAAAGTCGAGCCAACTGCCGGGACGTCGCCAGTACAAAGAGCCGGCCGAACAAAAACGGCGGCCGGGGGGGGGGGGGGGGGGACAAAGGGGACGGGAGGCATTTGGAAAATAACAATGATATGCAACCATAACAACCCCGAAGTTCACTGGCCAGGACCATCACTATGCTCACTGGCGGAAGAAGTAAAAGCAGGGCCCGGGGGGAAGATAGCCCCCCAACTGTGAAGAATCATACAAATCTCCTGCATCCTATTTATTGCAAGAAGACAACGTATATGAGAGTCAGGACGCCAGTGACGCAGACCACAGCAGTCCATCACCCACCCAGGAGCCCTGAAGCTCCGCCCCCAGCGGCTCTCTCTCTTTCCTTATAATGACAATTACAGTACGGCCATGTTCAGGGTGAGAGGAGGAGAACAGAGCGGAGCCGCATGTCTCGCGCTCCCTGTTGTCCATTCATAAGTGGATTTATCATTTCCAGGCCCTGACCTGTCCTCCCCAGCAGGACCGCCCCGCCTTGACTCGGCCCCGCAAATTACTGCTCACCCTGACCGGCAGAACTCTTTGTCCACATCACGCCGCCCGCGGTATTAAAGTGGAGCGTCAAGGTTGCCGGCTCTGACTCCGTCTGTGACCTTCTGCTTGTTTCTGTGCCAAGTTTTGAACCTAAACACCAGCAGAATCCGGTTAATCAGCCTCTCGCTGATCCCAAGGGAGACGTTTCGCTGCTTTTTGTGGGCAGTCTGCTGTGTTTGTTTGTTTGTATGTTTGTCATCTGCCTGCAGCACACGAAATGAACGCTGCCTGTGCTGTCAGGGCGTCTCACACCTCTCCTTCACATCTATTTAAGCAGTACAGCTGTGTTATTATCAAGTTGTTCTATTCTTCAATGCCCAAATGTGTGATCGCATGTTTCACACATCCTGCCACTTTTTCTACCTGCTTCTCCACCTTCCTCTCTCGCTCTCTATCTATCCTTCACTCGCTGCACATCTCAATGTTCCCTTCCATCCGTTCCTGCTCAAAGAAATCTGTGTTTGTATATCTTATTGTGCACGTGTGTGTGTTTGTGTGACACGGGCAGTCAGAGGAAGCTTGGGTGATTAACTCTGATAGCCACCAGATGCCCGATTTAAAGGTAGGGCTGCATCGGCGCACTTTGCACACACACACACAAACAAGACGCGGTGAGTGATGGAGACCGAATAAGACACGGAGTGGGGAGCACGTGTTGCACGCCACCAGTTGGGTACACTGTGTACAGTGAGGGTCCACTTTGTTCTTTAAAAAAAAAAGGGGGGGGGGGTGCCATGTTTTCCCCCTGTGCTTTCAGGAGAACAAACAACACATGAGTGAAGGCAGATGACCGTCGCATTTCTGCAGCATGGCTCCGATGTGACCTCAGATCAAAGCTCAGATTGGCCAGACGCCGCAGATGTTGTTTGCACTGTGGTATTTGTGTGTGTGTGAGACAGACATAGACAGAGTGATGAAGACGAGGAGGAGGAGGAGGAGGGGATCACCATGCCGATGCTCCTTTCTCCTGGAGCGAACCAACCGGCTGATTTCGTTTACAGCAACGCAGTATTTACATTTGCATGCGAGCGCGATCGCCCGGGCCTGTTCATTGGAAACTCGCTATCAGTCAAGCCTATCAGATCGGGCAGTCAGCGAGCAGCTGGCTCCGACTGTGGGACTGGCTGCTGCTGCTGCTGCTGCTGCTGCTGCTTGCCGCTGCTGCCTGGCTGCCCAACACCAAAAACCCTGGACTCACTTATCTCAACAACTGCAGGAACAAAACAGTGCAACAAAAAAAAACAACAAACCCTTCAACATTCCTCTTATCCTTTATCTACTTCACCCACAAGACGGATGTATGAAGTGACAGATATAATGCAAGTTGTTTTTGAGGTAATGGCGGCGTATTTATAGCCGAAGACGTGGATTCATATTTAAAGACTTGGCGTGTTGGATGTTACACAACGGCTCGAATGCTGGAATGCGCATCCATCAAAATTAACTGCGATAATCTAAATCCGGAGCAATTTGGATTATTTAAAGCGACTGTTTACAAGACAGGTCGCGGCCTTCAGCTTCCTGCCTTGTTCCTGGTCGTTCATCCATCAACATACGACAAAAAGCGTCGCCAATCAGGCCTCCTGCTGCTTTTGTTTCAAAAATAAAAGAACTGATGTGTTTTCTTCAAGACTAAAATGTCGAAATCTCAGTGTGACATGTTGTTTTAACAGGATTTAGTTTATAAATGCTATTCTTTCTTTTTTACCTGTAATTATCATGAAAACAAAAGAGAATAAACATCTTCTGAGTGTATTTCCTCTCCCTTGTCCGAGCAGTCGGCTCCAGTCAAGTGTTTTTCCAAGCAGCCGCATGTTGGCTGACCAGAAGTGAACGAGCACTTCCTTTCATGGCCTGCGCCTCCTCGGCGATCCACACTTGTTGCATCTTATCGCAAATTATGTTCTGGTTTTAATGGCGCCTGCAGCAGGCGTCAGCCTTATTTAGTCAAACCCAATTTCAGATCCCGTGGCGAGGACGCTTCAAAGACCATTACCCCAATGATCCCTCTCACCTGAAGATGTATAATTGATTCTTTTTTTTTCCACTTTGGGGTCCCAGCCCACCTTTGCAAAACACCTTAGGAACCAGTCTAGCAAGTTCCTCAACATCTGTGCTCCAATCAGCCCCACTGTGCTGTGTGGCATAACTTGCAGCATCATTAACACTCAGCAGCCTGCTGCCACGTTGCGCTGTTAGCCCAGGCAATAATTAGCATTAGCATAAGTTAGATGTTCGGGGGGGGAAATTTGCATTCGTTGCACTGCAGCTTCGGGGGGCTTTTTCGGCGAGGAAGTCGGGGAGTGCGTGAAAGCTGCTGAGCCGGGGATTAAAACCAGCTGTTTTCAGATATATAGTGTTACCGTGTATGTATAAGTATAGTAAGCTTAAGCCTCTTCCAATGAGTGACAGGCAACAATGGCCCAGCTTAGGCTCAGAGGTCCTTTTAGAAGATGTTTTGATATTTGAGAGACGGCTAAAGGTGACCGTAATCCATCATGCAGGCAACATGAATCCATCATGGAAAGTTTCAGATCACTTCCAGCAAAGTGGGACATAAAAGAAAGCGAATTTAACAACGTATTCTCTTCTTCAAACCTGCATTTACTTCGAAACTCCCCTCTTTTGCTCTTTCAAGTGCCACGCTGCCATTAAGATTCAATGCTGCTGGCCAAAAATGTGGTCACGATCAAAGATATTAAATGTGCAAGCATGGTGCCCACAGGAACAAGCTCATGTCACACACACACAAACACACACAAGCAGCATTTATCTAAAAAAGCAGCACATCCAATTGCACTCGTCTGCACCAGTTTGATTCCTCTTAAGCTCCTTGTTCTCATAAACATCACATAACACCGAAGTGAGCGCATGGAGAACGAGAGCAGTCAAGCTGGAATAAGGCCTGAAACTTGACCCTCACAGGCTGCCTTCAAATCCTCTGTGCGGTTACCAAAAAGCATGTAAACATCACTGCTATTCGCCGGTTTCTCGCCAAAACGCGATGAAAACACAAATACACTGCGTCTCCACCTGAGGCCGTCGGGTCTTACTCGTGCTAACAAAACTTTTTGGCAGGTGACAACACTGCGTAGCAGCAATCACCTGAGAAACAGCAAGAATAATCAGCATATTTTCCAATACTGAAGTCCCGATTGCATCGCCTAATCATGGCTACAAGTCAAGTATTGGAAAGATGCCGTATGTGCCCGCAGTCATACATATCACCTTGTCATTGTGAATACACACGTGCGCGAGGGCTAAGCGGCGCGACACCGTTCTCAGTGTCAGTGTGAATAACTCAACCTTGGTAATTGGCATGGAATATTGATAGAGAGGAAAATGGCCCCGAGCAGATCTCTGCTTCATTAGTGAAGACAACGGGGACGGAAACAGGAGAGTTCACAGCAGATGAAGCCGGAGAGAGAGGAGGGACGCAAGAGTGGGCGTCGGGGGGGGGGGTCTGATGGAAGAGGAGGAGGAGAAGGAGGAAGGAGAACCAGTGAACAATGAGCGTTCAATCAGAAAGATGAGAGGATGAGGAATCAATAACGACGGGAGGAAGGAAAATAGAGATGATGTGGCCGGTGAAAGCTTTCCGAGGAAGCAGGTCATAAAATCCGCATTTTAATATGTGCATCCAGATATGTGGTTCAAATGTGAAGTCTGCGTGGCTTTAATATTTTGCGAATTTATCGGCAACATCCTGCTCCGCAAACAAACAGAATAACACTTCTATCATTCCTTCCCGACACGGCAGCAATTTATTACGTCGGATTGAAGCAGCCCAAGACGTGAGCTGCAGTCTGACCTCTGCCGTTGTTAGTCAACAAGCTATCAGGATGTTACCACTATCCCGATGTATCAAGCCGGATAAAAAGATAAAATAGACCCTGCCGTCTTCCTCCTCCTCCTCCTCCTCCTCCTTCTCTTCCTTTCTCTTCCCCATCTTTGTCATCTCATCCATCTCTCTCTCTCTCTCTCTCTCTCTCTCTCTCTCTCTCTCTCTCTCTCTCTCGCACATCCTCTCCCCTCCTTCCCTCTCTCGGTGCCCCTGTTGGATCACAGTGTTTGTTTAATGTGTTGTCGCCATGGTAACCCGTCTGCCACGTTGAGGTAATGTCGTTAATCATCAACTTTATCGCACTGCGACCCAGACGCATGCACGCAGAGCCAACCGGCTATGACATTTCACTCTGGCGACTGATGAAAACAGCAAAGCGAGGAGGTTGAACGGCGGAAGGTAAACAGGCCCGGAGTGTGTCTTTATTTATGCTTTACACACACAACGCAAAAAAAAACACACACACCATCCGAAGTTGTGCATCTCACACATGCACTCCTCTTTTTCCTCCTTTTCTTTTTTTGAATCCATCCATCTTCCTGTCTGGGCGCTTGCTGGACCTTTTTTCTTTTTTGGTTGACATGACAACAGACAGGCGATGTCGCGCCTCCTGTTCTGATGACATCACTACAGGCGCCAAGCCAATCCGTAAAAAAAAACTCCTCATCATCCCCTCTCTCTCTCTCTCTCACTCTCTCTCTCTCTCGCTCTCTCTCGCTCTCTCTCTCTCTCTCTCGCTCTCTCTCGCTCTCTCTCGCTCTCTCTCTCTCTCCTCCTCTCGGGCATATTGATCTGGAATACAAATCGCTGATACACAGACAAGATGAGCGAGGGTAAAGGGTGCAGAGAGGAGAGGATGAAGAAGAATAGAAGAGAAGCGAGGGAGGAAGACGGATAACTACGGTTATACAGGGAAAGAGGCCACGCCCACCACCTCCTTCGCTTAGCACATGTTCACTTCACTCATTTTCAGGCTGATTTTGGAAGAAACCATCAACACACACACACACGTAGCATCAGTTGGATGAGAAACGAGTCGAATGGGAACCTTGCAGCGGCGAGCTGCACCTGTTGATGTCAGAAAATTGACAGTCGACTGTCGCTACAGATGATAAATCTCCTTCTTTGTTAAACACTGTCAACCCCGAACAGGGTGTTTCTTTATCCAGCAGAGGAAAGGACACAGCTGCTGAGTTCTGCGGATGATCAGTGAAATCTGGACACATTTGCTTCATTCCGGTGAAGAAAACAGATTCAGTTTCACTAAAAACGAAGACTGTGACTGATTCAGCGGTAACACTTCAGTGTTTGAACTATGAAGACGCTCCAAAAAAGATGAATAGCCAAAAAGTTAGCTTGAGGGATGGTTCAACGATGCACTCACTGGCAGAAATAGGTTCAAACAACCCTGAATTCATCTTTATACAAACTTCGGCAACAATATGTTTCGAACAACTGGCCTCACATCAAGAAAGCAAATCATAAGACCCTGTGTTCTCCAAAGATCCACAAAAAAGAGTTGAAGCTGCCGTTTAGAAACCCTTTCTATTCCTGGAGCTGGTTATAGACACAGCTCTGGAGATGGAAACACACACACACACACACACACACACACACACACACACACACACACACACGCACATATTCAAATAATGTGAAAAGGAGTCCGGTAACAAGCCTGTTTTAGCCATTATAAGTCCAGAATGTGAAAGTGAGTCTGGTCTTCTGGGAAGTGGACTATTCTATACAGACATACTGTACACTCTCTCTTTTTTTTTTCCCCCCTCACACACACACACACTCTTACACACACCACACACACAGCGTGGTCTGTGGGGAAGTGGTCCATGGAGCACACACATCAAGACTGGCCTAGATAGATGGGATGGCAAGGGACACACACACACACACGCATGCACGCACGCACGCACGCGCACACACACACACACACACACACACACACACACACACACACACACACGTGTATTCCAGCCTTTTTCTCAGTTATGCAGTCAAGGACACTCTCATGGCCTATATAGTTGGGTCATTTAATTGCAGAACACCTTCCTCTTGTCTAAATATGAATATAAAAAAAAGGAGGAAGACGGAATAATTGGAAGGTAAACAAGGAGCAGACACACACCAAGAGCATGATGGGAAAAAAAGAAGAGAGAGAAGATTTTCAACTGCTGGTATTAGAGGTTAATGCAAACAACAGAATGAGAGAAGACGGACTGGCTAAGCTCAAAAACACAGATGTAAAATCCAGCATGGATCATAAAGTGAAATGTTTTTGTTGTCAGATCGATTCCGCCGCCGCTTGTCCCCGCCCTCACAGTTCAGCGTTGAAAGCCAAGCATCTCAATCCAGTCAGCGGCAGGTCACATCTCGCATCCGTCCGTGACTTTTGCTTTACGTCGGCTCCTTCGGAAACAGTAAATCAGCCGCGGAATTGGCTTCAAACGGACACTTGGCCGATTTCACACGCGAAGGCAAGTTCACCTCTCGCAACGAAAAGTTCCCCAGCCGGAGCAAACGGTTATATAACGTCTCCTGCGCCTTCAAAGTTTGTCAGAGCTGTTTTCGATTTGTCCAGCGACACTGACGAGTTACAATATGGGAACAGAATGATCCGATTGTTATCAACAACTACCTCCTCCTCAACCTGCAAAACAGAGCTGGTCTAAAAATAGTCTGGCTGATCAGTTACGAGGACAAAAGGTCCGTGCAGCATTTTTAGAGCTGCACGGCGTCTCTCCTCACCACACGCACCCCTGCCAATCGATTCCTCCGGGTAAAACCTGTATTTTTTTCTTTGATTGAAAATTCCATCCTGTCTCATGTCCTCCAGTTGAAACCGAATGTCAGATTTGAAGCGATAAAAGGATTGAACCCACCGTCGTTTGGCTGATACCACCACAAACACGCAACCTGAAATCTCTCAATACATTGGAGATAAAGTTACGCCTTAATGGACAGTGGTAGACCTTCCCTCCTCAGCCCTCGAGTCACAGAAACTACAGCATAAAGTTGCTCTTGTTGTGATGCAAAATCTTTTGTATTTATAACTTGATATATTCTGTTAATCAAAGATTGTGCAGTTTTCTGGCGATCTCCTAACCGAAATGACATCATTGGACGAGCTGCCCTTTGCTTTCCGATGCCGAAGCTTTATTTAACCTTTCCCAGTCCGTCTGCATTACAATGGGAAAAGTACGAGACAGTGTTCTCCACCGCGGGCTGCACAACGGGCTTTTGTAACCCATGACTCTTAGCTGCAAGAAGTGATCTGACAGCTTTTGGCCCAGGACACGCACACCCAAGAAAGTGCCTCCAAAAACCACACATCTACACACACCCAGAGGGCAAAGAAACGCACACACACACACAAACAAAGAAACACAGAGTCACTCCACTCTCAGTTTAATCCATCTCGCTCGGGCACTGTCACCCAGCAGGGTGGCGCTCACAGCAAAGTGAGACCTATGGTGATAGACCACCTTCTCGGGAGCGTCGTTATCCATCTATGACAAGTCCACCAGAGGCCAAACTAACAAGACCGCTGGAGCCGCCAGCCTGATCGTACATCCCTCAAACTTCCTGTCCTGTAGGTACAATATGTACTCTTGTAATGGAGTCAGTAAACTTTTATGAGATGAAGAAGAAGAAGATGACAGCGATTTGCTTCAAAATGAGAGTCACCGTATCAGTTGTGGAGGATCGCTGCACATCAGATATTCTCAATTCCTGCAGTTGGACCTGTGTGGGAAAAGTATGTTGAAAGTCTAATCGTGCATGTTCTTCTGCAGGTAAGAGCCAAAGTGATGGTTACAGAAACACACATGTGCGTTGACATGTCGACTCAGTAGTCGTCCTGCGGGGAGCCCGAGGGCGAGTGCTGTTCTTCCCTCACTGAATCTTCCCTCTGCATCCACTCCAGCCGTCCCTCTCCCTCTTTATCCTTCACCCTCTGAAATTAGCCTCATGAAAAATAAATCACCACGAGTTTCCCCCTTGAGTCTGCTGAATGACGAGCGCGCGTCGCGAGTGTATGGACCGCTGCCGTTCACATGCCGTATGTGACAAGCGTGTGGGGGAGATGAGAACCACTAATGAGGGCAGTGGTTTCATCATCCATGCACATCACAGCCCCCCCCCCCCGAAAAAAAGCCTGAACACTCAGCTGGAACAAAGGCTGCTGCTCTCCGACTGTAGATGCACTTTGGGTACGACCTCCTTGCAAGTGCGTGTGTATGTAAACTCTTCACACTTCATGGCTGAGTAGTCAAGTGTAGCTAAGGTCAAAGTTGGGTGAGATCTGGCGAGTAGTAGTTAAAATCGCCGCCGGGTGTGACAGTGGGACCAATGTTGTATAGGCGATACAGGAATGTGGCAGCTCTGTGTTTTCGGACTGTTGCGGCTCGAGACATAAACTCCTGAAGAGAATATATGAGATAAAAGGAAAGACCGTGGCTCATGAGTCACAGTTTGTGTGGGTTCACCCCAGTTCACCAGTCACTTTGATGTTCAGGACATCTGAATGGTGTCAAAGCGGTAATTTCCCATCGGGGAGGAGGGAAGTTGGGAGAAAAACCAGCGGATCAACAGAAAAGCAGATTCCAGGTGTCAGATGCATTTCTGGATGGTCTCAGAGAGAGCGCTTGAAGGACAAACGCCGACATATCGACAGCCCGAAGCTCATCGAAAGGCATCAACAGAGAGCCGATGCATCCCGGGTGGGAGGTAAAACTTCCCGCCACTGGGGGTGAAGAGGACCTCCATCATCCTGCTGAACGGTGTCCTCTCTGCTCTCCGACTGTAATTATTTAGACTGCGCTCGCTGAGGTTCACCGACGCATAACTGATGCTAAAGTGACAAACTTTCTGCTCCGCTACAACACACACATGCACATGTCCTCTGCTCACACACACAGACAACACTGGGGGCCACTGTACTGTACAGGAGGAGAGCGGATACCATCTAAAGCCGTTTTATCGTTGCCCCAGAGGTCATCAGCCTGTGAGATACTGGCCTGATGATACCGTTCCTTTATATCCGTATCAGTGACTAAAACAAGGTGACATAATTACATTCACCCTGTTCTGCACTGATTTAGTGAGTCAATTTCCGGAACCAGCGCACGGATCTCCTGAACTCAGGTACAGGTGAGAAATATGGTCCCAGGGAGATGCGAAATGAGGTTCGCAGGACTAAAAGATGAAACCGTGCGTCGGCTTGTGGTTGGCCAGCTTCATGTTGTGCGGGTTTTTGTGTGTCTGAATTCCCCGTCGAGGCAATAAGTGGTGTTTTGTATCTGGCTTCTCTGTGGTTAGATCCACTGCAAATGGTACCATTACAGTAAATGCGGGCAGATGGGCTGATTAATTCATGGAGGAGAGGAAACGCAGCCTCGCTCCACGACTAACTTTGGTACGAAACAACACGGAACGGAGAGGTGACAGGAAGAGGGTGGGGGGGGGGGCAGAGGAGGGGACAAAAGAAAGCAAATAATCTAGTGAGACGACACGTTATGTGAAGGAGGGAGAAGCAGGAGAGGGGAGGGAGTGTGAGAATAGAAAAAAGATGGAAGGACATGAATAATATAGGCTGCTCGCTACTCCTGTCTCCCTTCATCCCTCAGCCTCGCCTGGAACTTCCACACAGCTGTTGTGTTTTCTCTCTCCCTGCATGGAAACAGTGGCATTGTTTTGGTCCAGCGGAAGCAGAGACAGCACAGCCTGCGAACACATGTGGACCACTCAGTAGCTCGTTCCCCCTTTAAAAATATAGAGATATAAAAGCTCTAGAAGTCAGATAAGATGAGAGATAATAACAGCAAAGTCCTGAAGGCTTAAACCTGCATTTTGCTGGTACTTTGCTTGAAGCTTTGATATAATCTGCTGGGACTGTTGTCAATCTTACCAAATTAAGGCTTTATAACAATAACAGCAGCTTTTATTGGTCAGTGTGTTGCTAAGTTGAAGTGAACTTTATTAGTCCCACTGGGGAAACAAGCAAATGGGAATTTATGAGCTTTGCTTCAAGACAGCCTGGCAGACTCGAACCAGCAACCTTCTGATCGCATGTTTTGTTCCTCTGCCCTCTGTCCGCCCAAAACTCCACCGAAGGGGCCACCAGTGCAGCTCGAAGCTGATGCCTCTCTTTATTTTTGAGAGCGGATCGATACTTTTATCGTCTCAAATTGTCTCTCATTGTTTCTGGACAGTGGGTGGACACTGCTGGGAGAGGCTTTATTGAATAACGCTGCACTGCTGAGTGACGCTACGCCGAATAGGCTCGAAAAATGGATTAGACGAATCCAACCTCAATACTTTTAAGTTTTCCCATTCCAGCCTGTGATCTTCGGAGGAGGTTTTGAGGCAATTTAGATCTGGAGTTTGATTATCAAACAGCGGCCTGTAATCTTCGGGTTAGTTAAGGTGACGATCAGAAGCGGAAGGAATAACGGAGAGAGAGGCAGCGAAAAGGAGAGAGGAGGGAGGGGGGGAGCGGGACGGAGGATCCTACAGGTCGACAGTCATTATTTCCACTGGTGGCTTCAGCCCGATCAATAGAAAAAGACGGCGAGGTGTGTGTTTTCAGAGGGCCAGGATACATGTCCAAACACACGCGGACACACACACACACACACACACAGAGGCAGCCAAGCAGGCACAATGCATGTGGGCAGGCGGCCAATTGCAACTGCATACTCCCTGTTTCACACACAAACATACACAAACACACACACACACACACACACACACACACACACACACACACAGTGCTGCCGGTGTTGGCGTATTGTCCCACCAGAAATGAAGACGGAGGCCCGATAGCACTAAGAGCAGAGGACAGCCTCTGGATAGATTTCCAATACCCAACCAGAGGCTTAAGCAAGACAGAGTCACGGATAATCCTCCCTCCTCCTCCTCCTCCTCCTCCTCCTCCTCTTCCTCTTCCTCTTCCTCCTCCTCGCCTCACCCTCCTCCTCCCCCTCCCCCTGCCCACTGCCACCTCCTCCATCTCTCCCGTCTGTGTCACTCTATTTCCTGCTTGTTTCATCCCTTTATTCCTCTCTCCTACATCTCTCTCTCCTCTCTCCATTGGCTGCCTCCTTTTGCACCGTTTTTTTTTATCCCTTTGCTTTATCCCCCCCCTCGCTCTGTCCCTCCTTCTTGTCTCCGCACTTGACACTCTCCACCGTGTCTCTTTTATCTCCTTTAATGCAATCTGTCATTCTGTTCTCTTATTTCTCCTTCGATCTGCCCCTCCCCTTGCTCCCCCTTGTCTTCCACCCCGTGCGTGTGCGTGCACGTGTGTGTGTGTGTGTCTTTCAGATGGTGTTTTACGTTAAGAGCAGCTGTTGTTGAGTCACATCCTTAAGTTAAAGCCATGACACATTCAAAGGCACTGATATAAACTTCTTTTATTCTGATTGGCCTTTAATTTCTCATTACATCCTCCGCTGCGGTTCTGCGAACCTCACTGTGACTAACAGGTCTGCAAACACTCATACAGTAACGACTGTAAGCTGAATCTACACATCTATACTGGTCGACGGTCCTGCGGCGCCTCGAGCGAAGACTGCGCGGCGCTCTGATATCTACCTGTTTTGGCTCATGACACTTCAAAACAAAGCAGGATTATTTGCAACGAGCCGTCAGCGCGTGGGCTTTCTGCTTCGTGTTTTCTCAAGTCGCTCCGACTTTCCTCCCACAGTCCAAAAAACTAGACTAGCGACCTGTCCAGGACGTCGGCCCTGCAGTCCTTGTGGTGAGCCTTTCAGGTTGTGGATACACGCCACAAAACCACGCGAGGATCCCTGTCTGCCTCCTTCACCTTCCTGTGAGTGAAACCTGACATGGAGAAACAGCGGAATCGAGTAAAGATAGATTCGAGCCCAATTGTGCAGATTTCCGTCCACGTCAGGCCTCCTGATGGATGTCTCAGCTTGTTTAGCTGCATCTCTGCCCCTGTGGAGTCTAATTAAAGCACATCTGAAAGAAACACTCGCTTGGTTGTTGGATTCAGGCAACAACTTTGCCACCTGCAGTTGATCTTTTTTCCCCTCACCCCACACACTGATTCACTTCCATCTGGTTCGATGTGATGGGTTTGAAAATCGCAAAATCTGTATCTGAATTTATTATGCAAGTCTCAGAGAGAAGCACGCGAGACAAAGACGTCAGCGGTTGTTACAACGCGTCTTTTGAGGTGACTTCAATGGAAATCACCGAGCATATCAACTCAAGTCATTAGAGTGAGGTGAACTGGCAGGTGGCCAGCACCCCAGGGTAACCATCGGAAAGCAATTAATATCCCTAACGGAGGAATCATGCTTCTGGCACAAAGCCCACGGGGAAAATCAACGTGTTGGTTACACTGCTGAAAACTGCTGTCGTAGTAGGTGTGTGTGTGTGGGTGTGTTGTGTGTGTGAGTTCGAGAGGATCCAACGACTCTACAGGTGTGTGAAGTCTGAAGGCACATCAGCAAAGCCTGTACAGTCTGTTAGGCACCAAATCGCAGGTTTGCCTCACTGAGATCCAAAGTTATTATGTATGATGTTTAGGGAACAGTGCAAAAGATTCTGTTACACCTGCTGCCATCTTTCATCCACAGAAAATTCACAAGTTGAGCCTTAAAATATGTCTACATCGCCTCCTTTTAATCCACTGTCATAATAAAAGGGAGATAAATACAAAAGCAGATCGCTTAATTAAGACAAAAGTCACGTCTCTAATTCTCAAACTCAATTCTCGATTTGAATACACAAGTAATTTAAAGTAGCGACTGGATAAAAAGGGAACGCCGCTCGTCTCTGCACTCCTTCAGCAGCTGTCATTCAGCCATCAATAGACGGAGGGAGACTGAACTGTCCTTGGTGCTGAAACCATCACCCCAAAATCTGCGAGTCTACCTCCCTCCGACCCCTCAAAGTAGCAGCGTCCACCCAAAACTTTAGCAAAGTGAGTCTAGTCAGTCTAGATCTACAGGCCGGATTAATCACTGATATTGCATGTTGTGCTTAAAGTTACATAAAGTTTTACAGCTACATGCCGGTCAAGATGAACCAGTTTCCATCACGTTCCTCCATCTGCTGCCAAGCGATTGTTGCTGATCTGCTTGTTAGGAGTCGCTCGATTTTCCCACTCATGTTATTGACGTGGATGGAAGATGGAGGACGAAATCGTTGACTTCTTTGGGCATCTTCAAAACATCGGCGGGACACACGAAGCCCTCACTACAGGTGACAATAGATTAAAATGACATCATGTTGATGAAGGCAGCTGTGCCTTGCTCCTCACACACACACACACATCTGCCCTTCGTGACGGTGCTGTTGTGTTTGAGCTGATCAATGATTGGCGGGATGAAACATGGAGGCAGCTCCTGCAGGCAACAGTCTGCCTGTGATGAGTTGCTCCCCGCAACAAACTGTTGGTGAAGGTGCCTCGCTGCGACACAGATGCACGCATACACACGCATACATACACAGAGAGAGAGAGAGAGAGAGAGAGAGAGAGAGAGAGACATACACCGCCACCCCTCTCCTCATCCCCTGTTGCTATGGAACCTGTCGCCAAGGCAGAGAGGTATGTGGTTGTGATGGAGGTGGTGGACGAGAGAGAGACGACGACGACGACGAGCACGATGATGATGATAATGTTGGTGCCGAGGGTGATAATAGTGATCGGGGTAATAAGCCCTCGCTGAATTGCACGGTTCGGCTGGCCATAAAACGAATGCATTGCTGGGCTTTGCTCTCTGCAACGTGGGTGGAAGGAGCGACGCGTAATACTGCGCAATGCAAACAGACCCTTTGCACACCGTCAAGCGGACCACGGCGCTGGATTTTCGGCTTCCTCTTTGCACGCAGAGCTCGGGGGGCGAAAATATGAAACACTTCAAAAGTCGTAAACTTCGGGTCGTGTCTTGTGCGCAACGACGCACCGTGCTCGCTGCCCCCTCCCCCTCCCCAAAATAGCACATCATCAACCCAATTCTCTGAAGACAAATAAGTCCTGCAGGCCCTCCTACTGCCACCTGTCATCTCGATGCAATTTCTCTAGCGAGCTGGTATTAAGGAGCCCTGCGGACACGAAAACTTGGATTAAAACATGACGAATACGGACTCTGATTATGGAGGACAGCGGGGGGATCGATAGTGATCGAGCTCCTTGGCAACCGCTGTGCCTTCAGTCCTCAAACATACAGTCACCACCACACATCAGCAATTTAGTTCCAAGGAAAAAAAGAAAGCCCCGAGCAGCGCACGGATCCGTGCGCACATGCGTTCGCTGTCATTTTCAACGAGAAATGTGTCTCCAACAATAAGGCTCCCCGCCTACAGCCGCCTGTTGGCTGAGTGGGACCACTGCCCACCCAGCCCACCACAGATCTCCCATGGACAGGCCTGTGAGAACCCACAAGTGTGGACGAAACCAAGCGAGGGCGAACGACGGGCCTCGTCCGTGGCTGTTGGCGGCTCTACCTGCGGCAGCACTGTTGCGTGACTACGGCGCAAGTTCGCCGCGCTGCACGAACTGCGGCGGAGAAACGAGACGAAATCGTGAAACGGGGGCAAAAAAGTGGGCAGAAAAGAAGTGCATCTGTCCATCTGTTGAAAACCAGCGAGGAGCTGACACCCCCTCTCCTTTCCCTCTCCCTCCCTCCCTCCCACCCCGATTCTCTTTCCCCATCCCATCCCCATTGCGAGACCACCATACCTCTCTCACTCCCTCCCTCAAGCACACTTAGGCGTTTGTTTGGCATAAATAAAAATGACACCACGTACCTTGATGGTTCTCAAGGGTGTCCTCCGGGATGTACATGTTTTTGCTTTCATTTACCATAAATGTAGTCCGGCGTTATCCCTATAGGTGAATGGAAGAGAGAGAGGGAAACGGCTGGAGAGGAGGAGGAGGAGGAGGAGGGAAATAACGGGAGAGGGGGGAAAAAGCCCCCCAAAAATAAAGAAATCAAAGAAGAGGGGGGGAAGAAGAAAGAACTGTCTGACACGGACAGTTTGGGGTATTCCGTTGTTTGTGTTTATGGGGAGGGTTTCTTCGGATGGAGTGAATATTACCTAATCCCCATGATGGAGGTGAAGGCGAGAAAAAAGAGGGAGCTTTCGGCGGAACCGGTTGGGAAAACGCACCGGTGCATCCCTCGGTACATCCGGGCCCTAGGCGAGAAACATGAGACCAGCACCGCGTTCAATTCAATTCACACCTCTCTCGCTCGCTCGCTCCCTCGCTCGCTCGCTCTTTCTCTCTCTTCCTCCTCTCTTTCTTGTTGTTTTCACAGCAAAAAATGCAGAAGGGTTTAAAAATGTTGCAAAGCACGGGCGCTGTCAGTGGCGGTCGCAATGGATGTGCGCAAAAGACGCATTCGTGGGCATCTTCAGCAGCGTGTCAAAATGTGAGAGGATGAAAAAGAGGAGGTGGAGGGGATGGAGGAGGAAAAGAAGGAGGAAGAGGAGAGGGGAACGTTTAGAAAATGAGAAGAGTGTAAATATTCCATCGCGGGTAGCACGGGGTTAAATCTCCCAAAGGGTTGTCGGTTATTCCACGTATCTACAGCAGAGTCCCCCCAAATAAGAGAAGCCAGGCCGTCATCCGGAGACGGGTTTCTCTGTCCTGATCCAGTCCATGATGATCCGGTACCGGCGGTGTGTCTACCAGTCTGTCTGCCTGCCTGCCTGCCTGCCTGCCTGTCTGTCTGCCTGCCTGCCTGCCTGTGTCTCACTGATCGGGAGTTAGAGCTCTCTCTTCTCTCTGCCTCTGCTGCCCCTGCAGCTCAGCTCTGCAGTGATACCGAGAGAGAGAGAGAGAGAGAGAGAGAGAGAGAGAGAGAGAGAGAGAGAGAGAGAGAGAGAGAGAGGTAGCCCCCCTCCCAGCGCATGTAGACGCTTTGACTGTTTCCAGATGTGTGTGTGTGCCTGTGTGTCCGCGCCAGAGAGAGAAGGAGGGAGGGAGGGAGGGAGGGAGGGGAGGCTGTATAGGCAACAGTGGAGGAACCAGCGGCTGGTATCCAGATGAGGATGATGAGGACGGTGATGATGAAGAAAATGATGAAGTGTGTGTATATGTGGTTAGGGAGAGAGAGAGAGAGAGAGAGAGGGGCGAAAAATTAAAGTGAGAAGAAGAGGAGAGCTCGACGAAAGCGAGAGGTGCCGAACCATTTGAGGAGGAGATTCACACGTGAAGACGGAGGAAGGAAGGAGGACGACGACGTCTGTGAGGAGGGAACGCGAAGCAGGATAATGATCCGTGGCAGCGTCGAGAAGCCCTGCACAGCCTCATCTCTGCAGGAGCAAACAGAGATGGGAGACTCCAAGCGAAGTGTCCGTGGCTCCTACACATCTGGACTGCTTCAGCTCCATTCTTTTCTTTGGCCAGGGCGGTGTTTACACACACACTAAATATCTGGTTTTTCAGCTCTTTTATGACTCAAACGCTGATCGTTTCATGTCTCCTCTCAAACAGAACGAAAACACACACAAGGAAGTTGATTTTTAAGATGTTTGAACACTGCGTAAATGCAAACTCTGATCTTATAAAGTGGACTGGCTTCAGGAAGGTCAGTGCTCAGACTCAATATGAACTACTTCCCATAAAAGAGTTTTTTTTGGGGGGGGGGGTGGATTTAATTCTATTTTTCACTCTCTTTCGTGCCCCCCGGGACAGTAAAGAGCATTTCAACATCGTTCTCCATGGCCAGAAACAAATTTGTCCCGGCCCCCGAGGCACGAAAAGTCATTTTCTGGAGAGGTGGGCCCATTTTCTTAGGTAACACAACAATGAATTGAAGCTCATTTGAGAGTAAAATGTCAAACAAATTCAGCAACATCAGCTTTTAACTAAATAGCCCCTCGACCAAGCTTTGAAGACACGGAGTCCGCTCGGCTTTCACAGAGCCCTTTGGTCAGTTTGGCCAAATGAAATGGGGGTCCCTAAATTCAGCTGAAAGCCCCTCATCACAGCAGCTTCATGGAAAATGAATCATTTGGACCTGATTTAGGACAGTAGATGCTGTGTATCAATGATAAACGATGCCAAAAGAGTCAAAAATGTCTAAAAACGTACAGAAAAATTTGAACAAAGGAAGGTCTGAGGAGGTAATGAAGTCAATCCAAGCCTATGATGGGTGACGACAGGTTTCCATCTACACATTCGCTCCTTAACCTCCATAACCTCCAGTAATCAGACTGAGGGAGGAAACCAGGAAGAAACCCACACGTGCTCAGGAGAAACA
>JASSRZ010000032.1:7136002-7141002 GCA_032164315.1 Malacoctenus gilli | reverse complement strand
ACAGCATTACACCAATACAACTTCGTCGTATATGCTCAACATACAAGGTAGAAAAAAAATAGACCAGAGAGGATGAGAATACAAAAACGCACACAAACTTGAAGATATGGAAAACCTTACCCAAGATAAACTATCACAGCATAATAAATTTCCTGATGATGCATGCAATAGTGTATTGGCACTTGAGTTGTTTTGCAGGTGCTTGCTCCCCCCTCGCACAGTTCCTATGCGAGAAAATGCAAGCCTGAAATCTTTGCAATTAATCGATTTTTCCGCGTTGATTGACAAGTCTTCTTGTATCGCTCTGTCACTCGATTACTCATGTCTAAGTTGTTTACAATCTCTCCGGTTAAACATGGCCGTTTCCAAACTCACTCATGTCAGTTAGAGCTCGATAATTGTTGATATCACAACATTTACAAGTCTTGTTTATAAAATCGGGCCTCCGTGCAGCTATCCAGTCATTAGCCCCCTCTTGAGGCGCCAGTTTTGCTCGTATCTCGTCATCCCAGTGAGTCGTTAGCCGCCGCGGCTAGTTGTGGAGCTAACTTCTCCATTGGGAACAATGACAGCGACTTCAGCGGGGAGCGCTGGCAGTCTCGCCGCCAAAGGATTGGACATAAGTTTGGCAGCTCTGAAGCGACAGGACCCATACATCAATAACATCGTGGACGTGGCCAGCCAAGTCGCCCTGTATACGTACAACAACAGGGCGAATGAGTGGGTGAGCATGAGGAGCGGGGGAAGCTACCATATGCTCACTTAGCTTAGCTTTGTTTTCCTGCGGAGACACACGTTGACTTCTGAAGGTTCACTTCTGCTCGATTATTGAGATCGAGATACCCTGAATTGTGGCTAAATAAAGCAGTAAAAATGTGCAACTTGCACAAAATTAACCTGTATATTTTTGATCTTCCTATTTCAACGGTGAACTGAATCATTTACCACATATTTCAGCAGTTTTCATCACATTAAATTGAGACCTCTGTGATGTGTACAAGGTTTATTTGGTTGTTTGTCTGTTTTTAGGAGAAGACTGATGTAGAAGGCACACTCTTTATCTACACAAGGTAATTAAATTTCTTGAAATGCTGTAAAAAAAAAAAAGTGTTATAATCTGTAATCCATCACTGTTTTGTGGCTTTAACAGCATGATATGAGAGTTTATCTGATTTTCTCTTTGGATTACAGGCTGGCATCTCCCAGACACGGTTTCACCATCATGAACCGACTCAGCATCGAGAATCTGACCGAGCCCATCACCAAAGATCTGGACTTCCAGCTGCAGGATCCCTTCCTGCTTTACCGCAACGCACGACGTAAGAGCAATACACGCCCCTTTTGTGTAGTTATACTTGTGTTTTCTGCACGTGTGAAGTCACAAAACATCATCACTCGAAACGTGCTTCTGTAAGGACAGAGAGGAAGTCGGATGAAAGATTTTAATAGGACGCGCACACTGCGATAAATAGACCGAGCAGCAGTTCCATAAAAGGAACTAGGCTGAGGTATTCTGGTGAATTTTATCAGCCCGTCTCCTGCTGAGACCTACATGTGGCTCACACACCCACATTGCTGGGTGTGGCTGTGCGACAAGAGCCTGACAACACTACAATCCTAGCCAGCAGAGATTAGATACACCACAACAGTCACTGATAATCTATATGCACACACTCTCACTCTCAGAAGTTGCTGACGTACACACACACACACACACACACACACAGCCGCACACACACACACTTTCTTGGCCTCTCTCTCAGTTGAGGGCAGGTGGAATGCAGTGTTTAGATACCGGCGGATTCCTTCCGTCTGCTTTGATCGTCTTCCTGTCGTACTTCATCAGACTCACTGGCACTTCCATCAAACAACCAGCATGAAATATTCCCCGGGAGGGCACCCGCTCTAAATGCGCTGAGGCCACAATACGTTTGATGTGTGACGAGGCTGGCCTGTGGTCAGTGTGCCAGCAATGGAGGGTGATTTTCTCATCGCAGGCTAACTTAAATGTCGTGGGAAGGACGGAAAATTTCAAAACACATAAAGCCAGCAATGTCAACACAGCTGATGACTATTTCCTCAGCTATAAAAAAGGAATTCTGGGTTATGTCAGTCCAAAAGTGTGAGTGAAGTCATGTGGAGCCAGTGGTTTTAGGCTATTAACTTGATTTTGCCACGAGATATGCAGAATGCCGTGATCAAGTTGGAAACGATTGTTATTGCTTCTTCCTGAGTCCGAAGACAAGAAAAATATGTCAGCAGAGGAAGAGCAGCTCAGGTGTCAATTCCTCGAAAACCGTTGCTTGGTTTGCTGGTTTGAAATCTGCCGGTAATGCCGGCAGTCCCAGTGCACGGTGACCTCTGCTTGCAGGGGTCGTGGAATCTTATCATTAGACAAACATGTCGCTCTCAGTGCTGCTGCAACTTCCTGGAATGGCAGTTGGCACAAAGTGGCACCAGGGTCCAAAAATAAACATCGGAGATACACCGCAGAACGGCCCCGAGATTCAGGGAGGACAAATTCAGCCTGGAGGGACAAAATTCCTCTGCCAGATATCTCAGTGTGCACAGGAACCTGGAGGAATGATAGTTAAAATCTATCGGTCACTTCTGTTTTGGTGGGAAGACAGTCTTACCGCCTGGTCGCACGTATGTGTATCCCAGATCTCTCTCCGATACCAAGGATCCTTTGAACCTGACCTCGGGCTCTTCCTCCAGCCGCTCATGCTTGGGTTTCCTCTGGAACAGACCTCGCAGCATCTCGACTCGGGAGTCTCAGAGTTGATCAGGAGTTTTTAAGCGATCGGTCTCGAATCACTTGCTTCGCTGCTTCTTTTTGTCCTTCGTCAGAAGTTGAGTGGAGAGATCCCAGTTTGCACATGTATGACAGCGCCTCTCTGCTTTGGTAGCAAAATAGCAGTTTGAATGAACTTTTTGAGAAAGTCAATTCTCCACAGATTTAAAGATACTCAGAAGGTCCTGATGGATTCAAATCCCACGTGTGTCCTGGAAAGGAGTTCCTGAAGTGGTAGTCATAGAGTCCGACAGTTGGGACTAGAATCCAAAGTCCGTGTTCAGGGTGGCATTCAGGTTCATCGCTCTCCCTGGATGCTGTCTTGAATTGAAGTCACCGTCCCGCTGACGCCGTTTTTCAGTAAAGTTCCCGGTCGGGTTGATTTGGTTCCCTGTGTTTGTCATTCTTTCTAAAAAAAAAAAAAAAAAAAAAAGCTCCCTTTCTGCTTCACTTTCCACCGCCAGCGTCCAGACTGGCGCTCCCCCTGCCTCCTCTCTAACGTCCACTCTGAGGCTTTCACCTCGTGGCCACAGGCCGCCTTTTTTTGGGGGTCGTGCCTCTGCGTGTCGTCTTCCTCCCGCCCACTCGGCCACCCTCCCTCTCTCACGTCTGCCTTGTTGACGTTCTGCACGTCAGACATGATGTATCTCGCCGTGCCGCCTTCTTTCTGTCTCTGCGTGGCTGAGTGTGAAACGGGTCACGGAGGTCGAGCCGCGGCGGAAACGTCGCACGCTGGATTCACACTAACCGTCCTCATCTGGACACGTTTCATTCATTTGTTTTAACAGCCCTCGCGGAGCGTTTCCTGACAGCTGAAGCCTTCTGAGGGCTTCATTTTCGCACACTTGATCACATCCTCCTCTCGCACACCTCGCTTATTTCCATCCGTCTTTTCTCATTTCCCTCAATTTTCCAGCTGTCTGCCTCTGACCGGGCGCCTCCCTCCGTCTCTGTCAGGCAGCCTCATCCCCAGTGAGCGCTAAGTGGCTCCGACTCCACCAGTCACTCTCCCACTGCAGATGCTTATTTGGTCCTCGGCCGGTTTGTTCCCAGGCTCAACTGAACTCTGTGTGTGTGTAAATGTCTTTGGCTTTCCCGCGCCGTCTGCCCCCCCCATCCACACTGACCTTGTGGCTTGCCCAGCTTCGTTTCGTAGCCAAGTGTGTGTATATTTCTGTGCCTGTCTGTCTGTCCGCGTGTGTGTGGGAATGTGTATCGTCTCTAACGAGACAGCGCGGTAAACGCGACCCACCGCAGCGCAGACCTCGTTCTTTTTTTTCCCTCTGGTTTTTTCCCGATCTGTTCTCTCTCTCGCTTCACTCCGTCATTGCGCCTCTCCGCCGCATTCATTAAATACTTCTACACTTTTGCTTCTTCTGTCTCTGGGTTTTTACTCATCCTGTTTTCAGGCTCCACTTCTGAAGGTATTTGTGTTGACACGTCAGACGATGCCCTGCTGTCTCGAGTAGGGTCACATATCTGAACTGCAACAGTATCAGTCAGTTTCTGGAACCAAATACTCGTTTGTTTTGCTCATTTCTTCTTTTTTCTCAGCTGCAGACCCCAAACCTTTCCGATTATCCTGATATTAGTCGTTCGATCTTCAGCTGACGCTTTTTTCTCCTCAGTTTTGAACCAGAATTCCTTCGTCTCCTTCTTTATTTGTTACTTTTTGAAATTCACAAGCTGTGATTGAAGGAATGACCAAATGTGCCACCGTTTCCCCTGGAGACGCCTTCCTTGGCCTCCTCGTGTCTCTCTGCGTAATGGCCCCGGCTGGCTTCTGTTCTCATTGGTTTGGCTGGGAAACGACTGTTTTTTAGGCCCCTCGGCTTTGCCCCCGCAGGGCTAATAATAAACCGTTTACATTTCCGCCCTGATGTCACCGTGGCAGAAATGCGGCGTGTCTGCGCGTTCATTCAATTGTGCGTTTCTGCAGGTCAGCGGGCTCATTTTACCGTCTGCTACCCCTTAATAGGCGGAGTATGTCAGAAGTGACCCGACGGTGTTGTTATTTCACCGGGTTAACTTGATTTCTGAGCAGTCACTGGATCATTACTGCAAACCACATTTTGCTCTGGTGATTAAACATGTTCAAGAGTTCAACTCTCCCTCTCTCTCTTGCTCTCTCTCTTGCTCTCTGGGGGGGGGGGGGGGGGGGGGGGGGGGGGGGGGGGGGGGGGGGGGGGGGGGGGGGGGGGGGGGG
>JASSRZ010000032.1:7118015-7129302 GCA_032164315.1 Malacoctenus gilli | reverse complement strand
GTGTGTGTGTGTGTGTGTGTGTGTGTGTGTGTGTGTGTGTGTGTGTGTGTGTGTGTGTGTGTGTGTGTGTGGCCACTGAGACAGAGAGAGAGAGAGAGAGAGAGAGAGAGAGAGAGGCGGGGTCTTCAATTTGTACACTGACTCCAAGCCACTCCTGGGATACTGTACTCTCGGTTGGAGGATGTGGTGCAGATCCACATCAGACTGAACGTTTTCGAGGAGTTTTCACCAAATAACTTATTAAAATCTAAATAAATTGGAAGTTTTTTTTAACTCTCTTACTGGAACAACTCAGGTTAAAAGAGGATTTGGACCATAAGTAAGAACAGGTGAGAGACACTTCCTGCTCTGTGTTTATTCTTCAGTTAAGTTGAGTTTCCACACTTTCAGATCACTTGAATATCTGCTGGTTGTGAACTCTGTCAGTTTATATGACGGAACAGCAGGTGTCACTGTCATGTTTTATTACGACTCTGCAGAAACAATTGATCTGCACAAAACCGCTTCAGCCCGACTGGATGGTTGGATGACAAAGATGTTTGTTTGCACATTTTGTGATCAGCTGATGTTAAACTTGGTGAGAGGGAAGAAGGGAGTTTGAGAGCTTTCAGCCTGACTGACCTCCTGCTTTTTAAACGAGATGTTTTCATGGCAGCTGTGTTGTTTTTTTCTCTTGTCAAAGTTGTGCATTCAGGCTAGATTTAGCATAAAACTCTTTCTTGTGCAAATGTGCATTAAGAGTTTGTGTGTGTTTCCGTGTGTGTGTCTCTGTGTGTGTCTGTGTGTACAAGAGAGTTCATCCCCACCATCCGTGATCTGGGTCAGTGGGGGAGGAGTCCTACAGCTGTTACACACTGCTGGTGTGTGTTTGTGCATCAAAATACATATGTAACATGTGTGTGTGTGCGTGTGTGTCTGTGTGTGTGTTTATCTGTTTGCCTTCAGTTTGTGTGCTGGTGCATGTGCAGGTCTGAGCCGTTTGTTATACTAATCTGATCCCTTTCTGCTTCCACTGCGGCATTACGGCTGCATGCGCATCGGCAGATTGTTTTATTGCATTTTCATATCCAAAAAAACAATGTGAGCAGATGTTTCCACTGTGTGTGTGTCTGAACTTTTATATCTACCTGTGTGAGGACCAGTGTGATACAGAACCGATGGAGAGGCGACCTTTAGGCCCGCCCACAGGCACAGATAACCTCAACAAGACACGTTCATTGATTGTTGCTCTTATTCCTTAACAAAAGTCATCAGTTTTATGTTTTTGTTATTATTTATCGATCCCTAAGCTGTCTATTTTCCCTCAATTTAACATAATTCTTTAACATTCGAGTTAAAATCAGTTCTCAGATTATTTGGAGCCCTTGATGTGCTGCCGGATTTTGACATTTCATGTGATTTACTGTGTGTGAGGCCCGTTGAGTCCACTAGGTGTCTCATGATGTTTGTGTCATTAGATGTGATCTGGGCTGTTCTGTGTCCTCCTGCTCGGTGTCATCGCTCCTTCTCCTCCTCCTCTTCTTCTCCTTCACTTTGATCCCATCGTTGCCTTCTTGTTTTGTCATTTTTGCCTCTGTTTTCTGTCACAGGCTGTTGAGTCGGTCTCACTTTAAACACCGTTTCCTTCGTCCTTTGGTAAAAACGTAAAAAAACGATAAACATTTCTGAAAGAACTAAAATTAAAGGAACGGAAAGAGTCAGATGTGAAAGATTAGAAGAAGAAAAAGAGGAAGAGACACATGTCTAAAAAGAAAAAACAGGAGCAGGATGAGAGTGGGTCAAAGAGCGACAGAGCGAAGATGAGGGCTAGAGAGGGTTTGAGAAATTGTGTTAATGTGTGTGTGTTTATGAGAGAGAGAGAGAGAGAGAGCAAGGGAGAGAGAGAGGGAGAGAGGGATGGAGGGAGGGAGGAGGGGTTTAATCCTGCCTGGATTATGGTATAAACTGGTGCCGGAGAGGAGCAAGAGATACTACGAGGGAGAGAGGAAGTGCTTCCCTCCATCCCTCCCTCGCTCTCTCCATCCGGTGGTGGATTCATCCCTGACTTTTGCCTTCAGCTCCGTGTGGACGCAGCAGGACGTCTTCTGGGATTATTTTCTGTTGGGTTTTGTCTTCGATGCCGCGACCGGACCGGACAAAAGTTTAGCAGGAAGTCGCTCGATCGATTCAGAGAGAGAGAGAGAGAGAGAGCGAGAACGAGTGAGAGTATGAAGGAGGGCTGTGGGTGAAGCGAGGGGAGCGAGCCCAGATTAGGAGTCCCGGGGAGGGAGGTGCGGGAAGATGGCGGGACTCCATTGTTGCCCCTGGCGCTCAGACGTGACCTTTGACACCGGAGACAAGAGCTTCCCAGACTCTTCGGCATGCCGGGATCTCCAGCTCAGCTGACATCTGATCACCAGTCAGCCCGTTTCTGCTCTCGCATGGTGACTTTTGAACTCTCGAGCCTCTTTAAACCTCTGACAACATGACACAGTGAGTAGCGCTCCGTCTCACTGGGTCCGCCGACAACCGGCCGAGTCCTCTGTCTCGATTCTGGACGTCAGGCGGGATTGTTTCACTATTGGGTCACTGGAGGAAGGAAGCTCTTAAATCTTTCCACTGGGGGAACGTAACTTCTCAGTATCGTTCTCCAGGCTCGCGTCCAGCCTTTAATCCCGGGTCTGTTTTTAGGACGGCAATCTTTATCTGATGCTGCAGTTTGGCTTGATGGTTCCTGAAGCTTTGATATACGGGGTTAATTCACAGGGGGCACATTTCGCACCTTCTTCCCCCTTCAGATGTTAGGAGCCCTTTAAACCTTCCTCCTGCAATAAAATTAAGAACATTCAGCACAATTTGTACACCAAAATGCGCCACAAATCGCTCTTTAGTTTGTTAAAACTGATTGATTGCCCCTTGAAATGAGCTGAGGTCAAAAAATTAAACCATAAAATGATCTGTAAAGGTATTTAACAGGTTTTTCTGTTGCGTGTTGGTGCTATAACAGATTGAATAACGCCATAACTCACATAATCACTTTGTTACGTGAAAGCAGAGTTTTTATTGACTAACCTACTTTTCCTTCCTCTTCAGTTTTATCAGCCAGCATAGCACGTTGGAGCAAGATTTGCATGTTTTGGAGGGTTTTTCCAGCTCAGAATAAATGTTGCTTTTGCATTTCTGCCCAGGAGCCACATGAGTTTGCAACATGCTGATGAAGCACAGGTGGAAATGAAAGGAGACACAAATAGTTTTCAAAAAATGGCCAAAAAATTAACCTCACATTTAAAGTTTTACCTTTTGAGTGAATTTAACTGTGTAGAAACATCCACACAGCTAAAATAAGCGCTTCTACAGGGGTGCAGGCTGATTTCTCTGAGCTGACGCACAATTGAGAAACTTTTTGTCTCATCTAGGAAACAAACAGTTGTGTTTTGGTTAACCCCCTTGCAATCAAACATGAAGACAGCATCAAATATGTCTAATTCATCTTGACTCTCTGATGTTTCGCTGAAGTGTTTCCGTATTCTGTGTCTTTCTTTCTGACCTGAGCGCTCGTGTTCCTAACTTTTCATTCATCCGTGTTCATAATTCACTCTTGGAAAACAGCGTGCGGCGCTCGCCACACTGACGCAGATCGCGGTCGCTGCAGGGATGAGCTGCTGCGGTCTGGAAACCGCCGGGAATGCCAGTAAATCGGACAGAAGTGGGCCACGCGCAGGGAGGCTGATGATGCCGATGTGGATTATCCTCTGCAGCTCGCTGTGCCTGATGGTCGACGGCCAGATGAAGATCTCACCAGAAACGTGAGTGTGGCCGCACTGGGAAAACACCCACCCTGATAATGGACCAGATCAACCACCCCCCACACACACACACACACACACACACACACACAGCTAACTACTTTCTACTACTATATTTCTCTTTACTCTTCCCAGTATTTCACTTTGCAGCGATCCATTCCCACTGCTCGATTGCTCCTTCCCTGTTCCACCAACTTCCTGCACACTGTGGGGCGTCCACACGCAGCCTGATCCTTCTTATAGCCATACGTCAGGTGGATGAGTCAATAGTGTTCTTTGTAATTTGGCTGATTGCTCCATGTGGAAACTTATGGGCCATCTGGACACCTGTGGGGTGTCAACAGGGGTCCAGCTTGTCCTCTTAAGCCGCCGCCAATTATGATGACATCGAAAATTGGTTCAAATTCAGGATGATTGAAGTGAAATATGTCTGTTTTAAGTGACTCCTCTTATAGGGAGGCTTTCTGTCGATAGAAATTCATCCGCATCCTGTTTTTCTACCTCGATGACGGTCGATTGATGGAACAAAAAGAGCGCGGTTCCTTTTTCCTTTTGGAAGATGAGAGGACGCTTTTACCTCAGATGGACGTTTCTCTCGGGCCCCAAATGCTGTTTGTTTATTCCCCAAAACGCAGGATGAAGCTCCTTTGCCTGAACTGTGTTCAAATGTCCTGCTGACTAAAAACGGTGACAGATCGATGCCGCACTGTCAGTCCGCCGTAGCCCAATAACAGCCTGTGTGTGGAACAAAGTGGAGCAGAGAGACACGCTGCATTCGTGAGCACACTTTTACCGACCGGATGCCGTTTGTGTCCGTTTTATGTGTCGCTGGCAAAAACCAGAACCGCGAATCCGTCGCTACCTCGGATACATTCATCAACCGGAGCCGGCCGAGGCGCCTTCAGGATAAATCCAGCGCGTTGTGCAACGTTCGCGCTGACGCAGCTCGGGCCTGTCAGGGACGCACGCTGGTGCCGCCGAGAGAGAGATTAGAGCTCCGGGGACCGCAGAGTTCAGCCGGCCAGCACAGGTCACTAAGCCCAAAACGCTTCACCCTGCCTGGGGGCTGTGGGGAGGGGGGGAAACTTTGGCAGCCCGGCCCCCCGCCGGCCCTCAGAAGTTAACGGTGCCACGACCAGAACATTTCAGGTCAATAGGGTCGGAACTCTGGCCTCAGAGACGACGTTGGTCTGCTGCCATGAGGCCGGTGGATAAATCTCCAGTTATACCACGTTTATGAGCAGCTCTTTTTAAACCGCCTCTCTGTGACGTTATTTTTTCGAGTAAACATCGATATAGAACTATTTTCTCCTCTTTTGGTGCGACACGGGCTGACGTGCTGCATCGCGGGACCATTTTATAAGCAGAGTTCGCGTGCCTAAAGCTCTATTTTAATCTGACCCTGTCTGACCCGTGCCATCGGGTATTAGCCCACATGCCATGCTCACAGATATATTTAAACTTGACAATGAAAACACAAGAAGAATCAACTCCTTTGCCTTTTTCGGCCCATTTTCCGTCCTGATAAAATCCCATTTTTGCATTTTTATTCCCTCTTTCAAACGATAGCACAGATAAAAGTGAATGAAATCCTTCCGGTAGGTTTGTTTGCTGGCGTAAATCCTCCCACGCTTGTCTTTTGTGCTCCACCTGCCAACAAGTCGGTATAGGAGCGGGCAGCCCCCTCGTCCTGATCGCGTTTCTACAGGCTGATAACGCGCAGCGAGCTGGCCGACTCCCCATAGGTTGAGCCATCTGTCACATCCTGTCCGCGTCCACTCTCTTAGACCCTTATTACCTTCCCTCGCCTGCATCGGTGTGGAGGATTTGCAGAATTACTGCACGTTATTGAGCAGAAGATGACCTCTTGACCCGGCAGCCCGTCAGCTTCGACTGCCACCTTAACAGTAATCTGTTTTAAGCCGCTATCCATGAATTCAGGGTAACCTTTTAACACGATTGTTTATGTACCCTCATGGTCTCCCTTCGCTTGCTCGCTTGTGCGTTTTATTTCAAGGTCATTGCTTCTATTGTTTCATTCGCTGTTATTAGCCTCAAACAGCTCCTGCTGACCATGTTTCGCCTGTGTTCAGGGTGCAGCAGTGGGCTGAGACGTTTGGCAAAGAGATCGCTTCTCTATCCGGACGATATTCTGGATCGAAACTCCTTCAGAAGGTAAGAAAACACACACACGTATTCACTTTTTTACTCAGGATTTTCTTATTCGGACTTTATCTTCATGTCTGACTCCATTTCTCACGTCCTCCACCAATGGGAGCGCGGGCGCCCGGCACACATTTGCTGTACAACATCTGCACATGGCCCAGAGACCAATCTGATGACACACTTAGTTCGAACGCGCTTCAGATACGTCTTTTTGGGTAATGAGGATGTGCGGCCTTCCTCTGCGTGCCACCCAGCAGAATCCCTAGAAGGCCCAACCACCATCTGGCGGTGCGCTCGTACACGGAGCTAAGCAAACATCGTTTCCCTCAGTACAGTATAAAACATCCGCCCGCACAGGCGGAGGAACTGCCACCGAGTTCAGCTACGACGTTGCACAATCGCACAGGACAGAAAATATTGACTCGGGTTTATTGAGGAAGTGTCAGAGCGTAGGAACCATTTCGGTCACCACGGGAGCAGCGGTTGCTATAATACCACTATCAGTATTAGCTTTGTTTATGTACTGTATGACGTAGGATCAAATAACTAATATTTGAAGGCTTAAGATTGTCCTGATGTATGTGAGTGCTTTTAAGTGTCTCTCTGGCAACATTTTCTGAGATTTGCTCCCACAGTCTCAAAACCTGTGACCCTTTGGACGCACACGCGGTGACAAAACGATCCGTTTTTGTGTTTTTGAAGAAAT
The DNA here is from genome assembly GCA_032164315.1 of Malacoctenus gilli. NCBI lineage: Eukaryota > Metazoa > Chordata > Actinopteri > Blenniiformes > Labrisomidae > Malacoctenus > Malacoctenus gilli. The sequence continues at coordinate 7,122,645 of JASSRZ010000032.1, read as the reverse complement.
ACAAGGACGTGGAGAGCGTGGTGAAGCTGGAGGAGGTGAACGGGGAGGAGCTGGTGAAGAAGTTCGCCGAGGAGATGGAGGAGATGCTCGGCAGGAAGATGAAATCAGTGAAGGTTCAGGCGACGCGATCGGACACGTTAGGCTGACACTGACGTGACGTCGCATCTGTAACACGCTGTGCTTCGTTGCAGAGGTTAGCTGAGGCGGCAGAAGATGCTGATTACTACCACGATTACAACGATACACTCGAGGTACGTGACGACACAGATGAACCGCCAGAAGAACCGCCAGGCTGTCGTGGTGACCTGCCGCTTCTCTCACTAGTTTGAGTATTATAACTCCATGCTGATCAACACGGTGGACGAAGACGGGAATCCAGTGCCGCTCGGCGGCGAGTTTGCCCTGGAGGAGAACGAACACTTCAACAAGCTGCCCGTCAACACGATCCAGAGCAACATACAAGTTCCTACCAATGTTTACAACAGAGGTACCACGAAAAATGGAGCCTGAATTCACCTGAGTTCCACTGAAAATCCTAATTTACCGCCTCTTCTTGTAGATCCAGACATCGTGAACGGCGTCTACATGTCTGAGGCTCTGAACGACGTCTTCATCGATAACTTCCAGAAGGATCCGACTCTCACCTGGCAGTACTTTGGCAGCGCCGCGGGCTTCTTCAGGCTGTACCCAGGTACGACAGAGACGAACGCAACGGCGTCGGAATGAGTGCAGAACCAGAGTAGAACCACTGACAAACAATCACGGACTGAGGTCAGACGGTACAATCGTCCAGCTGTCCGTCAAACGTGATGACTCAGTCTCAGCGAAAGAAAACGCTGCTGGTGAATTCCTGTGTGTGAGAGACGAGCAATTAGCGGAGGAGTTGCGAAGCAGCCTCGTTTCATTGACCTGCTGCGTCACCGTCAAACACACGCGTGTGTGTGTCAGCAACCATCCTTTCAGGCGCTCCCATCAAAAACCAGGACGGACTGCTTTTCTAACAGATACATCCGAGCGAGCAGTCGTCTATTGTCTGATTGGATTATCGATTTTCCTGCAGGGATCCAGTGGATTCCAGATGAAAACGGGGTCGTAACTTTTGACTGCAGAAAAAGAAACTGGTAAGAAATCAGCGGAATGTTTTTTTTAATATAAATTTTGAGATTATGGGGGTCAATATTTGACTTTTAGACAATGTTGTTTCCAAGACTGATTCCTGTGCTACTTATTTATTGCTTGGAATATTGTCAGTTTCAAAGTAAGAGCTCAAATCAACACTCCTACAAGCAGGTTTGTCAAATATGGGGGTCGAATCTGCTCCGCGAGATGATCTGGAGTGGTTTGAAATGCGCCAAGAAACCAAACGACCTCTTGGTCCAGAGTCATTTCTCCCTCGAGGTAAATAAGAACCATGCACGACGGGTCAATCGAGTTCCAGGAACTCTGTCTGGCTCTCAGACAGGAAAACTGCTTTCTTACTAAGCGGACGTCCAACAGCGGGACAGCGTGGATCTGGAGCGTTGCCAGCGACTGCCGCTGCAGGGGAAATCTCATTGATGCTAATTAGCTTGGAAAAACGGGGGATGATAATAAAGAGATGAAGGGACGAATGGACGGAAGAACGGAGGAACAAATAAAGGGATAAAGATTGAACTCTGTTCCGACTGTCTGCCAGGTTCCTGGTAAATAACGAACGTTCTGGGCGAGTCACACGAGAATAATAATTATAACTTTAGATTGTTTATGTAACCCTCGTTCTCTGAATAGCACGAGTGAGTTTGTGATTTTCTTTCTGACTCTCTCTCTCTCCAGGTACATCCAAGCTGCCACCTCTCCCAAAGACGTGGTGATCGTGGTGGACGTCAGCGGAAGTATGAAGGGCCTCCGGCTGACCATCGCCAAACACACCATCAACACCATCCTGGACACGCTGGGAGAGAACGACTTTGTTAACATCATAGCTGTGAGTCAAGTCATAAAACCACACAGATGCAGGCCAGCAGGCTGAGCGCACCTGATGCGCGCCGCGCAGCGATTACCGGAGTGACACACCAGCACCTGCGATCGGACACAAACACGAAGGTTTTGTCCTCACCAGGCATCTATTAAGCCTCCAATTTAATTTGGTTGTGAGGTTTTTCCAGGATTTTGACCATGTGTAGCCAGACAACCGCAAATCTGTGTAATAAGCATGGTTTATCCCGGTATTACTCTGTGTGTAATCATACGCCTCCTGCAAATCCTCCACCCTTAAGCTGTTTTTAACTCTCGAATTTAAAGCGACACTCCTTTCAGCCGCGCGCGGGAAAAACGAAATACCAGATGCTTGGATTTCCTTTGAAAGGAGGAAAAAGAAACAGCTTTTAGATTGTGGAATAAATTTGAAATGTTGATTGTTGTTCACCTGCAGGAAGTTGCGTCGTTACATTATTCAGAATAGAGAAACAAGCAGGAAAAGAGTCTGATTGCAGCCTGCAGAGAAGGACGTTCTCGGCTCTCTGCCGTGTTCAGCTCCATCGTTTTCTTTCCCCCTGCAGTACAGCGACTACGTTCGTTACGTGGAGCCTTGCTTCAAGGGCACCCTGGTTCAAGCCGATCTGGATAACAGAGAGGTAAAAGACACAGACGCACACACGGCTAATTAATTCAATTACCCTCTTTTGACCCATTAATCATATAAGCTGTAGTTATCTGGCTAAATCTCCTAAAGACAAAGATTACGGTGTCACCACATCGCAGTCAAACATCACGGCGAGCATGTGTTATCAGGGTTTCAACCTGCTCTTTAGAGGATTTACCCAAGTCAACCCCGGGAACCAAAAGTACACCGTGGTACTAAGCCTCCGTCGGTGTTAACGATGAGTTTTTTCCCCCTATTTCTCTATTGGTTAGCTTCATTTTTTGCATCACCGCCCTCAAATCTGTTCCCTCCCTCCCTCTTTGAGAATTCAACAACACACTACTCTTAATCTCCGCTTGTTTTGTTGGCTTGCTTCCCTCCTTCGGCCCCCTCGTGTGTTGTTTTGTTTTGTTTTGTTTTTTTTTCCTCTCCTACAACACCTGCTCAGTCTGCTCCGCCTTTGTGCGTGTTTACGTGCTGGACGCTTGCCCTACTTTCACTCGCAGCCGCGTCGCCGCGGTTCAGGTGGGGTCGGCGGACGCTGGCGGTTTTTAAGTCGGCCATGTGACCCGCCGGCGCCGGGCTCCATTGGTGGAGCGTCCCGGTGAGACGGGCTGTGACGGGATTGGCTCGCAGATGTTCGCTGACACACTTCCGTGTAAAGTCGAGTAGGAACACAAGTCCTTTCGGAGGAACACTCGTCAGTTGTGTTATATAAAACGTTTTCATTGATTGGAACAGCGAACAGCGAGTTGAGCTTGCGTCAATCTTTGCTCTGAGAGACGCTGGTGATGAGACCAACCTGCTGGTGGTGACGCTTTGTCTCCCGTCTATTGGATAATGGAGCCACAGTTGGGTCCATCCTCTCCATGTCTGTGTGCATGTGCTGATTAATCCTGATTACCTCCTGGTGTTGTAGTGACTTGCCTCGGCTGGTCAGCGTGCCAGGAAGCCAAGGATAATCCCTCGACTTCACTCTCTTCCTTATGTCTCTTTTTCTACGCCGACCTCTTCACCTGAACGAGAGGAGCGGAGCTGCCGCTTTCTGGTGGTGCCTGTGTGCTCACTGTCGTGTCTTTCTGCAGCACTTCAAGCTGTTGGTGGAGGAGCTTCATGTCAAAGGAGAGGGCAAAGTGAAAAAAGCAATGAAGGAGTCGTTCAAGATCCTCAATGAGGTCCATTGCACGTTGAAGAACTCAAGTCTACAGTACCTACAGTATAAGTTTAGATCCAAAAAATGTGAATAATCCCCAAAAAATCCTATCCGTGTGTGTGTGTGTGTGTGTGTGTGTGTGTCCAGGCGACTGCGCTGGGCCAGGGCAGCTTGTGTAACCAGGCCATCATGCTGATCACAGACGGAGCCATGGAGGACTTTCAAGATGTTTTTGAAGAGTTCAACTGGCCGGAAAAACGCGTAGGAAACACACGCACGCATGCACGCATGTCAGACACCTCCATGAGTGAGTTCGCCAGATCACGGCTTGACATGAACTCACTCCCTCGTCTCCACAGGTCCGAGTGTTCACGTATCTAATCGGCCGTGAGATGACGTTTGCCGATAATGTCAAATGGATCGCCTGCAACAACAAAGGTAACGATGCTTCTGACGCCTTTTTAATGAAACCCTCTTAATAATTTGACGTTCTCACTCAGCCTGGACCTTCTGCAGAGTCAATTCGGCAACAGCCAAACTAAATGTTGAACTCTGCATCGACGAGGACGCTTCTGTCCTCATCGGCTTCTGCGCTGATCTCAGGTGCTGCCGTAAGGAGCCGGGCGTCAGGTGCTGCCCTCTTGTGAATTTCACGGGGTCGTGCAGCTGCTCGGACCTGAAAATAATCACTTTATCCTGCTCTGAGCACACGAACACCCTTGACTAAACAACCGATTATCTGCACAGATACACTGTAAACATCTCGCCGGCCAAAGAAGATCATATTTGTGTGTGTGTGTGTGTGTGTGTGTGTGTGTGTGTGTGTGTGTGTGTGTGTGTGTGTGTGTGTGTGTGTG
>JASSRZ010000032.1:7098111-7117727 GCA_032164315.1 Malacoctenus gilli | reverse complement strand
TGTGTGTGTGTGTGTGTGTGTGTGTGTGTGTGTGTGTGTGTGTGTGTGTGTGTGTGTGTGTGTGTGTGTGTAACGGGTAACAGGTGCACTCCCGTCTGTTGCACGCTAACAGCGGCTTCTGCCAGCAACAAAAATATCGCTCCTAAACACACATTTTGTAGCTGTTTTCTCTTTTTTCCGCTAACACCTCCTGTAAAAGCCCTCAGCTTGCAGTGTCAGTTTTAGTCGAATAAGCAGGTCCACAGAATAATATTCGCTCCAGCACTTTTTGGGAGACATTGCAAAGAAGAGGAAAAAGGATGAAAACACACACATATTTGGGTTTTTTTACGCTGGCACTGCTTCAGAGGCATGAAGTCACTGAACAGCTTCACTGCAGGTATTCCCATTGACGTCACCGTCTCCCACTTGTAGAAGTGCCATCAAGCGTCTTTGAAGCCAAGCTTGAAAGCGAAATCAAAAAACACAGTTTGGAGATTCAAAAAGACAAAATTTAGCCAAGTGATTTTTGGAAGGTAAAAATGTTCCGATGGCAGAAAAAATGAGTTTATTTCTCTTAATGTAACATTCAAAAAGGGAAAGAAAGTCGAAGTTAAATCATTTGAAGGATTTGTTTCCCGGATTCAAGCTTGTGGCGGATGTTAATGCTGCTGGTGTGTGTGTGCTGCAGGTTACTACACACACATCTCCACTCTGGCTGACGTCCAGGAAAACGTCATGGAGTACCTCCACGTTCTCAGCCGGCCGATGGTCATCAACCACGATCATGACATCATCTGGACCGAAGCTTACATGGACAGCGTGGTCAGTCTGCGGCTGTTTTGGTGTCCGTTCAGCCGTTGTTTTTATGTCAATATCAGGCAGCGATAAACGATTCTGTGAGCTGTTTCTGTCCCTAAGCATAAAAACATCGATCTCTCCTCTTCCTGTGCTTCTTTTCCTGTTGCTGTTTGTTTGAAGTACTGTTTTAAGAAGACAATCTGGTTTCTTTTTCTCATGTAAACATACCTTGCTGTGGTGCTCATCCCACAAATGCAGCTTCATCTGCCCCAGTTTTATGCCATTTTTTAAATAGCTTAATGACTTATTGAATGGGTGACATGGAAACATCTCCAACCAGCAACAGTTTTCATCTCTTTCCAGTGTCTTCCAGCCTCATTTCACTGCTTTCGTTTCATATCTCGTCATGTGTCTCATTGTTTCACGCTTCTTTCCTCCCTTTTTGCCTCCACACTCAGTTCCCAAACACTAAAGAGGTAAACGCGTTCGGAGCTGCAGCTTCACTCTGCAGTAAACTATCAGCTCGCATACATCAGATCTGATTAAACAAAGTGTGTAGTTACAGCGATGCCTTCCTGAACCCAAAAACCTGTAGTTGTTTTGTTGATACTTGAGTTAGATTTGTCGTCTTTTGCCTAGATTGTTTGCCTGAAACTTGATCGTCACACTGTTTCGTAATTAACCCACCTCTAAAAAACACATTTCTACTTTACTGTGTAATTACTCGTTTCGTCGTGCTCTGCAGGGAGCTAGTGTAGTCACTTAGTCGTTAGCCATAACTTGTTGCTTGAAACCTGACACTTAACCACCATGTAACTAGTTAGCGAGCAGCCCCTTCGCTGCTTTTTCTCACCTTTTCCACAACAGCATGTGTTTTCTTCACATCCCTTGTTTGTTTCTTCTCTAAAACGCTGACCTGTCAGTTTTCTCTTTCATTTCTAATCATTTTTTTGTTGATTTTATCCACCTGCTTTGGATCTTTACTCTCTTTTGAGACCCTCAACTGTCAAATTGTTGTTGTTCAGACACAAAGAAATTCAATAATGTGTATTTGTGTGTAGCTGTTCAACAGCCAGGCACAAAGTTTATTGCTGATGACGTCTGTGGCCATGCCAGTGTTTAGCAAGAAGAAAGAGACGGTAAATTCTCCTTTTAACACTCCAGTGTCTCCGTCACGTTGGACGTTTCTCCTGAACGTCTTTCTTCGTCTCCATCCGTAGTTGTCTCATGGGATTCTTCTGGGAGTGGTGGGAACCGACGTGGCCTTGAGGGAACTGATGCGATTGGCTCCGAGATACAAGGTGAAACGTCTGCTTGTGGACGACCTAAAAACGCAGTCGCTCAAGAAAGCTTCTGTGATTTGAGTTGTTGTGTCTCGCTGGCGTCGTTTTTCAGCTGGGTATCCATGGTTACGCCTTCCTCCTCACCAACAACGGGTACATCCTGTCTCATCCCGACCTTCGACCTCTGGTACGAATCAAATCGTGTCTAATCACAGCTGAGAAATATTGCAGTCATGTGTATAAAAAAGGATATCGTTATGTAGCGATACTTTTTGTGTTGCAGTACAAAGAAGGTAAAACACTGAAGCCGAAACCAAACTACAACAGTGTCGATCTGTCGGAGGTCGAGTGGGAAGACACTGAGGAAAAGGTGAGTCACATTCTCTCACACACACACTTTTGACTGATTCCCGAATATCACTGGATGTTAATTTGACTCATGGTGTTGTTCTGTTTGTATAATATGATGTAAAGTTTAAGCACCGACTGTGTGATGTGTTGTGTTTCAGCTGCGGACCGCAATGGTGAAAGGAGAGACTGGAACTTTGTCTTTAGACGTGAGAACGTCAGTGGATAAAGGAGTGAGTACTTCCAGTTTGCCTGCTTATTTCTTGAATGTGAAGATTTATTTTCTTGTTTCCTGTGAGGCAACAAATTAAATGTATCTCTCTTTCTTTCTCTGCCCTTCATTTGTTTGTAACCTCGTCCTTTCTTTGTGTGTCTCAGAGGAGAGTGATGTTTTTGAAGAACGATTACTTTTACACGGTCATCAACGAGACGCCGTTCAGGTTGGTGTCGTTACCCGTCAAAGATTATATCACTCTTTTAAATCTTGGAAGTGAAACGACGTTCTCCTCTGCGCCGACAGTCTGGGTATCGTGCTGAGTCGAGGATACGGGCAGTACATCTTCATCGGAAACGTCTCTGTGGAGGAAGGTACGTCTGTCTCCTGCCACCTTTTGTTGCTCTTGTGCATTTGCATTTGTCCTCAACTTGTGTCCCATTTTTTTGTGTCTTTTCTCCCGAAGGTCTTCACGACTTACTGGCTCCTGATCTGACCATCGCCTCTGAGTGGTGAGTAGAACTGACAGAAACGTGGACGCTGCTGTTGGAACACAAACCAGCACAGATTGTTTGACTCTTGATATTTCTGTGGTTGAAGGACCTACTGTGAGACAGACATCGATCCAGCGCATCGTAAGCTGAGCCAGCTGCAGGCGGTGGTGCGTTACCTCACCGGCAAAGAGCCAGACCTGGAGTGTGAGTTCACTTGGACCTTATTTTCTGTCTGTTTTGACAGTTTTACGGATTATTCTCCAGATGTTTGGCTGCAAAAATTCCACTCTGTGCTTTCCCTCAACAGGTGATGTGCAGTTGTTGCAACAAACCCTGTTTGACGCTGTGGTCACGGCACCCATGGAAGCTTATTGGACCGCGTTGATGCTCAACACATCTGGGTGAGTCCAGAGAACGCCCTGGTCATGCTCTATTTTCCCAACTCGTCTCTTTCTGTTGTAACTCGGGTCGTTTTTGTCTCCGTCTCTCCCAGTATGGACGAGGGAATCGAGACGGCGTTCTTGGGCACCCGCTCTGGTTTGACGCGATTCCAGAGGTACACTGGCATCGAGAAGAGAGTCGGAAAGTGAGTGATTTTCTCATTTATGCATTATTATTTTCAATATTGTCGATCAAGTGTCCAAAACTACCTTGAAAATACAGTAGAAATGTGCTAAAGTACCTTACAAGATCACAATACGCCCTCTAGTGGTCAAATGAAATCATGCCCAAACAGTCCGTTATCTTAATGGTCCCATTTATTGATTTGCACGAATTAACAACGAATAAAATTATATTCTTTGAATAATCTGCATAATTTCACTTTGAGGTAACTTAAGAAATTCATTGAATACTTTTCCTCTAATTATCTGTGCAGTTAAGCAGCTGTCAGTTGAAATACAAACGCCACAACCAAGCTGGTATTTTGTTTCTGTGCAGGTTTTTTTTTTTTTTGTTGTTGTCTCTCTCACTGGTTTGTGTCGTTTAAGTTGCGAGTCGCTCTTCGGGTGTATTTTTGTCGCTCCGCAGGTCTTTCCTGACCTCCTCAGACAAGGAGAATATGTTCACGCTGGACCACTTCCCGGTGTTCTACCGCAGAGCTGCCGAGTTTCCAGCTGGACAGTTCCTCTACTATATGCCCAGACAAGAGACGAGAGGTAGATGATGTCACTCACACACACACACACACACACACACACACACACACACACACACACACACTAATGCCAATGACTCAATTTTTTATCGGTGTTTCATCAAATTTTCAGTCGCGGTTCAAAGAAACGTGACGTTTTCGAGGATCGGTCGTCACCTCCACAGAAGGACCAATAACAGCCACTCTCATTCTGTTTCTCATCACATCACACTAACTTCATGTTTGACTGTATTCAGTGTTTAAAGACGGATGTTATTCTTATTGAGGTTTTTCTTCTTTATGTCTGTTTCCTGATCAGTTCACTGCAGCCTGATTCAACAAGGATTTTTAACTATTTCAGACACAGAAAATGTGAAAATATAATGTACTTAGAGATGATGATGCCACAGCGTGTTCATATGAATACATTCAACACACTTTATCCTCGTATTTTTATCTTTTAGGTGCAAACTCGCCCACTTTGTATCAGGTTAAATCTAGTGTGTTGTTTCCAGATATATTCAGAGACTATGAGGCTGCCTCTAGTGCCACCTTGAGTGCAGAAGAGGTGGAAGTCGAAGCGGAGGAGGGAGAGAGAAAGCGGAGGGAGGCGGAGGAGGATGGGGAGGAGGAGGAGGAGGAGGAGGAGGAGGATGAGGAGGAGGAGGGTAGAGGAACACTGTTACTGATACTTGGCATGCTTCCTGCTTCTCCTTCCTTATTTCCTCACCTGAATTCCAAGACGATGAGCGTCGGCGACTCTTTCCAGCCTCCGATTCTTCACTGCACGAGCACGAAGGAAACCTCCTCTCCTCTTTTAGGGCTTCATGAGAGTTTCGTGTTTACTTTTGAGCCGTCTCTGCGCCACACGTCCGGCATCACGTCCTCCCATTTCACTATGTTTCAATATCGCATTCCAGTGCATGACTCTATCCGAGAAGTGAATGGAAAAACCACACAGGCAGAGGAAAAACACACACACACACACACACTCCCACACACATGATCCTTTATTATGAATGTATTATTTGATTAGCTGCGATAATCTGCGTTACATAACGCCCGTAAACGTTAATCTGGCTGGAATCTGCGGCCCGCCTGCAGCCGGCATCTGCTGGGACGAGCGGCTGCGAATAGACTCGCTGAAGAGGAACGCATGAATCTCTTGGAGCCGAGCTGTCACCCACATACTTCCCGGCACATTTTTTTGGCGTAGCCAGACTCGCACTTCAGCCGCCGCCACCGGCGTGAGCGCTCGCAGACGCGCAAAAGATGTTTTCAAAGGATGTGAGAAAATAAATAATCCAGAGAATAGATTCCTGCTCATTTATTCTGCATGGATAAAACTCATGCATGTATGCATGCATGCATACAATTTGTGTGCGTTTCATCTGTTGTGTTTGTTTCTCGCTAATTGTTTGTGTGTTGCTTTCCTGCACCAGCCGGCAGGATTGTGATCTCCACCACTGCGGTCACTGTGACGGTGGGCAAGAAGACGGCCATCGCTGGAGGTAGGACGACACCTTCTGTTGTTATACACACGCACACACTCTCGCTGCGGCTTTGCACATGTTGAACTCGCTCCCTTTTTTATGCTCTGTTTCCCTGCACTTTCCACTGATTGGCTGCACAGTCAAAACATACTTTGCACTCGTGGTTCCTCCTGTAAAAGTCAACACATCTGAGTGATTTGTTGGAAGCTTTCTAACTGGATTAATTGGAGCGCATGGCTGGCAGCAGCTCCGTCGACTCAGCAGTCGTCTCCATACGAGTGCTGATTTCTCAGGAATACTTTTGCCATGTTTATTGGTCGTGCTTTGAATTGATGAGGTATGTTGGTGGTTTTTGACGTTTTCATAGGGCAAGAGAGAAAAAGAATCTGCTTCATTGTGAGAGTTTGTGCGTGTGCTTGGTTCGGTCTGATTTGTGTGGAACTTCACGTGTGTTTGTCCTCATAAAGTCCACAAGAGTGACACCAAAAGGTGAACCTTTGCTTGAGCTGCATCTTCAGTATGTGTGTTCATTTAGAGTCAGTATACAGACTGAGAGTCTGGACGCAACGCACGCACGCACGCACGCACGCACGCACGCACGCACTTATCTGCTTTTCACAGCTTTAATACAGATTGTTTAAGGTGTGGAAATCGTGTTATAGTTGGAAGTGGAAAACAGGAACATATGGAGAAGTGAGAAAGAAGTTAAAATAGATTTTGTCTCTGTCATTCTTACTCTCACAGCCTGTCATTCTCTCTGCTTTTTTTATCCTCCTTCTGCTTTAATTCGCTTCCTCTGCTTTTCAAAATACATTATTCGACTCTCGCGCCATGTTTTCGCAAGACCTTCAGTTTCCCTTTTAAATGACCTGTTTTCTGTAGAGGAATAAATTATCTCTTTTTAGTCATGATAGTCACGAAATGACTCTGATTGGCAGGGTTATCTGTTCGGGGTCAAAGGTCGCGGATGTCAAGTTCAACTGCAGCAACTGTAACGAGAAGAAAAGCATTGTCTGAGTTTGCTGCACTTGTTCTCTCTGACACACACACACACACACACACACTGCTCAGTGTACTTCACCCCTCTTTACCCTGCTGAACTCTTACATACATCTTCCTTTGCTTCGCCGCCTGGCTTCTAACCTGTCAGACGTGCCCCACTTACTCCCCCTTCACACTTTCTTTTCCTCTGCGCTCTCTCTCATCCCTGTTACACTCCTTTTTCTGTCATGTCATTCCTTCCTTTATCCCTTTTTTTTGCTCCCCAGCTTCGTCACTCCACAGCTCTCTCACCCCCCCCCCGACTCTGTAAGCACTGAAAAGCTTTCTCCTCGAGTGCGACGCTCACCTCCCCAACAAAGTGGGATCAAATATTCAGAGGCAGCCTGGTCGAGAGACGCATGCACTCAAGCGCTCCACCCACCTCCGGCTCCGCTGCGTGTAAAGTCAGCGAAGGCGACGAAAACACAGGACTGTGACAAGCAGATATGAGCCACATCCAAAAACAGTACTGCCGCCGCTGCTTTACATTCAGTGTATTTGCAGGAGAGCCGTCGTCTGAACTGGGATTACTTAGGTGGCTGAACCTTTAACTATCTCGGTGTTGCAGCTTCTTACAATCGTTCGGGGGGGAGACTGTTGCTGCCGCATTTTGGAGATGACATCATGAGAAACACGGCGGCATTAATGCTGCAAATTATTCGCCTGCGCCGTCTCCCAAAACAAGATCAAATTTGTACTTTCCCTGAAGGCAAATTTGCTTTGAAATTAGCATTTTTTTGTAGATGGGGAGGAGAGGCTGCGATTCAGTTCGCGGCCACTGGGTGTCACTGTTTATCTGAACAGATTGTGGTCATTTTTCCCCTGCTGGTGGTTTCAGTGTGTGTGCAGCTTCCGTGCTGTTTTGGTGGCAGATTTAATTTCTCCCTCCTTTGATGAAGGCCGAGGATTCTGCATGTCGGAGGCTCATCCAAAGTCAGTCAACAGTGACGACAGAAAAACACTGTGTTTATACCGTTTTGTGGCTCAGCTTTGGATTAGTATATCTCTGTGGCAGAAGTGACAGGCTGTATGTAAATAAAGCTAATACGCTCCCGCAGACTGAGGAGCAGACTGAGGGAAAGCGGCAGCGAGAGCGATAAGTAGGTAAATAAAAACGGAGCAGAGAGGAGAGGAGGGTGAGAATAAAGGAGAGAGGGGAGATATTTGACATGAAGGAGGAGGAGAGGGAGCAGTGAATGGGGACGAAGAAGGGAGGTGAGATAGGGGAGGTGCACGGAGACACACAATAGGCCAGACAGAGCCGAGGAAAAAGTGGAGCAGACTGCGAGGAAAAAAGGAGGTTAAAAGGGTGAAAAAATGACGGGAGGAGAGGCGACAGAAAGATAAATTGGGACGAGATACGTGAGAGAAGATGGCAAACAGAGGTGAGGAGGAAGAGAGGCGAAAGGACAAGAAATGTACACAGAGACATGAATGTCCACTCACTTTGCATCGTGGATCATTCAGCTCAGACCTCATCGTGTGAGTGTTTCGTCCAAACCGTCTTTGTTTCGTCTCCTCGCGTTCCCGCCATTGATCCCAATGTAAAACTCGACGTCGGTGTGATATGTTTTTATTCAAATCAATGCATATTGACCAGAAAAATGCTCCATAACCGTCGTCACAACATCGTTCCCATGGATAACAATCGCCAGAATAACACAACACACCATCGATTATTTGTACTCGAGGCCCTCGGTCGTCGTGGCTGCCGCGCTCTTTACGTAACAAACTATGATTTATTATTCTTCACACGCACAGGCTATAGGAACAGGGTTAGAGCTCGCTAAGATACTTAGCTACCAACAACACAAAGAGCTGCAGACCAGGAGGTGAGGCGACGGCGTCTCCGAGACGACAGGAGCGAGTTACGGCGGCGCTTTCGTTCAGGGCTTTCCGTTCGATCTTCCTTCTCGCATTTTATTTCATTCCTCGTCCTAAAATTGACTGAATTTCTCAAGTTTAAGTCTCAATATTGACCAGTTTTGTTTGGCCTTTATTGAGACGTCTGAAACGTTTCGAAAGTCCATCTCTGATCTCGATTGTGTCGCCCGCTTACATTCCCGGCCTCCCGCGGCCGTTCCTCAGCGCTCGGCCCGAACTCGCCCTTTGCTTCTCGGAGACGCGTCGCCGACTACAGAACACAAATGAATGGACACGACAAAGAAACGAGATACCAAGATATCGCAACCTAAAACGAAACATTAACACAACGGAGGACAGGCGTGGATCCATACAGGAAACCCATAAACAGTTAAATATCTGAGGATGGCTGGCTCCACACGCCGGAGCAGACGAGAGCGCCGTATTTGTCCGCATCATACCCAGGTATAAGATATAACACACTATCAAGGTAAGTTCGTTTTCCAGCCAATCAAATATCGAGAGGGAGAAACTGTTTTGCTGTACGAGGGTCGGGGGGGGAAGAGGGGGGCAATATGCAAAGAATGCCACTGACTACAGGCATGAATGAGGACACCGATGAGAGCAAATGACTGGACGTGTTGTGATCGCACTGATGAAGACTCGGTTTTCTCAGGTGGACGCTCCGGCAGTGGCGGGTGTCTCGTGTCCCAGCGAGACGGCTTCCACTGTGTCCCCGGGGGGGACCTTTTTAGGACAAACGAGAGGACGACAGTGTGGGCGGAGGGAGAAGGAGTGGAGGTCTTTAAGGGGGTGTTAAAAACCTCTCCTCGAATTGCACTGGATAGAAAGATAGAGAGATAAAGGGATGAGAAGTAAGACGAGGGGAAGGGGGGGGGGGATATAGCAGCGATTTCCTTTTTTTTTGTTTGTAATCCCTCTTTATAATCCCGCTGGGCATATTGTCCGTTTGAGAAAGGGAAAAGAAAGAGGGAGGCAGACACCAGAGATAATCTGATAAGGGAAATAAAGTGCAGGAGTCTTAAGTTCGTAGTCCTTAGATTCGTTTCTGGAAACAGGGTTCGCTGAGATCGTTGTTGTTTAGCAAACGTTCACCTCCGAGGGGGTGAAAACCAGTTCTGTTTTTTTGTGGGGGTTTTTTTTCTCAGTCCAAGAAAATACATTTGACGGCTTTGTTTTCCATGTTGGGAGGCTTTTTCGGTCCGGCTATCGATCGTTTAATAAGCGAGAGTCAAGGAGGGTCAAGTTCTAGTCTGTTCGTTCCCTCGATGAGGCTGAAAGATCCAGTGCAGAACGGTTCCACTGAGGGGCCACGAAAAGGTCTGAAGGAGGACAAGAGCCCCCGACGTCGTGAATGGAAAACGTCCAGCGATCGACGACCAAGTGCCACGTCGATCCGAGTGACTCGGGAGGCTTTTGCGAGTTTGATTTTCCCACCAGCACTCGATGCGTCTTCGAGTCAATCGCACATCACCCAAACTTCTCAAAATCGAGGAGGATTCGGCCGGGAGGCGGTGAAGGGTTCAGGGTGGGAGTCTTCGCACCGACGGAGGGGGGAGAAAGATGCAAATAAAAGAAGAATCGGGCCACAGATTCTCCTCCGACAGTGTGAATATTGGTCCAATCGACACCACACACGATGAATCCCTGAAATTTCAATCTAGGTGTACAAATCCCGACCGGCGTGTTCCGTAACCGCTTAAATAATATGTTTTACACCAGAGCGAGTGCCAAACCGCGTCCTCGCAGCCAATATCATATAACGGTAAATTCGGCAGCAGCAGTAGGTGGCTGGTAGGCGACTTGGAGGGACGATTGGTGCGGCGAGAACGGGTCCAAATGGCAAAGAAAATCAGGGGGCAGATAAGGATGGTGTGCGTGTGTGTGTAGGGGGGGTTATGCTGGAGGGAGGGGCAGAGGGGTTAAAAATAGAAAGAGGACCAAGAAAGGAAGACAAAAAAAAGTGGAAGAGAGGTATCAGCTGGAGAGTCCGAGGGAGAGATACTGGTACTGTCTGTGTGTACAAAAACAAGCTCTTCCCTCTCTCCCCCTTTGGAGCCCTTTGAGTTTTCACCGCCCTCCGACGTGCCGAGCCCCCCCCCCCCCAACCCCGTCCCGTCGCTCCATCAGGCCACCGACGAGATCTGTTTCTCCTCCCTGTCCTCGCCGTCGGCCTCGCCGTCTCCCATCAGCGGCTGCCTCTTCTTCAGCTCCCGCTGGTATTTGGCCATCAGCGAGGCGTAGATGCAGCCGTAGGCCGCCGCCGCCACCATCATGATGCAGACGATGCCGCACACCACGCCGGCGATCACCACCGTGCCGATGGCGCGCCGCACGCTCACGGGCCGGTAGCGGGCGCGCACGCAATCCGCCGGCGCCTCCCCACCGGCGCCGGTGCCCGCCGAGGAGTCGTCGCCGGTGTTGCCGCCGTTGTCGGAGATCGGCGTGGCGCCGCTGGGGCTGAGAGCGCTCCTGCTGCAGGGGGGGCCTCCTCCCTGTCCGGGACGCGAGCCCTCGCCTCCCCCTCCTCCTCCTCCTCCGTTCTCATCCTCCAGTTGGAGGCAGTAGTTGAACATTTCCACCGGAACGCCGCGGATGTCTCGCCCACGCAGATCCTTGGGCAGCGTGCACTCCACCGCGTCCACCTTCCCTCCTGGAAGGGGGGGAGAAAGAGGGAGGTGCGGGAGACAGGAGGACAGGGAGAGGTCATTTCTAAGGCGCCTCCTGCCCGTGAAGCACCAGCAATTAACTGGAGGAGAGGGGAAGACAGCGAGAGGGTTGGTTGTGCCAACACTGGGATGAGTCATACATCACTTAACGCACACACACACACACATAAGGTTTGCTGTGCGCTCTACACTAAGTTGGAGATAGCCTCGACTAAGCCCTTCTATAATTCATGAGCTGACATGCGTAGCTTCAGCGCAGTGTGCCGAAGAGAGCGAGAAACCTCTTACTCACTAATTCCCACAGGCGGCAGCTGCAGGGTGGGTGGGTGGGGGGGGGGTCTGCTTTGTTGTGATCGCACGCTGCGTGGATCTCCAAACGTCGCGTTCGTTCCGAGGTCGCGTGTTTTAAAAAAAAAAGTCATTGATCTGCAGCCTCAGATGAGCTAACGGCGCGATTAAGACGTCAGATAACGGCGCGACAGATCGGGGGGGGGGGGGGGGAGTGGCGTTTAGCTGCGAGACGCTTTTATCTGCTGCAGAATTTGCCCCCCGCAGACGCCGTCTTCTTCCCAAATACCGCTAAATATCACAGCTGTGTGTGCCGTAGCCAGTTCGAATCAACACGGGCAGCCGTCAGACAGATTTTCACACTCGCTCGGAGCTTTGTCTCACTTTCCGCGAGACATATCATGCATCATCTGCCCTGCGAGCAGCCGCCGTCGCGGTTTCGTGTTGACTCTGAAATGTGTCCTTGTGATTTTCTTATGCTGCTCAATTGAATTGGGAACGATCACGAGTGTCAGGCTCTCTCTGGACGTGTATAGAGTTCAATTTCCGACAGGACAAGTAGACGGTTTTACTTTGGAGGAACTAGATCAGTACTTTAACGTCAATATCTCCATAAAAAGTCCACGTTTGCATTAATCCCTGTTTTCTGTTGGGCGCCTCCGCCATGAACTTTTGTCTTCTTCTCTCTGATCCCTGGAGTTGCCTCAAAAGGGCGTCCCAGACCCCAACACGGGAACCGCCAGCCTGAAATAACCACTGGAACTGAGCGGGAGTCCCTCCCAGCGAGGCGGCGGAGAGGAGAAAAGAAAAGGCGACGCTTCATTAGCAGGTCAGCCGCAGCCCGGGGCGGCGAGGTGAATGTAGATTTTTACACATGAGGAGAGAGCGAAGAGCAGCTGTGATTATCTGATGTACTAACAGCCTGCAGAGACACGTGGATAGAGCGCACAGGAAGGCAGAACGAGCGCCGTAATGCGCGTTCACACGCGGGGTCGTTTGATTTTATGGCCCGAAGCGCGAGGCAGGCACAGATGGAAACACCTTCTCTCTGCGAGGTGCACTCGCGCTTTCTAGTCTGTGCCACGCTCTCCGTTCGCCCTCCCGCACTCCGAGCCGACGCCGCGATTCAAAATCGAGGAGCCAATCAAGCGTCTACCTCTGTACAGCAGCCACTCCATCCAGTGTTTGAAATCGCGGAGGTTGCAGTCACACTCCCAGGGGTTGTGTCCCAGTTCCAGGTGTTGCAGGTTGGCGAGCGGCTCGAACGCTGCCCTCTCCAAGCCGTGAAGCCGGTTGCCCGCCAGGGACAGCCACCTTTAACAGGAGGAAAACGCGTTCCAGAGCTGAGTTTGCAGACTTGGGAGCACATAGGCCTTTTGTAGGAGGAACTTTTTTAATTAATTTATGTGGTATTATTCAATTTAAGTGCGATTCGAGAGGGTGTTGTGCTGCGTCGGTACCTGAGGCCCTGCATCTCGTCCAGCAGGCCCAGGGGAACCGAGGACAGGCCGTTCAGGGACAGGTCCAGACTCTGAAGACCCCCCAGACCCTGTAGGAAACACCCCAAAACCAGCGGTCGTATCAGCACATTTTCCAGTCAACGCTGCTCGCTCTCTCGACACATGATGAGCTAATCTCCCGGAATTTACTGTCCCAAGTGAGGCTGTGACACAAACTTGTCCCCCTGCTGATTTGAGGTCAGGAAAAAGTGCAGGGAAATGTTGAGCAAATGGTTTGTTACTGATTTATCACCTGGATGGCGGCCCAGCCGTGCCACTACATCTACTCAGTTTGACACTCATAAAGAGAGCTTGCAGAGGCAGAGGAAACGGTGCAGCAGTGCGGAGACTTTTTTGTACATTTTATGCACCAACCAAGTAAGATTTGAGGACAGTTGTTTGATGCACAGTCTCTCAGTGTTCTGCTGTGCACCACCTACCTGGAAGAGGTCCCTGTCCGTTACTGTCAGAGAGTTGTTGTGCAGAGTCAGTCTGGTCAGGTTGGACATGTCTCGGAAGAGTCCGGCTGGTAAATTATCCAGGTAGTTGTTGGAGAGGTCCAGCTCCTGCAATACGCCAAAAAAACATCTCAATGCAAACACAGAAGTGGTGGAAAAACATCAGCACTTATTTATTCCGCTTGTATTCTCGACTTAAAGTATTTCAGGCACTGAGATGATAACTGGCCGACTTCTGGACGAGGGAAACTGCTCGAGCGAACCTATTTCTGGGTTTTGGACTCGTTCCTGCTGCTCTCGGCGAAACCTCGAGAAGTTCGAAACAACGCACCTTCTGCTGCGAAATTTAAGCGCACATGTGAGGCGCCTTCGGAACAAGCCGGCGCTTCTCGAGGTGCGAGAATCGCAAGTAAAAATAGCCGCCTATACGTCCTTATGTACAGTCAGCGTTGACCTGAAAGAGACTTTTACTTCTTCTGTCTGAGTTGTTTGGTGTTAAACATCAGTGAAGGTTAAAGAGGAGCGAGCTGCTGTAACTAATGAGGCTGTATTTACTGCAAAGAAGTGATCCGTCATTTCATCTGCAGTGTTATTTAAATGCCAGCCGTGCTGAGCCCAGCACACAGTATGCAAATGCTGAACAGCGCTGCGAAACTTTCTCGAGAACAGAAGATTTCAGCGGTTTTGCTCGGTATTAAACTCGGTCGGCAGCATCGCCGGCTGTCCCAGGGTGAGTCTCGGTGTGGGCGGGCGGTGCGACAACAGCCTAACAACATGTTCGAGCCGAGAGGTGAAGAAGAAAACAATGGGCCGCGGACCTCCAGCGAGGAAAGGTTGGCGAAGGCGGACGCTCCCAGAGAAGCCAGCTTGTTGTTGGCCAGCAGGAGGGAGCGGCTCCCCGGAGGCAGGAGGTGCAAGGGAGGCAGCGAGGAGAGGCCCCGGCCCCCGCAGTCCACCGCCAGGCCGTCTGAGGAGCAGAGGCAGGGAGGGGGGCAGGAGGAGGCGGGCGGCGGACACGCCGCCAGGAGGCAGAGGACACAGAGGAAGACTGGGGGAGGAGAGGGGGGACGAGAAAACACAGATTTAGCTTCTTGCAAGAAGTCATGACGAAATATCAAAGCTGAGATTCATTCAGAGCGGCTGTCAATCAACACTCAGAAGATACCGTCAACAGGGTTGGACGCCAAAAGGTTCACACTGAAAGAAAGCAAAAGAAACCTCGAAAAGAGTCGGATGGAGGAAAGAAAGACGACTGCAAATCCGCCTTAATAAAACACCGTCCTGCGCCGGAGGCGTCTCTGCTCCGCTCCGTAAATCCATGAACTTTTTTGCAATTTTTTGGTGCCGCCACATAACCTTCACACATAATCTGATTCCCCAACATTTGATTAGAAATTCACGGTTTTAGTCTTTATTATTAAATTCGGAGGAGAAATTTCCGCTTTAAAAAACTTCTGCCTGAGAGATCACAGGCGACTCGCTGCTCAGAAGAGCTGCTGTATTAATGGTGCATCTGCGTGTGTGTGCGAGTGTGTGTGCGTGCGCTGTACTCTGGTTGGTATTTCCATGGCAGCGGTCTATTCTGCAGAGTCACGAAGCTTCTCTATAAAAAACACAGAAATTGCAGAGGTTGTGTGGTTTTCAGCAGCATTGTGCATCCGTGTGTGTGTGTGTGTGTGTGTGTTATTATGGGAAATCCCTCTCGTTTTATTGTGAAATGCAGTCGTTCCTCTACACACTGCTGTCAGTTTATCATCCTCACTCATTCTCTGTTTTCTGTGTCGTTTTTTAGTCCAATTTTCTCGTGGCCTTCGCTTTTCTTGAACTTCTCGACTCCTTTTTAGTTTCCTTCTACGTTCTTTGTTTTATTTCTGTCTCTGTCTGTATAGACTCACATCTGTCCATCCCTCTCTCTCTCTCCCTCTCTCTGTCTCTCACTGTCTCTCTCCAACTGGAGTCTCTTTATCTTTTCATTCCCTTTCACATTTGAGTCTCACGACGCCGCTCTGTATTCCCTCAGTGTCTCGTTACAGTGGCTGACTTTGTTTTCATCCAACGGCTTATCAGCGCAACTTGTGCTTTATCTCTATGTGTGTGTGTGTGTGTGTGTGTGTGTGTGTGTGTGTGTGTGTGTGTGTGTGTGTGTGTGTGTGTATGTCAGCAACAAGGCATGATATTAAGAAAACTACTCAGTCTAAACTCCAAACACACACACACGCATGCAAACACACACAAACACATACACACACACAAACACACACACACACACACACACACACACCCTCCTGACGAGACTCTTTGCTTCAGCAGCAGATTTCATCACTTGCATCATCTGCATCTTATTAGCATCTATTTCTCAGCGTGCCGTCGCCTTTTGTCACAGTGTGTGTCACCCGCCGCCTCCTTGTTGTTGTTGCACTTCCTCACTCCACTCCACCGTCTGTTCCTCTTCAGCATTTGCTCTTTTCATTCTCTCGCTCTGCTCTGCTCTTCCTCCGCTCCTCACCGAGGCTTCATTCCCTTTCACCGCGCGTCGTGGTCGTCTGGCTAGCTGAAGGGTGTGATGAAACTCCGTGAAACAGCCCTTTACCGGCCAACTCCACACTAACGCCATGATCGGAATGAGGAGATAGAGCGGTGATCGTCATTCTTCTAAAGTGACTTGACTTTCCTCGGAGTACCTCAGTCCTGATCGGATAGGAAGTTTGTGGCGTCTGAGCGAGAACGGGCTCTTAGCGGACGTTTAATGTCTCCCGCTAAATTATGTTTTATTCCCTTTTAAGTGGTTATAAATTGACTCTCATGGAGATCCAGGAAACAGCGCTCGCGCTGCGAGACAGTGGGTGAGCGTTAGCTCAATTTATCATGAACGATAAGTCACCCAGAGCGGGGACGAGGACCGAGCGACTGGAGTTGTTTGTGGAGAGCCGAGTGTCTCGTGACAGCGTGACAACAAGTCAGTGTGTGTGACAACGGCAGGCTGGAAGTGGCGCCACGAAAACGAAGCTCCGCCATCATTAATTTACACCTGCGCGCGTGACGTGTCAAACTGCAGCTGTCAGGTAGAAGCATTCCTGTTTTTTACACCCTCACACCTCAGTATTTATAATTAGGTCGTGACTAAATCTCCATTTGGATTCAATTTGATTTGATTTGATTCCTAGTGAAATAATCAGATTGAAAACAAACTTGGACACCCAAAAAATAGCATCTTTTTGGTTGTTTTTGTATCGAACAAAGTCCTGCAAATGATCTTTGTGTTGTGAGGAAAAATCTCGAGAGCTCCTGTTTCCGTTATCCTCTCTGCTCGCTCCATCCTGCAGTATAATCCTAATCTCTGAGAGAAAACACCCGCCTCTTCATGAGGGGGAGATTTGAAGCGTCCTCTGCTGTTGTGACTTTGTGCTGGAGGGCCGGCGTTTTCTGCGCCGCAGCAGAATCCAGAGAGGGTCTCGCAGGCCCCAAAACATGCCGGAGCCGCATGAATAAAGGTACAGTAGGACGGCCGATCGGTGAGGACAAAGTAGCTCCGAGGTAAAAGCGCGTTACACAACCGGGAGAGTGCAACCACGCCGCGATGGAGCGATGGTGTGTTTACTTCTCCCTCGTCTGTCACTTTTCAATTTGCGCTCGTCTTTGTGCGCCGCTCGCCCTCCTCTGCTGGGCTCTGTTTTGCAAAGGTATTCCTCCTCCTCTCCCCGAACCAGCGTCCATCTCGTCTCTATTTGCTACTGTACATTATAACTCCCCCTCACCCCTCCCTCCCTCCCTCCCTCCCTCCCTGCCTGCCTGCCTGCCTGCCTCCCTCCCTCTCGCCGAGCCGAGGCAGATCTTCCAACATTTATGAGTGGTTTTAGCTGCTCTCGTGGAGGAGGTGGTTGTTGTTTTTGGCTTATTTTAGCTGCTCCAAATCCTCTCTGATGCAGCGCTACGACGCAGCCGAACCAGAAGGAAAAATATCCAACCGCAGCCGGACGTGGGGGGGGGGCAAGGGAGGTTCAGTCCAAACGAGTTTAAGTGGTTCTGTGCAGTTTAACTCAGTCTGAACAGACTTCCGGCTAAATTTTTTATACGAATTCCCAAACACACGCTGACATTTTTTTTGGGGGGGGGGGGGCGAACGCAGGCTGGCAAACGCTCTCCGAGATGTGAAACAAACTGAGACGCGGCATTAAAATGCAACCAGATGCCTCCGTTTGATTGAAGCGAGACGTTTGAGGCGAGCGGAGCGTCTCGTCGGACCCCCGACGACCCCATCTAGTTGTCACAAGCGACAGTGACGGAAACATTAAGAGTCATTGCGGCTTTACGCAGAGAGGTATTAATTATCGGCTGGAATTAAAATTAAATAAACTCTTTCAGCTGCTGTTTTTTTCTCTTTGCTGGAACAGAAAGAAGCATAAAATCGAACAAAATGAGTTCAAAAATGAACGGGAAACATTTAGCAAAACTGTCTTTTCGCACGGTGGGTGAAAGCGGTTCGATCAGGTTGATTAAAGTTTAACCAACTAAAAAAAAAGCAAGATACTAAACAGTATCAGACCAAAAAACAGAGTGATTCGAGCTGCTTTTTAATAATCCTCCTCGTCACTCCCTGATTGGAGACTCACTCTGAGTGTGAAATGGCTCAGGTTTAATACAGCAGCCCCGGTATCCGGCCCACCCATGTACAGGCCGCGTGTGTGTGTGTGTGTGTCTGGGTGTGTTTGAAGTTGTGAAAGGGTTCAAATGGCACATTAGTTGTCGCTAATCTTTGAAAGAGGATTATGACTGTCGGCGTATGTTTGCATATTCATGTGTCTGTGTGCTTGGCGGTGACGGCGGCGGCAGCACTTCGCTTTCTGCCTGCGCTGGTCTGCAGGAGGAAGCGTATCACACCGATACATCCGTTACTGCGTCCTAACTGGTGTCTTTACTTCAAAACACACAAAAAAACTTTGGTGACTCGTGATGTTTGACTCGGTCTCCGCGGCAACGCCTCTTGACACCTCCGGGGCCTCATCTGTCTGTAAGTCTATATCTGGGGGGGCGGGCCCCTGGGTGACACTGGATCCCGCCATGATGTCATTACCTCGGGCACTTGTGTCACCGAGCCCAGTTGCACGTTACCGGGGGCCAAGCTGTTTTCCATGCGAGCGACAGACTCGCCGCTATCTTGTTACGAGGGCGACCAGCTGTCCTCCAGCCAACGCGCTCGCGGGGCCTCCACTTCTCCGCTCTTCACCGCTCAACTTCGACTTTTTTCTTACGTTTTCAGCGCGTCTCGGTACTTTTTTCTATCGGTCAGACTCCAGTTTGGCTTCACACAGTTCAGAGATGCAAAGATATCGACTGCTGGATTCTAGATAAGAGGAAGAATAGATATCTGATGGCGGCTTCGCCTTCACGAGGTGAAGAAATACGTGTCATTTGTCTCACATGATGGGATGTCACCACCTGCATTATCGCACCGCGCAACACACTGTATTACCTGTTTCTCTGTCACCGAAGCAGCCATGTAATTTGTCAGGCGGCCTGATCGCCACGGTAACCTTGGACCTTATTTACTTAGCGGATGGAAAAAAGCCAGCCAGTGTGTGCGTGTGTGTGTGTGCCTTGTATGTCTCTGGCCGTGTACTTCTCTATTTACACTCACTATATGGCTGCAATCAATATCTGTCTTCTGAGAATACAATAGAGTACATGACACACACGCATGCACGGGGTCTTGTATCAAGGTCCCATCAGTGCAGCTACATTGTCTGCACTAACACGATGTTGCCGTGGCAACCCAGCGCGGCGGACAGCGTGAAAAAGAGGCGGCTCAGGGAGGAGAAGTTTGCGGTTCGAGTCGAATCCAATCGTTTAACCCACATTGTTTCATTTGTTTTTTTTCCCCTGTCACGCACTCAACCTTCCCAGCTGACTTTCTGCATGGCCGTTTATAATCTGTTACCCACACGTAAGAAGTCACGGTCTCTCACACACACACACACACACACACACACACACACACACACACACACACACACACACACACACACACACACA
>JASSRZ010000032.1:7087130-7097681 GCA_032164315.1 Malacoctenus gilli | reverse complement strand
CACACACACACACACACACACACACACACACACACACACACACACACACACACACACACACACACACACACGAAGCAGCTCTGGATAAGCAGAGGAAGTGTGAGGGCTTAGGCTGTGCTCCTGCTGACATTGTGATGAAGCGAGGCGAGAGCGCTTCACTGAAATCTTGATAGTATTTTTTTCTCAAACTTTATTTCCACCTCTCGAACGGATTACGTCCAATTATATCTTCCCTCTCTCTCTCTCTCTCTCTCTCTCTCTCTCCTTCTTCCATCCGTTTCTCTCCTGATGTATTCCGAGTCGTTATTTTGACTTGAAGCGGTGAGTGGGTAATGTGGAGGCTGATCTGCCTCTCTAATTCCTGCTATTTGTTTCAATTTGTAGTGACACACACAACAGTTAATGCCTGGTGGGGGGGGGGTGACACACGCTAACATCGTTTTTTTGTGGCGATGGCTGTTAATTAGAGAGAGACAGGTAAGACAAAGAGGCGCGAGGAAACAGGTGAGAGGAAACAAACTGGGTGAGCTTGTCGAGCGGAGCTGTTACATATTTTCCCCGCAGCGTGTTGGCGTGCGAGGAGCGGCGAGCGCCGATCGGGGCCTCGGTCCAACGCTGAATACATTCGGAATTAGCGGAGAAGAAATGAAGGACGTTTTGGCTTTTCATGTCACATCCGCGTCAGCGGGACCAGAATAGAATCGATTCTGCCTCGGAACGGTGACGACGGGGGCACGACGCGTGCCCACTCGCTCCTCCGGCAGGACGGATGGGCAGATGGTTCCGATCCAGAACACACACCAGCAAACACACACACACACACACTGTATGTGACACATTGGATGCCTGGCGGCTTTAATCTACATTCGATTTTTCAAGTTAAGTTTATCGATAAGCCGGTTGATGGATAGATGGACTTTATCTTTTTCTTAGTTGAGTGGTTCAGTTTAAGGTGTCGCGGGGATTAACCTGATTTATCCCTGCAGACGTCCTTTGAAAGCATATTTGTAGCTCATTCCTGCGGGTTTTTTTTAAATTGTCTTTAAAAAAAGACAAAAAGTTGAAGTAGAAATTGAGGAAGGCGTTTAAAACTGAACCCTGACGTATCCTCCAGCCACCTTTCTGCCCGTTCAAGGTCAGGTCAGCAGTGCAGAACTAATGCTGACATGACAGGCTGGTATCAAATCGCCACAACATACTACGTTGTGATCCCAAGACCAGAGACGCACAAGCTTGGAGCGCTAAGCCGCTGAGCGGTCAGAGCTGCTCTCTGACCAGCAGGCGATAACATTTCCGTGAACCTGGACAGATCACACAGAATCCCAGCGAGTAAATCCATGTGAAAAACGTTCATCCGTGGAGGAGCGTCGTTGCTTTTTATGCGAGAGGGAAAAGATCAAAGATCAAACTTTATCCTCATCAGGAAAAAAAAGCCGAAGGGAAATTACAACTTATGCAGTTTCAGCCCCTCAGGACACCCAGCGATTACCTGAAGCGGGCATCGATTACACTCTGGAGTTCGCCAGATGCTTTTCGAATGTTTGCCAACAAGATGTCGTTCCGGTTTCTTTTTACCGCCGCGTGTCGTGTTGCAGCATCGTGTGGAGGACGTGTCACGCTGATCTGGGTTCACGCGACGTATAAACCGAGCTGAAATGCCACCATACCAACTACGAACTCGTAAAAAACGACTTTTTTTTCCTTAATCCTCGTTGCTTAAACAGCTTCAGAACTCGCCACACTCCTCTTTTATGCCCGTTTGTTTGTTTATTTTGGTTTTTATCCGCATTAGGACGGAGCGACGTGGATGTAGAGGAATGAGAGTGAGGCGTTATGCAGGGAAAGGATCAGCTGTCCAGGAGTCAAACAGAGGACGCCGCTGTGAAGGGCGTTCAGGCCCCACGTGGTCCACGCCCTTCGCGCTCACCCACCGGGTCGCCTCGGAGTCCCGCTAATTTGTTCATCAGTCAATTTCACAACCTCATCGCTGCTGCAGGTGGAGCTAAATTACTGGCCGGCGCAGCCAGTTTTCTCCGGCTATGACGGCTCAATTTCTCCCCCTCCGTCCCCCCGCCGTGCCCCCCCCCTTCCTGTATCACCGCTGAACTCCCGGCATAATGTGAAGTCACCGTATCGTGGCTCCGTCCCAAACCTGAGTCAGTACCTCGCAGCAGAGCCAAACTCCCCGCTGCCCTCTGATGAAAACTTTGTTTTTGGGGGGGCTGCATCAGCACAAAAACACACACACACTCACTCACTCACACACACACACAGGCAAGATCAAACACACTGTATATTTATGTCTGCAAATATGTGTGTGTGAGATGAGACAGTCTGCTGCGGCGGCGGAGGCCTGCAGGCGCCATATGGTCCCCGTGTCGCTCGCAGACCCCTCTGCTCTCCTCTGTCGCCTCTCCTCCTTCGCTCTATCTTTTCCTCACTGTCTTGTCTTTCACTCCGCCTGTTTGATCTCGCAGCTCTCTTCCTCCTCCTCCTCGTCTTCCTCCTCCTCCTCTTCTCCGCTCCCCACTGTTTCCATCTCTTTTATTCGCTTCCTCTGTTTCACACTGCGTGTCACTAACGCTTTATTCCCTCCACTTCAGTTTGCACTTTCTTTTCTCCACTCCCATTTTCTGAGTCGTCTCCGTCACTGGTTAAATGTTTCAACCTTTCAAACCTGACACATTTTAAGACTTTGGCGATACTTTTTGCTCCTTCATAATTTATCAGCCGTTTCAGACTTAAATTCGAGCCTTTGAGGAGATTTGAAAGGTTTAAAAAAAAAGCTTTTTCAATTGTTTATTAGCAGGAAGTAGGAAAGGTTTAAAATTGAAACAAGATCTATTAAAAAAATTGAAATATCTTCGAAAATCAGAGTTGTATTTCTGTTTCAGTACAGTATTTTCCACCTTTCACCACATTTCTGAGGCTCATGAGCTCGACGCGGCGGCTCGGTGCGAGAAGCACCTTCCCGCTTGTCTTTGTTGAATCCAGTTTCTAAATGAACTTCGTCAGACGCGTCCGCCAAGGTTTGACTGTCCGCCGTGTTTGTAATGTGACATATTTGCCGGCTGCGGTTTGATGGGACGCCCCCCCCTCCCCCTCCCCCTCCCCTTTCTGCTCCTGTTATGCGCAGCCTTCAGCGGGTGGGTGTTTGTGTGCGATAATGTGTGTGCGGAGTGATCAGAGATCAGAGAGCTTCTGAGCTCTGTGAGGGGAATACAGAGAGACACTGAGAAAATCAAAGGGAAGACAGAGAAAACACCTGTTCGAAAAGACTCGGTAAATATTCGCAATAGACGCATTGGAAGAAAAAAAACGTCGATCCCGACTGAGCGGGAGCGTGTCGTTATCGGCATAATGAGTAACGAGAGAGTGGATGAAGTGCTGAAGCTGAGAGCCATTGACGATAAAATTCGTGTTCTTCAATTGTTTAAACAATCGTCTTTATTTGACGACCGTAGACGAAACGGGATGATGGAGGTGAAGACGAGACGGCGTCAGGCAGGTGAAGAGGGGGAAGGAAGAGGCACGAGGTGCCGGGATGGAGACAGAGAGACGGCGAGCGGCCCAGAGGGAAGTCCATCTATCGACTTAAGAGGGACTGTGTGGGTGTGTGGAAGGTTCTGACGGATAGTGCGGCCCTGTTATTTAGAGTCCCCCGGTGTTGCACAGCAGTTTGTGGGGGTGTTTTCGCCAGACACCTCTGGAAAATTGATGCCGGGAGGAAGACAAACATCCCCGTTTCCCTTCTTTTTTGTTCTCTGGAGCCACACCGAGAAACGCACGCTTGTATATGCGTGTGTGTATGCTTGCGTCCTCGTGTCGGATCTGGTGGTGAACAAAGTGAGAAGGCTCGCTCTCATGTTTGCCTATTAGCTGAAGAAGTGTCTCGAGCCTCTCAGATGGCAGAATCCATCCTCTCCACGGCTTAATCCACCACACACACTCACACACACACACACGTATGCAGCTGTCCTATCTGTTGCTATGCCACCCGACATCTGATGGATTTTTGTTTGGACTGAGTGTACTGTGTGTATGATATGGTAAAACCAGAGGAGGATTATGCGCTGAGAGAGACGGCGCGGAGGGCAGAAACGACAGGAAGAAGGGAGGATGAAGAGGTGACGAAAAGGTCATCAAGGAGGAAATGTACAGTATGTGAGCCGAAAAATGAAGAAGATGCTCGAGTGGCGAAAAGCAGGTTGAGTGGAGTGGAAATCGAGGGCGAGAGCACCCAGCTGTTTGACCTCCATCATTCCCTCCTGTCTGTTTGGTATCTCCGGACTGTTTGCTTTCCTAATGAATACAGTAACGTGGCATTTCACTGGCACATGCTGCCGTACTGTCAGTGCCCTCATCCTTTGTGTGTGTGCTCAGTCACGCTGGGCGTGTTAACATTAGCAGCTGTCAAAACAGACGTGGCTCCTCCTCGCCTGATAGATGACAGTAAAAGTCCGGCAGATTCCCCCCTTTTATTTCGCCCACTCACCGTGTCTGGCCAAGCCGACGGCCCCGGGGGCGTGAGCGTGAGGGGGCATGACACAGCTCTGCGGCCTTCCTCTGTCGGAGGGGGCGGGGCTTTTGTGGGGAGGGGAGGGGGGGTCACGCCGCCATGCCTGCAGCCTCCACAAGGGTGGCGACTGAAAAAACCCCACCTGAAATGAGAGAGAGGGAAAAGACATCAGACTTGAATCAATACAATCACGTCAGTGTGTCCATGCGGGGGGGCGGGGGGGGGGGGGGGTTGGCTCGGCTCGGCCCACATGCAGACACACCCCCATATATGGTCATGGAGGCTCGAGCAGCGGGGCGCCGTGCTTATGCACACACACGTTTGGGACGGAGCTCCCTTGCATACATTCAAAAGTGCGTTTCCATGCCTGTGTGTGTGTGAGTGTGTGTGTGTGTCTGTGTGTGTGTAAACATCACAAACAGCCCCCTCTGGTATTCCACTGGCATTCATAATACATGTGGTTGTCTTTGGTCGTTTACACAATCAGTTTGCCTTCACCGCAGACGGACCCCCGACCGCCACCGTCTGACACGCAGAGTGACAGCAGACAGACGCAAAGAGGAACACGAGGAAAATGTGAGGACGGATATGGATTTTTCTCGCCGTTGTCACTCCAATATGATCCCACGCTCACAATGGGGAAGCTTGTCCTCCGTGAGGGAAATCGATACATCTGTAGGTGAGGAGGAGCTTCGTGATGGAGCTCGATTTAAAGGCAGAAGTGACTTTAGTTGAGTTAGCGTGCAATGCAATGTCCCCAGAAAGACACCGTGCACGTATGTGACCTGGTTAACGACTTTGGCAACTGTGCAAAATGGATAAATATCAATGTATCGTCACGATGAAGCATTAAAGTGCAGCAGTGTGATGAAACGCGTCCCCTGCACTTGGCGAAAAAAAGAATGAATCGTCTTTCTGAGTCATTACAGTGAAAAAATTACCACCGCGCCGCGACCGATGCGCGCCGCTGACTCGCACCCTCCAGGCCAATCAGCGTTGTTCTGAAACCGGCGGAGTGTCACTGTGAGACTTGCCTACATTTCGTTCCCCCCTCCCCCCTCATTGTACCATCAAAACCCAATCAGCAGCGTGTGAAAATCGCAGTAATCAAATTAGGCTGTTGTTCAGTGATGTGCGAATCTTGCGGGGGGGGGGGGCGGCAGCAAAAGTAGCAGCGTTGAACGTGCGATTGGACAGAAACGAACGGATTGAGACGTATCTGTGGCCGTAGAGCGTCGGTGGGTTACCGACAGGTGGTCATGTGTGGGAACGAGGGGAGGAGGCGGAGCTAAAGATGGTGAAGGAGGTGTGGAGAGGAGACATACGTGCAGGGATAAAAAGAAAATATGGGCAAGGTGGGAATTACCCAGGAGAGAAAGAGGAGGTGAAAAATTGGGTAAACAGCATTGAAATTCACCTCCACAGCCCCTCCAGTGTTTGGGTGTGTGTGCAGTGAGTGTGTGTGTGTGTGTGTGTGTTGGTGCCCCAGTGGTGCTGTTTGTGTTATCATTATTGTTATTAGTACCTGCCAGACGCCAGGCGAAATATAAAGCGCCCGTCTAATCTCCGGGCTCTCTCAGCTCCGTCTTTATGTTCTGTCTTTATATCTCCTGCCACCTTCTATCTATTCGGGCGTTCATTCATCTGTCTCTCCATCCCTCTCTTCTCTCTTCTCTCTCTCTCTCTTCCTGTGACCTTGATGTATCAATATTCAGCGCTCCTTTTCTCTCCTTCCCTCTCTCTCTCCTCCCCCCTTCTTCCCTCACCCGTTCTCAGTCCCCCTTTTCTCTCCCCGACAATGGAGCAGAAGCATGTCACGAGGATATTCGGCAGATGGATTTCCTGCATGTGATTAAAGTCACATTAGCCGAGCTCTGCTGGGAAATTTCCAGTTGTTCTTCCCAAATGAGCGCGCGAGCGTCGTCTGAAAAATTCAGAGGAGGAGGAAAGAAAGCGAGGCGAGGAAGATTGGGCAGATTCCCCCGCTCGCGTTCGAAACGCCACGCGTTACACGCGGTTCCTGTTTTGGTCGGATGGGTGGGCTGGATTTATCTCGGGGGCTCTGAACCGGAGCGCCATGCGTGGAGCCGTCAGACTACCAGATGGCACGTTGACAAACGGCTTCTTCTTGCAGAGCCGTTCGACCACACGCTTCCTCGTTGTGGTGCTATAACTCACTGATGCTGATGCAATTAGGACAACCTGTGGATGCTTTGAGGGATTTTTGACAAAGATAACGATGATATTTCGTTTTTTTGAGGACTTTAACTTTGCTTTTTTGACTTTTCCACCTGCGTTCAAAGGGTCACGGCCCACCAAAATCGAAACCACCACGTAGCAGCGACCGTGTTCCCGCGTCAGTCTCTGGATCGCGACTCCTCGCCGTGCAATATCGGTGAACCCGGTGCTTCGGCCGCCTGTCGGGCTATTCTAAGAGCGCTTTTTTTACCTCCTTGGTCCCGGACACGAGGGGCGGCCAAAACCCACACAGGCACCCGTGCACACATTTGTGTAAACACACGTGTACGGACTTTATGAGTGACCCTGCGTGCTGGGGAGTCGGATGACGCCTCCTGTCCTCCTCTCAGCTCCTCTTTACCGTCTTTGTTTCCATCCTTCCCCTCCTGCACATGTTTCTGTCCCTCTTCTTTCTGTTTTTCCCCGATTCTCTCTCTCTCTCTCTCGCTGTCTCTCTCTCTTTCTCATTCATGCTTGAAAGATTCATTTTCTGTGATCGAGCAAGCCCGTTTGGCTTGTTGCGCGGCATCATCATCATCATCATTCCCGACTGAAAAGGAGAGAAGAACTGGAAATGTGATTGCGTTGGATGAATGTTGACTGCGGGTCTCAGCCGCTGCTTTCTAAGTGTTCCCAATCCGTCTTGTCTCACCTGAACGCTGGGAAAGAAAAAAAGAGTGTAAAGAAGATTACCTCAGGTGTGTAATGGGCTACACGGCAGCTGGATGATGTACAAGACAGCTGTTTAGAGTTGTGTTTGTGTCACAACAAGCGATTGACAACAAATCAATTCCTTCTCACGTCGGAGGGGAGCCACAACAGGACGAGCCCGCCTCCTCAACAAAGAGGCTTAAATCCTCCTTTCCTCAAGAGAGCAGAGTGTGTGTGTGTGTGTGTCTGTGAGTGTGTGTGAGATAACCTGCGTGTCAGAGCCCATCTTGGCCCACTCAAGCCCAGTATTTGTCTTCCTTGTGACTCGCTCGCTTGGCTTGAATGAAAATCTTCCACCGATCGGGCTGAAATTCGCTCCAAACCAGAGCGCAGCGCAGAGGGCAGCGATCCGTGTGGGGACGCCGCTGTTTGTGTTTGTTTGTGTGTCGTCACAGCTGCGAGTGCCCGAGCTCAAACCGCTGACTTTAGGCAGGACTCTCGCAGAAAGCATGTGGAATTAAATAAAAGCCCTCATAAGCGAAGCGGCTGAGAGCATACGTGTTCGTAATTTTGTGTTTGCGAGCGTGTAGGCTGCTAACAAAGGCGGCGAGCGGCAGCCGGGCTCCCTAAATCAATTTTTAATGGCTTTCTTACACAGGAGAGGGGGACAGATTGGGCCAGCAAACGCACACACACACTTACACACACTTACACACACCTAGGCACAAGCCTTTAGCTTGACGAATAGAGCCGCATATGTGTTGACAGGCACATGCTGCAAAAGCATGCATATAAATACACTTACACAAAGTTATGCAGGAACACAAACATATTGCTTTGCCGTCCAAACATGTCAGCTTCCTCCTGCTGTTTCTACATCACTTTTTCTATCCAAATAGCATTGATATATAGAGTAGCCGAGCGAAACGGCAATTTTGTATCGAATTTATCACTAATGATGGTAAATATTGAGGTAGAATCAGTGTAACCTGGTGCACAGTCACCCAATCGCCTTCTGAAGGCTAAAAAGCACCAAAAAATCCTGGAGGACTCGAGAGTGACGAGGCCTCACACCCTCCTCGTCATCCTGTAATCACAGTGCCACAAGTTAATCACTCTTACATCACACCTTCTAAAACCGGGGCTGGCGTCTCTCAAGTGTTATCCACATGTGGGAACACAAACGCGTCACCTCAGCGGCCTCAACCGAGGATCTCGCGGTCGTGCTTGTCGAGGTCGAGCTCTCTGCTAAGTTTGTGTCAATTTCCTCCGCCCGTTTATTGCGGCGCGATGACGAGGGGGTGCGGAGAACAGCGTGGTGTCTCCGCTGCTCCGTTCGCAGTCGCTCTCCATTTTTTTGGACGCCGTGTCAGTGACTGTCTGCATCATCAGCAGCACTGTAATGCAGCACTGTGATGTGCAGACTCAGGGATGAGATACGTCGAGCATTTGGTGAACACAAAACATGAGGAGTTTGTGGTGTATATTTGTGTCTGTTTTGGTTTGCAAGCAGCAACTTTTCTGCACAACTTTTTTTATACCTCATGCGAATTTGAAGTGCCTGTGGTCGGTACCGCGGGCATATTTGTGACCACGGTGCCAGAAACGCTCCCCAAACTTGCTGCTTGTTAATTATAGTCTCGCTGACCCGCAAAAGATTAGACATCAGGAGTCAGAAGCGCTTTAAATCAATGTTTACTGAGATTTCCTCTGACGTTTGTACTCTTTAAGACACGATTTCTTTTTACTCTTTACGCTCGTCATGCAGCTATTTCCTTGAATTCTAAGAATAATTACTAAACTGAGGAGTTTATTCTCACAACCACTCCCCAAAATATCAACATTCTTCCATCTGGCGTGCAGATTATCGCTCCCTGTCCGTCTCTTTCTGCTTTCCTCTGCAAGCTTTGCCCTAAAACCTCTAGCTAAACCTGAATGACCGTGTTGTTTTTGTCCATCAAACATCCTCAGCGCTGACATTTCCAGCCCCCCCCCCCCTCCTCCTCTCCTCCCCTCCTGCACGGTGCACCTCCAGCCCCATCAGAAATGCCTGATTATCTCCTGGAAGGAGGCAGTTTGACGTCTGTCCACTTTGTGTCACGCTGCAGAATATGACACGAGGAGCAGTTTCGTGAAAAGAAGCGCGAGTGGCGGTCGAAGGGAAAACTCAGCACACTTACCTTTGACCAAATTTCTCAGGCAGCAGCAGCAGCAGCGGCGGCTTTATGGCTCTTTGCCGTCAGCCATCTCTTTCAAGAAGAATTCAAAAATTTGGAGTGTTTTTTTTTTTGAAAGACAAAAGACAAAACACGGGAGAAAAACTGTCCCCCTCCGTTTAGAGAAATCCATACATTCAAGATCCTGGTAAAGCAAATAATGTCAGCATAATCCTTCTTTCTTTAGAGACAATCCCCCCCCAGCTTCCCTTTAACCCACCAATGAATTGTGAAAAAAGGAGGGATTGTAGGAGGGGGGAAAAAACGAGGTGAAGAGAGGCTTAGAGACACAAGAGGAGGGAAGAGAGGATAAGGTCCTTAGAGGGAGAAGGATGGAGGTAGTTAATCCGTTTCTCCGGATCGCTTCCCTATATGAATGATACGTCCAGCGCCGTCCTGCCCGTCGGCTCGCGCGCTGCCGTGTGTCTGAGAGGCGTGAGTGTGCGTGGAGAGGAGGGAGACGGAGAGAGTGTGTGTGTGTCTGACGGCGAGAGAGAGAGAGAGGGAGAGAGAGAAGGGGGGAGTGAGAGAGAGAGAGCGAGGGAGAGCGGCGTTGGGTTGCTGGCGTCATGCGCTACCCCTTCTGTGTGTGTCGCTATGTTTGTGATTCCTGCACTCAGCACGCGTCTCTGTGTGTGTGTGTGTGTGTGTGTGTGTGTGTGTGTGTGTGTGTGTGTGTGTATTTATTCACACATACACACTTGAGGGCTGTCTTTCCGGTCTGTGTTCATGTGTATGTGTGTGTGCGTCCTCCTCCTCCTTCTCCTCCTCCTCCTTCTCCTCCTTCTTCTTCTTTTCCATATGTGTGTGCATTCGTGCATGTGGCAGGGGGAATGTGTGTGTCAGTGTGTATGTATGCGTGTGTGTGTGTGTGTGTGTGTGTGTGTGTGTGTGTGTGTGTGTGTGTGTGTGTGTGTGTGTGTGTGT
>JASSRZ010000032.1:7066939-7087030 GCA_032164315.1 Malacoctenus gilli | reverse complement strand
TGTGTGTGTGTGTGTGTGTGTGTGTGTGTGTGTGTGTGTGTGTGTGTGTGTGTGTGTGTGTGTGTGTGTTTGAGTGAGAGAGAGAGAGAGAGAGAGAGAGAGAGAGACAGAGACGGAGAGAAGAGACAGAGAGACAGAGACAGAGAGAGACAGAGAGAGACGGAGAGACAGAGACAGACAGGCAGAGAGAGAGAGAGAGAGAGAGAGAGAGAGAGAGAGAGAGAGAGAGACACAGACAGAGAGACGGAGAGACAGAGTGAGAGAGAGAGACAGAGAGACAGACACAGACAGAGAGACGGAGAGACAGAGAGACACAGACAGACAGAGAGAGAGGGAGAGAGACAGAGAGACAGAGTGAGAGAGAGAGAGAGAGAAGAGACAGAGAGACAGACAGAGACAGACAGACAGAGAGAGCGAGAGAGAGATGAGACAGAGACAGAGAGAGAGAGAGACAGAGAGAGACAGAGAGACAGACAGAGAGACGAGACAGAGAGAAGAGACAGACAGACAGAGAGAGAGACTTGTGACAGATTTTGTACTGTACAAATGAGCTAAATTCCTGTCAAAGGGCCTGAAAACGACACATGGAACTCGCGTCTACTTTCGTAAAGACGTTCGAAAGAAGTAAAGAAATACATGTGGTACTTTGGTCCTGATTTGCTCCTGATGCACAGAATAGTAGAAGTTTCCATGGCGATACTCAGTGGAGCGGGATTATGATGGAATAACACACATTCAGTTGCATAATCCGAGTGGACTCTGTGTGTGTGTGTGTGTGTGTGTGTCTGTGTGTGTGTGTGTGTGTGTGTGTGTGGGTGTGTGTGTGTGTGTGTGTGTGTGTGTGTGTGGCTTGTCAAATATAGTAACATTAGTGTATGCCGCTGCCTCTGTCTGCCTTGCAGCTCTCCCACAGTGACAGAGAGAGGATGAGGGAGGTGGAATACAGAGGGAGTGATAATACAAGCCCAACGAGAGATAGGGGGGGAGAGGGGGACGACAAAGTGGAGGGGGGGGGAGTGGGAAGCAGAGAGGGAAGGTAGGAGGGAAAGGACAGGGTGGGATGAGGTTGATGTAAGGGGGACAGAGAGAGGGAGAGAGAGAGAGAGCTGGAGCCTGTGGAGGAGGGAGGGAGGGGAGAGGAGGGGAGGAGGGGGAGGGATCAGCTGATTTCAGTGAAGATGAGAATCTCCCTCTGCCACATGGGCTTTTCTCTCCCCTCCATTTTTTTCCTTTTTTTCCCCCACGTCTCCCTCGCTCGGCTTTCATTTTCATCCTATTCCCTGTGGCAGCTCTGTGAGTGTGTGTGTGTGTTTGTGTGTGTTTGTGTGTGTGAGGTATGTCGGCACATATGGCTTTCGATGCGACCGTGTCTCCCAATGTAGTAACTTGTATAATTCACGTTGCGAGGCCTGAAATGTGATTCTTACAGGATAAGAGGTCGCATCTATATTGATGGCTGACGTCAGGACGAATCTTCTGCAGATTCATGCGAGCTGACGCGAGCATTTGTGTTGAGCTGCTGAAGTGATCATGAGACGAGAAAAGCTCAAATTTAGGAGACACCGAGAACCAGTTTCAAGACGGAAGCTGGAGTGGAAAGAAGTGTGTGTGTGTGGGGGGAGGTAGGAACCAGTAGGGGGACTGTGTGTTTGTTTGCACACAGCATATAATTACTTGGCTGCCTCCTTACATAGACTGAATCATAGTAGACACACACACACACACACACACACATGCGTGCGTGCGCATTGTGAGCATAATGAGCATGTGAATCATTCGGTGCTGTTGGCGCCGCTCGAATGAGGAACGACTCGTTTCCACGAGGAATTGAACCAGAACTTTTCCTCCAGCCAAGCGTCTCCTCGCGCATTCGGGATCCAGGTGGCTCGGGCGTCGCGTGTCGTTACGGAACGCCTCGAAAGCCACAACAATCTTCCTCGTGCTGTTGCGCTTTTACGGCGCTAAGATGCTGTGAACGCAGGCTGTCCATCATCCAAATTACAGACATTTAGGACATGGTCAAGTGTCCTTGAGCAGTAAATCAGTTTCGTGACCCTGACCTTTGTCGGATAAAGCAGTTTGAATTATGATTGAATGTTTTCCTGCGTTTTTATTCTCCAAACACTCCACAGAGAGGTTGTTTCTCGGATCACCGTCACAATTGGATCACCCGGACTTTGTATCATCCCTCAATCATCCTCCAAATTTCATCCAAATCCGTCGAGAACTTTTTTGACTTACTGTCCAAACAGAAAAACAAACCAAACCAAATGTTTCTGGCTGCTGCAATCAGGGAGTGTTTGCTGCTCGATGTCACATAAATACATGTGGAAACAGCAAGTGAAAAAGCTTTCCTGATGTCTAACGCAGAGGAATAACACGCATTAGAAGCCAGTTTGTATGAAATTCAGACCGTCGGTTCCCAGCAGGACGCTGTCCTGAGTTCACACACTTTGCAGTGTGTTGTCGGAGCCAAATACCTGCACAGTCTCGTTCAAACACTCCACCGGTCAGCTGGCCAACGCGGGCAAATACAACACGAGCACTCGTCCTCCGGTTTCCTGTCCAAATGTGGGCTCTGTGCTGGCTTTATGTCGTCCCAACGTAGTTCCTGGCAAACAGAAGGCCGCCGCAGCTGCCAGGAGCTCGCTCGCTCGCTTGTTCGCTCGACGCCGGCTATAGGAAACACTCTTAAGTGGAAGATGATTGGCAAGCGGGAGCGGGCGAAGCAGCGGAGGGTCCAATCTGTTGCTTTATTTCGTTGTTTATTATTTTCGAAGGACATTTCTGAAGTTGAAAGAAGGTGGGGTTACGGATGGAGAATGCATCGTGTGCGCGTGAGTGTGCGTGTGCGTGTGCGTGTGTGTCCCTCCAAAGGAGCGATTAGTCCTGTAATTAGTCTTGGCCTTTATCTGCAGGCTGCAGAGGTCAGTGACCAGGTTTCATTGCTTTGAGCTGCAAAGGATTCATTGCGTGGCACAAGGACGCTGCGTCCTGATTATGGAGTGAACCTGTGCTGGAAGGCGTGCGCCGCGAAAAAGTAAATATAAATGCTTATTAGCGTTCGATCTTAGCGCCTCGAGTCACACATGCCACTCACGAACTCAAGGGCACCCAAGTGTTTAAGTGCAAATGACTGTTTTTCAAACGCTTCGCGTTCGCGTTTAAAAGCATGCAAACATGAATCTGGAGGCTTTCTTCACATGATCATGGAAATAGAGCCGCGTTTCAATCGCTTTCGTAAGAAGGCAGCAGAGACCTCGGAGGATTTCACGTGCGTTGTCTTTGCGACTCCAAATTTCAGAGAGTCTCAAATTTAACTTTGACCTTCCTGTTTCAC
Source organism: Malacoctenus gilli (assembly GCA_032164315.1). NCBI lineage: Eukaryota > Metazoa > Chordata > Actinopteri > Blenniiformes > Labrisomidae > Malacoctenus > Malacoctenus gilli. Next base: position 7,083,690 of record JASSRZ010000032.1, on the reverse strand, counting down.
TGCAGATGAAATGACAGCTGTCTGTGATGTAACCCGGGAGCAATCGGCACCGGGCGAGACAAATCTTTTATGCATTAAGTCGGTCTCGATCAACAGGTTGGTGCTCCTTCCTCCACGAAGAGGCGTAAGTGCCTTTTGTGTTAAACTCAATTATGTAAATCAGCGAAAATCCCGAAGTCCTGTTTCACATTTTGTTCCGGTTGCGCAGCTCTTGCGCCGGCGTCTCGCAGCGAGCCTCACTAATTCAATCTGTCTTGTGATCTTAAAATGATGCTGTCAGCTTGTGAAAAACTGAATCATTAAAGTTTAATCTTAAAAACAACATCGTATAGAGACGACTCGCGTCCTCGGGCAGCTCCTGTGCACTGACCAGGCTTTTTTAACACCAGATAAGAACACAAAGGTAAGCCGGACTCCTTTTCTCCTCGGAGGGATTCGTCCATTTTTTGTTTTTTTTTTCTTTTTTCTTGCCGGTGCTGCTTGTGTGTCTGGCGAGGAGCGCCTCTGGCGAGGGGATCCATCCTAAGTGCCAGCCAGCAGCTCCTGCCAAGGCGACTGTTATGGCCAGTTCTGTTCCATCAATGATGCAGGAAATACGTGTCAGGAAAGATGATTAGTGGAAATGGTTCGAAGCGAGCGAGTGTTGTGTTGTGTTGTGTGTTTTTTTTATTTAACTTCTGTCTGGCCATTATGGCCCAACCAAGCATTTCTTTATCCGATGTATCAATTCGGCTGCCACAGGAATATTCGTTTATTCATTATCTTCCAGGCATGATTAAGCCCCTGCGGTACTTTCCGTCCTGAGCCTCTAATATTGATGATGTACGACTTTAAACTCCGTCCGCCGCATTCATTACACCGTAAGTTGCTTTGGATGGAGTGCGCCCCTTCTTCCTCTCCTCCAACCGATCGCCCCCCCCCATCTTTATCTCTCTTCACACTCGACCCCTCCGCCTCCCTTTGCTCTGTAATTTACTGTGCTATTGGGTGAGTGTCAGTGAAGATGAATTGGCCCAAGCCTTTGTATTAGCGCCGGGGCTGGCCGGCCACGTTTAGCACGGCGAACCGCGAGCTTCCTCGCGTGGCGCGGAGTGACTTCGAGGCGCCATCCATCTTTTTCCGGCCTCCGCACAAACACAGAGGCGAAGGAACTGAGGGGTTGTTAGACGTCCACGCTGCCATCCCAGGAGTCACTACTATCCCTGTTCTCATTCATCAGCCCTTTTTCTTTTTTTGTATCACCCCTGAATCACCATCATATTGACCAGACAGTTTTATGACCTCCTGGTCGATACGGTCAAACGAGGAGCGCTCAGATGAAAATCAATCACCTTTTAATTCGCAGTTTCAGACGTTGCTCTGAGATTGCTTTTCATACCAAGTGCATTTGCCTCTAATTCTTCTGTATAAGGTGCGTATATGTCAGAAGATGTACGATCTCATTTTTGGCTCCAACGTTTTTGAAAGGTGATGCATTAAAAGTGATAAAAGTCTTAATATACTTAAACGACAGTCAGACATCAATCTTAAGTTTTGGGAACATGCAAACTGCGTCTCATGGGTACTTTCACTTCGATCGCCCTAAGATATAATAGAGGGTACTTCTATTGTAGTAATATGATAATAAAAAGGTTATAAATAAGTAATACTGCAAAGAGAGCTCCTTTAAACTCACTAAAAGAGCAAAAACACAAAGATAAACTCGCTCAGAGGGCAATTAAAAGTACAAAACAGCAATAATGAAGAGCTTATTTACAATATTACGTGAAAGTACTTCTGAAACAGTGAAATATTGATTGACAGTTGCTGCAAGTCATTAATTTTTCAAGGGATTGTTTCTGAAAGTCGCTCAGCCGGGAACGGGAGCGGACAAGAGGGAACGACACGTTTCAAAGACTCATGTCTGCAGCCGGCCCGGTGTGTTGAGTCTCGCCGCCCGACACGCGATCCGCCGCCGCGGGATAAATGAAGTGGTACAGTCGGCGGATTATGAGGCGTTTTAGGGGTCCGCACACGCTCAGACACGCACACTGGCACGAAGTTGATCCCTCTTGGTGAGTCTCATTAATTTGGCCAAGTTGATTTGTTTTGAACGGCGTCGAATTCATCACGGCCAGACAGATGGTTAGAGAGGGATTTCCTCGAGGAGGGAGAGAGAGAGAGAGAGAGAGAGAGAGAGGAGGGAGGGGGGGCGGACAGGGGATGATGGGAACAGGAGGAGAAAACAAGGAAAAGGAGAAGATAGAGAGCAGGTGAGAGAATGAAAATACACCAGAGAGCGAAATTACAGCAAGACGGAGACATGCAACGAAGGGAGGAACCGAAAATGGTGCGAAAAGGAGGGATTGTTAGGAGATAAATGAGGGGGAAGTGAGCGAGTGCCATCTGTCTTCTTCGAGAGAGACAGAAAACGAGGGAGGGAGGGAAGTCAAAGAAAGAGGGAGGAAGTGAAGTAAAAACAATGAACACAGGCTGCGCATTCTGCTCAACCATCTTGTTGTGGAGTCGAAAAACTTGAATAAACAGTCGATTGACTTGCTGTTTTTTACATGTCAACAAACAAAGACGTGAAAAGCATCTCCAAGAAGAATTAATGTTGCGCTGTCACTTTAAAGTCTTATTCAGGGAGTTAATGCCCTCATTAAATTGGTTTAGTCAGGTAATGAACGGGGGGGTCATCGAATCTGAAAAGACGCGGTCCAAACTTGATCCCCCTTCACATTAAGAAAGATTGAGGAGGTAATTGAATTTCACACCAAATTAGCGCCTCGAAATGTCACCACTTTAATTCCCCCTGAAAGAGTTTGCGCAACGAGCCTTCTTCTACGTGCACAAACGGCGGCGTAAACACGGAGGAGAGGAGGCTCGGCTTTCGCTCTCTCTTTCGCCTTCTCTCGCGCGCACAGGAACATGTTTTTCCTTGTCTCTCCGCCATGAATGATTTAGTGAGCGTGCCTCCAACAGGCCCGCTAAAGAAGGGAACGAAACTAGGTTAAGTTAAGGTGGGCTCGGCGGACTCGGACGGTCGCCGCAGTGTCAACAGCGTTGGTTTTCATTGCAAAGTTCGCACTCGGCTTCCTCTAATCTGTCACCCTTAAACGGCTGAAGGAGGGCGATGCAGTGTTTCAATGCTCGCTGTGTTTTCGTCGCGTCTTCCATGATGTAGTTTTAATCCAGTATTTATTCGTCGAGTACTTCTCTTTTTCTCTTGTCACAAAGTTTAAGCTTTCAATTCCCCCCCCCCCAAGTGTGAAAGTCATGCTCATTTGCAGGCGCATTCGTCACTGTCGCTTTTCTAATCGAGAAAGCATCATTCGGCCGTCGGTGTGCTGGTGGTTTGCATCCTTGACGTTGGAAAAGTTGCGCATGCATGACAAAGTGAGAGACACTTCTAGAGAGGAGGATTATGAGGGGAGAGAGCGAGAAAGAGAGTGAGAGGATGAGGGAGGGAAGGAGGGAGGGAGGGAGGGAGGAGGTTGAGTCATCGTGGTTTGGTCCAATCCCCTCGCTCTGCCTGTTGCTTTGGTAACGTGATGTCAATGCAGCTTCAGGCAACTCCTCTGAAGTTCGGGAGCATTATTACCGAGGTGTGTGTGTTCGTGTGTGTGTGCGTGTGCGTGTTGTTGTTAACACAAGCGTGTACCATGATCGAAAAAGATTCCAGGTTGAAGGTGGATTCAATAATTCATTGATTCGCTGAAACAGTGATGAGGAGCCCTGTGTGTCCACGTCTGGCTTCGTTTCCTGCGCGCTTCTTTGCACATGAGATTCACTTTGGTGCAATAAGTTGCATGTTTAAAGTTTCTGCACATTTGCTGCCTCTGAGTGTGTGTCAGTGTGTGGGCGTCAAGGATCTCTATTCAAACCGATCACCATCCACTATCACTGAACTTTTCTCTTTTCTTTCGCTGCGCGTTCGACCAGAATATGCTTTTTTTTAACTGGCACGAGTAAAGTTTGTTGCCTGGCAACATCAGTTTAGTGAATACCTTCCGTCAGAAAGTCGTGGAATCGGTTTTTCGCATCTGCTTTTTGGGAAACACTCGGGATTTTTTTTTTTCAATCCGAGTTCGGAGGTCAGCGAGTTTTTATTCCTGCATATTTGTCAGGAAACCTTGAACAGCGACGTGGGATGGGAGGCATTAGTCAGATGGAGAGTGAGTGATTTTTAACTAGAGAAGCGCTTCACATTGTGAGAGGAGGTGCTGCGGGGTCAGCGCTTTCCACCGCGGGCACTAAATCATCTTCGCACTGCGTCAACCTCGATTAAACTTTATTAAATATTCAGGCAAAGATTACGGCTCTTATTCAATTACTAACGAGCTGACGTTTCTCACTTTTCCCCAGTTAGCATTTCACGGCGATATACAAACGCTAATTTCTGTGATATATCATCGCGCGCCGAGCAGAACTAAACAAATAAGCGAGCGAGACTGTTTCTGTTATCCTCTTGTTATTCTTTTAAGTGAGACTAATTGGGAAACAAGATCGGTCCAAACGGCGATCTCAGAGTGAGAAAATGATTAACGATGAATCTCAGAGGCTGAGCAGAAGTGACAGCCTTCAAAATAAAAGCTGAGAGATGTCTGTGAAAGGTCTGATTGCTTGGGTCCCCTCCTCTGTGATCTCCGGCGCCCCCCGAAGGCGCTTTGGACCACACGTTGGCAACCAGTGAGATTGATGAGGCTCCACTGCGCCTCTTATTTCCCTTGTGTCCATAAAGTCTTTTGCTGCAACTGCTCTCATCTCATTAAGATGCTTAAAGTGGGAAAAAAGCTGCAATTTTTTCTCACCATGTAAAAAGACCCGACAAAAGTGTCACTGTGCTCCTTTAACAACACCACACAGCAGCAGCAAGCATCAAAGGATTCCCCTTTATTGCCGTGTTGCCTTGTATTTCTGCACTGTACCTGTCCGTATTAACTTTTAATGCAATTTGCGCCGCTGCCTGTTTTCGCCTCTCCGGCTCGTTAACAGCAACACTCCGTACAAAAGGTAAATCTAATAAACGAGGAGAGGATGAATACAGATGAGATGTTGGGAGGCTGTGATGGTCACTTATTAGGGGGGAGGAACAAAAAGAAGAGAGGTGAGAGATTCATTAAAAAGCGAGAAAGCCGGAGAGAGAGAGAGAAAGACCCTCCGAAGCGTTTCTCACTGAGTTCCATCTCACTGATGAACGTTTGGCGTTTGTCGATAAAAACTGTAATTATGTTTTTTGTGTGTGTGTGTGTGTTTGCGAAGCAGACGGGGAGAGGGAGGAATACAAATGTCACTTCTCGGCGAGAAAAAGCTTTTCGTTTGTGCGACCGCGTTGTTGTAGCAGAAAAAAAGCCAGGGTGGGGGGAGCGAAGGAGACGTGACGAGACTCTGACATTCGTTCGCATCAAAACAGCAATCTTGCTGTCCGCAATGTGTTCAAACACAACACACACACACACACACACACTCGCACACACATTTAGGACTTCAAACGAGGCCCAAAGTCGACATCACAGCTTTTAAGGATCAATCCGTTTTGCTTCTAATCAGCCACACATGAGAGGAGCGCTTTCATTTCAGCCTGAAAACAACTTTATTCATAAAACCCTGAAGACCAACAAGTGCAGCTGAATTCTCTGAAGCATTCGGGGTAATAATTAGTCAGCCAAGTTAAAAAGAGATGAAAGTACGACGGCATACGTGAGCTACATTAATTCCAAAAAGTACTTTTTCTGTAATTATGCACAATTAGATTTTCTTATTGGTTTTGTATGGTGCTTTTTTCTAAAAGGCGACAAACTCAGAACATTATCGAGCTCCATTAGTGCTAAAATAACAATCGGACTTTATTAAGGTACTTTTTTCTTGCTCACGTTGTTGCTCTCACAACATCCAGCTTTCTTCCCTTCCTGTTGTTTTGTGCAACAACCGCACACTTACATGAAAGGGCGAGCGACGCCTCGCCGCCAGCGTGCTCCGCCACCATCATTTGATCTCCACGCTCGCTCTTATTAATAGCCCCACTCGGGTGGAATGAAAAAGGGTTTCCAGCTCATAACATTATTAAAAATCAATTCATCCTCTCAACCTTCGAATGCTGTCTCGTTTTTCCTGTGGCCCCTCTTCCTCCTCCTCCTCCTCCTCTCCATCGTCATCACTCTCCATCCACCTGTGCATCCTGACTCCATCACATCAATTAATCCCTCCTTTAATTACGGCGTAAGCACTTTGCGGACGACCTCGTGTTTGTTTTTGCGGTCGTGTGACGTCACGTTCTCCTTTCTGTGCTCGTGTGTTTGCTTCTGCATGAAGGAGGCACTGAAGCGATCCCCCTCGCGAGCTCCCTTCCTCCCTGCGTTCCCCCCTCGGACTTGGCGAATGTGCCGGTCTAATTGATTGTTTGTTTGTGCGTTGTTATATATTTAGCCTCAACTCTGGGGGTCTTTTTTTTTAAGGAAACCCATCAGCTCGAGCTCTGCTGAGTGGCTGCTTAACTCAAGCAGACCTCCTGGGCCTCCTCAGCAAAGCGCACGCACATAAACGGAAAGTAAATCGTGTCGTAAAGCTTTCCTGAAGTCTAACAAATATTCTCATACCTGTTGTTTTTGTGATGATTTTTAAATCGGTGTTTAAACTAATGAGAGGGGGAACGAACTCCAGAGGCAGCTTGGCCTTTGTGAGGTTTCAGGCGAAGCATCACAGCTGTGTTGGAGCGAGTGGGTTTTTGCGGAGGGAGCGTTTTTTTATTCCGGCAACGACTGCAGAAAAAAAAACAAAGAGGTGATAAAATATATTCCAGGAGTGTTTGTGTAACTCTGCAGGGAGTCCATCTGGCCCCGGTGATTTATTGTTTGGTGTTTCACTGAGGGCTTAAAATCTGAAGCGCAGCGCCGCCCGCCTTGGAATGATACGTTGGATAAACAAACAATGCAGTACCTGACATTTAAATTTGCTCGGAGCGTGTGATCCAAACATAATTACTGAGTGTAAATCGATTTTTCAGACTGATACATGAACCATAAAAGTAAAGCCTTCTGGCGATCGTATGCAGATTTGCACATCAAAGGCTTACCTGTAATAGCGTTCGCACAGAGGCGGTCCAGCTGTTGTTCTCCTCTTATCTCGTTTTCCTTATGGGCCGTTTTTAGTCGGACTTGAGTCGAAGAATGTCTCTCAGGCGATTCAACACCTGTTTGATTGCAAATCTGTCTCTGTGCACCTGCAGGACAGAATTTGGAGGATTATTTGGCATCTCGCTGGAGTAGATTATAATTGCGCCTGCTTGTAAAGCTTGGACAATCGGCAACTGGGGAATAAAAGGTAGAAACGATGAGATAAAACAAGACTGTTCGTTTAATTTGCCGTCTGAAGCCGTGTGTCATCAACTCCAGTGTGAATTCCAGGCTTGTTCCTGCAGCTTTGACCTGAAACTCTCCCGAAGTTGGCTGGAAAGTTGACCGAATTTCACTCGTTCAAACTTTCACCAGATGCTGAAATCATAAATCAGGTACAGAGAGAAAACACATTTATTTGTCACTCGGGTGATATGAGCATGTTAGAAAAGATATTACCATTAGTCTGAGGGGAGGAAACGCCAGGAGCTGTAAAACTTATTTTTTATTTGCATTTTGTTTTTGTTTAATAACACGTTCCCCAGCATAACATGTCAATAAACTTTATAGCCTCACCTCAGGAAAAAAGGCTCCGGGCCCATGAAATAAAGAAGCTCCCCCCAAAAAATAGAGGAAAGCTGGAATATCTGGGGAGCTTGGGATGAAATACTGCAGTAATACGTTAAAAACAGAAGCATTAAGCGCGCAGTATACACACAGCTTTGTGGTCTTAACTCGAAAGTCAGTGAAGTTCATCCCAAACCTTTGTTGAAGGAAACTTTTGTTGCGTTCTTGGAGGATGCGTTAAAACTGGGGTCAATTCGGTTGTTTTTTAACCTGGAACTGCTGATTTTCAGCAGTTTTCCTCCACCATCCATCTATGTTTCTGTCTTATGGCCTCCTTGTCTTATCTAACAAAACATACACAGTGCAAATATGCTCATTCTGAGGAATAAAAAGTCATTAGACAATAAATGAGAGCGGTAACTCTCAGCTTGTGGTGTATATATTTGCTTTCAGGCCTCCTTTTCTCCCTTTCTTGCAGCCTCTCGTCATTCACAGTTCCGTCTGTCTCGCTGGTGTAATAACCAATTAACTGCCTCTCTTGCTTGCTTAAATTCTTTATCTATTCCTTTATTAATTATTTCTCGTCGGAGGCGCACTCCACTGTGATTGGCAGCTCCTGCTAATTGCACAGCAGACTGAGCTCGCGCGCTGGATTCGCTCGCACGCACACGTGCACATGAGCACACATTTTTTCAGCTGCGCGAATTGAACGGCGTGTGGGATTGTGTGCGCGCGCGCGCTTGCAATTGTATGCGCACGCATCGCGGTGATTAATGCGAGCAGGCTGTGCACCCACATCATTAGAAAAACATCTATTGAAGCACGCGCGGAGTGACACGCTCAAACGCAGATTAGTGCGCTGGTTGTAATTAGATTTGGCCCATCAACTTTCAGCGCCGAAAAAACGGGGCAGATTACCGCGGCCGTCCCACAATTTACCTGAGATTACTGTGGCGGCCAGATGACTTCAAGGTTATGTGCCTATCTGATGAGGGGAGACGTGAGAAAGTCAGTTTAATGGTCACAAATAATCAGATTCATTGAATCTACTGTCAAAAAGGACATACAGTGGTCTCGACCTGAGGGTCCAGGACCCCCTTTTGATGTGAGGCAACACCAGAGGTCCTGAGACATTAATTGAAGCCACAAAACAGAACGACTCAAGGAATAAAACCTGTTGGCAACGAATGCTTTTAATGTCCACGTTTCCATGAAGACACACTGCTCATGATTTATTCTCGACTGCCATGATCCATAATTCATCCTCTAATAGCATTTTATCGGCATAATTGAGGGTGTGTTCAGTCCTCTGACCGCTGCTGCCCCCACAGCCCGAGATAGCGCTCGGATTAGAGCCGTTCATGCTCCTTCAAGGCGCCGCAACGTGAGAAAAACCGGACATTTTTCTTGATGTTGAGAAAAAAAAAACCCATCCCAGTTCAGCTCATTTCATGGAAATTAGATTTCAGATGTAAATGAAATGAAACGTCTGCGTCAAATGAAAAAAAAAACAACTTCAGATTAAAAGGATCCTATAAAATCAAGACTGATGAGATGTTGCGAAATGTATGCGCTTCAAATAAGGAGCCACTTCAATTTCAATGTATTTCCAAGTCAAATTGCGATCATGTTGTGCTCATAATACACGTGTTCCCACTGTAGAAGTGTGAGTGGAGGTGAGTGTGCGCAGGCATATGTGTGTTTAGATGTGTACTGCTGAGGCTTCCCCTGAATGGCGCTACAAAGCACGCTGGGAAAAGAGAAAATAACGCTGAGTCTTTGACGCTAATATGAAGTGTCATATCTTCCCTCGCAGAGTGTGTGTTTTCCTTGTGCGTGTGCGTGTGTCTGTGTGTGTCTGTGTGTGGGTGGGTGCATACAGTATGTGTGCAGGGAAAACTTATGCAATTACAGTTCCTTTTGGTATTACCACGCTGACTAAAACGCTGACAGACATACAGCCCTAAGCTGACATAAGCAATCACTCCGGCGCACACGCACGAGCGTGTGTGTGTGTGTGTGTTTGTGTGCGTGTGTGCGCGCGCGCGTTTGATATGTGTATAAATAAATACACACTAATTCTCAGCTTAATGTTTTGTGACAGAAAGTGCTGTGTTGTTGAACGAGGTCAAGCGCGCTCATGCGTGCGCGCGAACACACACACACACTGTTACACAGAGGCTAAGAATAGGAAGTTCACACAGTGCAGCGACAGCTCAGAGGGCCAGTTACTGTAAAAGGATTTTCATAAGTGAAGGTCTGAAGACGGAGCTGATCTGTGCAGCAGGTCTTCCTCTGCAGGACAGAGATACGGTCTCTCACTGCGGGACATTAATCACCTCGTTAATCTTCCGCCTTCTAAAGTGTTGGAATTAAACTTTCCCCTCTCTTTTCGCCGCTTCAGACCGTCTCCTTGTGGGACGAGGCTGCTTAAAATGACGCAGCCACAGCCACAAGAATGATGGACAAGTCAGAAAAACTGGCACATTACTTCTATATATACAGTATATTGACTACAACTGGCTTGGAGAACAAGCTGTTCGTGTTGCTCTGTTCACGAGCAAGCAATCATCCTTGAACCCTCTCTCGTTTTCATTAAGCCGCCTTGCGGGTCATTAAGGGTCATTATTCAAGCGTGGCGATTAATCTCTCGCCTCCTTCTGTGTCCGCAGCCATCGGCGTCCAGATGACTCTGGACGTGTTTGAGTCCAGATTCTTCAATATCGCCTCTCAGGTGAGTTCACTCCCTCCGCGTTCACCTCCTCTTCCTGTTCAGTTCGAGGAGACTCCCTCCCGGCTGTCGGACCATATCATGTATCACTGCAAGACAAGAAGTCAGAGATGATTAGAGTTTCTTTTCATGCTCCATTACTTGGTAATAACAGCTTTCAAAGTTTGTTCGCTTCCCAAAGTAATGCCGTCCTCTTCATGCGACTGCTCTCGCCATTAAACAAGCGCCTCAGACGTTAAAAATCAAAGATTAAATGTCATCGGCTGCATTGTTTCTCTCTCTCTCTGCGCGCTTGGCGATGATGTTTTATTCAGGGACAACTTTGCCTAATTTGCCGTAACACTTGCGCCGTCGCAGGTGTTTGAAAACTTGGCCCGTCTCCTCCTCCGAGTCCCTTTGGCTGTAAATGACAGCAGTTAAAAGAGCATTAAGGCTGCCGACCAGCCGTTTAGTGATGGATAGCTGCCGCAGCCAGGCTCGGCAGCTCCCTCAGTGTGTGTGTGTGAGTTGAGTGTGTGTGTATGTGTGTGTCTGTCTGTTAACGTTACTACGGGTCAGGTTGACAGGAAACATATGCATGACCATCTGTGCATGGGTTTGTGTTCATCAGCAAGATGCTCATTAGCATCATTTGCAGTGGACTTGTTATCTCGGAGATTAATGCCATCAAGAAACCAACTCCCGATTTCCGTTGCTCCATGATACATTTTCCTCCTTTTCTCCCTCCGTTTCATTCCCATCGCCCCCTTTTTTTCTCACCTCCTCGGCTCCTATATTGCCCCCCCCCCCACCTCACCAACCCCCTCTTTCCTTCTCGGATAGCTTACATAATCATCTTATCCTCCCGTCATGTACTTGATCTTTATTTCATGGGGTCTCTGTGTGCATGTAGTCACAGAGTGTGCTTGTTTTGACTCCGTGGCCTATGCTTGCATCTGTATGTGTGTGTGTGTGAGTGTGCGCGCAGTCCTCTGTAAAGTCTATTTTAAGTGATCCTGAGGGGTGAAGATATTGTACCCTCTGTAAATCCTGAATGAAAGTTCAATCCTCACAGGGACGCACAACAACTGACGCCATGACACACGTCATCAAAGCCCGAGACGGCATCACGCCGGCCCGGCGTGTCAGAGCACACGCAGTCCTGCATGTGATCCGACTCAAAAAATACTCCTTTTTCCTTTTTTTTTTATCATTTTGTTAATCTCCAGAGATTTTTGAATCGCAATTATCAAATTGCTTTAATGACTGGCAATTAATTAGCTCGATCGTTACGTGTTTTAAGGGCTGATTAAGAGAGGGGGGGGACTGTGCATACAGTCTGTGGATCTGGAAAGAGTTACGTAAGCCAGGGAAGCCCTGTCTGACCTTCCAGTCACTGTGTAAGGTTGAGTACTTTAAAGTAAGATGTTATTAGCTGATGAATTATGAATCAGCCGGGGCAAGAATGAAGTATGGACTACCTACTAATGGGATTCAGTCAGGATGTTAATAGGGAACTCTTTGACATCGCTGCACTGCACCTCGTGCTGCGTCTCATGTTTTAAAGTTACGTACGTGTGGAGGGAAGAAAGGAAACGGGTGAATTTATGTCAAAAATGACTCATATGCTTCTCGGCTCTTTAAACATGACGCAACAGGCCTTGTTATGTATGTTTCTATTGAGCCAGATTACACAGTGCGAGTCCTGCGAATCCTCCGGTAAAAGGGCCCGTCTGTCTCTCACAGTCCATTGCTTTTGTCTGACAGCGGGCGCAGACGCCGTGCGAGGCTCTGTGGTGATCGTAATTGGAATGAAAAGATGATAGATTTTATGCCATGAAGCCCTCAGGATGCTCCTTATCTCACAGGGAGGCTTCGCCGGCTCCGCCTCTCTCCATTATTCTATATTTCTGCCTCGTTTTAGAGATACTGTGGCTTATTTTCGAGTCACGTTGCAACAGCAGCTCCGGGCGAAACAAGCAACTCTGAACTTTAGAAATAATAATTGTTGAATAAACACTTAACAGAGACTTTACTCTGCAAGTTTAGCATTTTCTCTGTTTATCACCCAGAGTATTTGTTATTCCTACATTTTTATTCTTAAGTAATGTGCATTTTTTTAAGGCCTATTGACTCAAATAATAGGACAGACGATAACCTATTTTGCCTTTTCTCCTGCACCTTCAATCAGAGCCAGATCTGCAGTTTTGGCCCAATGTTCGGTGAAGCTTCCAGAAATATCCGTGTTGCACTTCTGGGGATTCATTAGTGTTGCTTCCGACTTCTTTTTTTTTTTTTTGTCTAACTGGCTCTAATTAACCGAAAGAGACATTTGTGTTTCTTGCTAATTTCCCCCCTCTCATCACGTGGACACGCTTTCTACCCGCAGTGTGTCGGGGAGTCGTGGTGGCTGAACTGCGGCGCTTTTCAGAGAGGCGGCGACTGGAAGCAATGGGGGGGAGAATGGGGGGGGACTGACACTCGGCTGTAATGGGATCGAAAAGGATGATAGATCGTCTCGTTCACGCTTCGACGTGCTCTATTTAGCCTGGCCATGATTCCAAAGACATATTGTCCAGAGACAGCGGTCCGCGTATACTGTGGTCGTAAAAAAAAGTGACCATAAAGCCATCAGGAGAGCTATTGACGTTTCCATTCAGTTCACAGATGAAGGAGCCGTGAGACGGGGAACTTTACAGCCTGTTGCTGGGGGAAGTTTCACACTGTGGCTCATGCAGTTTGATGATTGCATATCAGACTCTGTTTTCTTCTTAATATTTGTCGAATGCTCTTTGTTTTCTTCTTCTGTGTTTGCTGTTGCGTCACAGTGCCACCCACAGGCCTGGTGTCCTTATTATTTTTGGTTGTTTTTTGTAGACAAACACATTTCTTGTTACAATGGTGTGTCTACAGGAAAAGTTTCATGTCCATGTTGGCGAGATTCTTCTTGAAAACGTTCATGAAACTTTGTTGTCTTGTACGACTGTCAGCAGCACGTTAACCGCAGCGGAGACAATCTGGTCCTTTCAGGGACTCACACATCATTAACCGAACTAACGATTCTCCTTTTCTTGTCTCTCTTTGTGTCTTCTCAGCCAAACGACACAGATGTAAGTACACCTCATTTGTTTCGCCGCAACTTTCCAGCATCCCTCTGTTTCGTCCCTAAATTTATCACCCTCAGCTTGAAGAACTGGCACACTTCTGCACACATACATGCATAAAATAAATGGGCAGAGACGCGGATGTGTCAGTCCCAGGTAGACGAGTTGTATCTCACCTAAATTAACGATTTCTCACCAGCGCAGACACCTTCATTTTTTTCTCTGTAGCGCTTCTCAGCATCAACACCTTCACAGACGAGTGCAGACGGAGCATATGTTCAAATTATGAACTCTCAAACACAACACAATGAGCGGCGCTTCATATCTCGTGTGAAATCAGTGCAAACTCTTTCCCGCTCCGATAACGATGAAACGGACTTTAAAATCCCGCTTTTCTTCTCTCCTCTCTGCAGTGCTCGGGCTCGGAGGGGATTTGTCCTCTTCGCTGTGACAGCATTGTGAGTATATCTCACTCTCAGGCTGATAAATCTCACTCCGTGCTCTTTCTATTCAAGCGCCAGGAAAGTTGAGCCGCGGCGATCTCCCGCGAAAGCCAGATTTGCACTGCTGTAACTTTGAGCAGCTTCATAATGGATGCTTCAAATTGCGTTAATTATTGAAAACATTTGTGCCGTCTGTGTCGCTGCTGTTTGACACACATCTCGGCCTTCATGACTAATTGGTCTCTCTGTCTCTGTCTCTTCCTCTCATATCAGGATATTGACTGCTACGTGATTGACAATAATGGCTTTGTCCTAATTTCCAAGCAGCGCACTGATGTGAGCTCACACACTCTCTCACACACACACATACACGCTCACCTGTTTTCACCACTTGAAAGGACCTCACATAGACTTGTATTCATTCAGTGTTACATGCGTTTTTACCCGCATAAAAACGATGTTTCTCTCGATACATCCTTGATTTCTGTCCAGTGAAGTCATGTCAAGCGGAGGTCTCGTAAAGCACAGAGGAGTGCTTTTTCATTTTTGACTTGATTGTTTGAGAGCTCTTCACTCCGTCAGTAATCATTAGTTCACCAGAGAACAAGCCACTCAGAAACAGCGGCCCGTATCACAGCGTGGATGTAATTTAAGGCTTCATTCGCCATGTAATCCTTCCTGTCTTTCACTGACTCTCTGCTAATCAGCGTAGAGTACGTATCCCTCGACCGTTTCTGCATGTGGTGCCACCTCAAAAACGAGGTCACTCGACCGCTAGAAGTTTTGAAGGACTTTTTCTGCCTTTGGGGCCGAGAAAAAGTATCTGAAACACTTTGGAGGTTTTCTTTTTTTAAAAGCTGGAGAGTAATGTTGCCATTATTACATTTGCATATGCACATTTCCAACGTTCAGCCTTTTTTTCCCACTGTAGCCATCAATAATGCGAGTAAGCAGTGGAATGAGTCAGTGTAATGAATCAGCGCTGTGTAAGTAGTACAACGGTGCAGAGGTAAAAGGGACAACAGCTCCCAGTTGACAATTATGCAACACAACAAAACATAACTGGGAAAAAAACAAAAAAAACAGCCACGTGCTGTGTCATTTTTCTGTTGCAGTGGGAGACTTTGTTCCCTTGTCCGTATGTTTAGTTCCAAGGCTAGAAGCAGCAGCGAGCGAGTCCTGAAAAAAGCGTTCCAGGCGGTGTCTGTTGAGGTTCCTAAGAACCAATAAAGCACTGATTGAATCGTGTCCCTTTTTTGATGCTTTAAGCAGATTATGTTCAAGAAGAGGTCGCTATTTTTAGAAAAGCAGTTGTTTATTTTGAGTAATCAGCAGTTTGTTGGAAACCTCCCTCCAGCAGGTGTGTGCGGATTAAAGATTTCATTAGATGTTTGTGTGATGAGTGCGGCTTTTCCAATCTGTGCTTCGCTGCATGAAGTGGTTCCTGCAAGGAAGTGGCATCAATCGACTCGTGTTGCTCTCCAAAGGTCAAAGGAGGATGTTTGTGAAAGCATCTCCTCCTCTCTCTTATGCATCTATATTGCTTTTGAAGGAGGAAACCCATCCAAACCCATGTGCAAAAACAAACATGATTACATGGTGAAATAACACAGATAAATAATGTATCATCCATTTGGAGCTGGGGTGAAACAGGCAAAGCTGAACATCACAGAAAGGAAGCGATAGTGGCTCCCTCAGATGATCGTGACGTGAATCTGCCCCTTTCAGCCACGCTGATTGTTTCGCTCGGTGTTTATCTCCTCCCTTTCTCTCTCTCTCTCTCTCTCTCTCTCTCTCTCTCTCTCTCTCTCTCTCTCTCTCTCCTTACAGGCGGGCAGGTTCTTCGGCGAGGTTGATGGATCAGTCATGACCACGCTGATCAGAATGGGCATGTTCAAAAGGTAACGCCTGGCGGGCCACTGCATAATTGACTGACTGATGAGACGGGCTCCCCTTTCCTCGCCGTCTGTGTGTTGGGCAGCGGACAGGCAATTACCTGGCGCTGACAGGGCCTGCGGTGTTATCACTCTGGTGTCTCCAGTCGTGCCGGCGCGCAGAGAAAACAGCTGTGTGCTTTCTCGATTAGGTCTGCATGTAAACAATGTTGTATCCTGTTTGTATGTGCCAAAGCCACGCATTCAGATGCGTGATGATACGTGGACGCTCGGCACACGTGAAGGTTTCTGCCCTTCGCCGCGCCTCCATTCACGCGTCGCAGCATATGTGTTCCTACTGCTCTCTGTTTTCCTCCCCTTTCGGCTTATTTAGTGGCTCTGCATCCCCATCCACCCCCCTCACTCTCGCTCTCTCTCTCTTAAGTCTTTGCCCGTCTTTTATGTCGGAAATCTCATGAGTGATGTGCTATTTTTAACCAGCTAAAAGATTTCGTCATGCTTCATTTGACACAGAATATTACATAAGGGGTTTGCGAGCGTGCATCAACTTCGCAGGCGGCGTGCGTACGTTTGCACTTGCGTACGTGCGGGCGGTTTTGATTTGTGGGTTTTTGACGCCGCTCTGCTTCTACCTGCGCGAGTGCCGCAGGTTTGCAAACAGGGAGAAAGTCAAACGACGAGTCGTCTTTACGACTTGTCAGGAAAAATTTATCCCCCCGCGTGTTGCTCTTCTGGTTGATTTCAAGTGAAGGATCGAGGTTGCTGGAAAGGTTAAACCCCGCCGTAAAACACTGTGAGGCAATCCAGGAGAGGTCAAGGAATCACTGCGAGTCAGTCAAACGCTGCCAGATTTCAACACCATGTGCTTGTGTGTGTGTGTGTGTGTGTGTGTGTGTGTGTGTGTGTGTGTGTGTGTGTGTGTGTGTGTGTGTGTGTGT
>JASSRZ010000032.1:7032618-7066478 GCA_032164315.1 Malacoctenus gilli | reverse complement strand
GTGTGTGTGTGTGTGTGTGTGTGTGTGTGTGTGTGTGTGTGTGTGTGTGTGTGTGTGTGTGT
The DNA here is from genome assembly GCA_032164315.1 of Malacoctenus gilli. Classification (NCBI taxonomy): domain Eukaryota; kingdom Metazoa; phylum Chordata; class Actinopteri; order Blenniiformes; family Labrisomidae; genus Malacoctenus; species Malacoctenus gilli. The sequence goes on along the minus strand of JASSRZ010000032.1, from coordinate 7,066,416 downwards.
GTGTGTGTCCTCAGGGTCTCGCTGTTCGACTACCAAGCCATGTGTAAGATGAACCTTCACTCCGTGAGCAGCACTCGTCCACTTCTCAGCGTGAGTGCAGTCAGCTCCCATCGTGACCGGAGAGCACTAATACCCCCCCACCCCTCCACCCCCGTCATTATTCCGATGAATTCTGCAATCAGCGTAACCGATCTGTATGTTTCCGCAGCCCTTCTACGGTTTGGCTGCAACCCTCAAGTGGTTCCTCTCCAACTTCTTGCTGTGAGTGTTGCCAGGGGCAACCAGGGATGGCTGGTCCACTTGTTTTCAAAATAAAAGTGAAATCGGGTGAAAGATCTCGGAACATGTGTCGCACTGATGACACACACGAGTGTAGTTAAAAACCTTGTCTTCATGAATTAAACTTACTGTGAAACTAGACGTCTTTCATTTCCATTTTAACAGAGGCAGTATTTGTACCTCGCCGAGTAATGAGTAAAAACAACAGGCTGGTTACTCTGTGTAAGATGGAAATCTGTACAATCACTGCTCGATAACTTGAGGACCCATTTTATTATTCCCACAGCGCGACTTTGGGTCCTGGCCCAGTTTTTGAGAGCTGCATGCAATCTGCTCGCAATCTGCTTCGGTCCATAACGACGGCCGCCTAATTGACTCTCCCCCTCCATGTCCACTCTGCTCCCCCCCTCTCCTCCTCCTTCTCTTCCTCCAAGGTTCCTCCTGGAGTTTAATATCTGTGGCCTCTGGCACACGGACCATTTCGCTGATGGTGAGCTTGCACACGACTCAAATGTTTCTATCCGTCATTATTACCGCCGTCCTTCTGTTCATGGTATGTTTCGTGAAGCCACGGGGGAGAACTTTAGAACCCACATAAAGATTTCAGGACAAATAACTCTCAGGGTTTTCTCATTAAGTGCTCGATTCATCCTCAGTGATTTTTACAGAGAAACAGATAACATTATTGACAAACCCGTGTTGTCACGCACGTGTGTTTTTGTTGGACTCGTCCGTGTCTCTGGGGGTCACCGCTGATTAACAACATCGTGTCCTCTCATCTGCCTCTGTCCATCAATCGCATGTTCAACCTCCTCATTACTTCAACTGTCACTCATCCACTCCCTCTCATCATCATCGTCGTCGTCATCGCCGTCTTCATCATCCCTCCATCAGCCAAGCCAGCTTATAGCGGATGTGAGTATGAGTCGAGACTAATGGTGTTTAATCATTGGGTCAGTGAGCAGCACTATGTGCTGCTGAACAGGATGGAAGTCCAGGTGACGAAACGTTTCTGAACTGTTGTTTCTGAACTGCACAAACTGTTGGAGGCTTGACATATCGACGCATCGCCGTCGTTCTCCTCAGCCAGACAGGCGCCGACCAAATCTCATCAGCGCGCTTGCACTCACTCCTTCATGTGGCCGACCTTCAGACGAGACCCTCGTATCTGTCTGTGTTTCAGCCTCAGCTCATAAGAAGAAAGGGGACATCCTGCAGCCGTGCGACACCGAGTACCCCAGCTTCGTTTATGAGCCGTCAGTCAAAGAGACCAACAGCATTATCAAGTGTGGGCGCTGCAAGAAGTAAGCACACACTCGTGCATGCGCAAAGAGCGGCAGAGTTCTCCCCGAGCTGTCGACCAGTCATATTAAAATGTCCTTTCTAAATCCATTTTCCTCGGCTTTGCTCGACTCTGCATACTGAGTGCAGAGCGTGTTGGTACAAGAGTATCGGGAAGAGGGAAATAAGTTGAAAGGAAGTGAACGAGAGGAGAGAGTGTGAGATGTGGGGGAAAAATGAGAGGGGAAAAATCAGGAGGTGATCTTAGATGGAGACCGAGATGTCAACAGTGGGAAAGAAAAGAGACGGAGGAAGAGTAAAAAGAGAGGGAAGCGTCGCATCGAGGTTCCTGCTCACAGGTTGAGTGTGACCACCCTCGTGAGGATGAGAGCGGTACAACACGGCAAAAACATGGTGTACCAGGAGATTACACTCACCCCGGCTCGCCGCCTCCTGCCGGGACCTCCATCACGTTTTCACTCTGGTTTATCTGCAGGATGTTTGTAGTGCAGCAGATTCCAGAGAGCAACCTGCTGTTGCTGGTGGTGCAGGCAGACTGCGACTGCTCCAGACAGTACGGACCCATCACCATGGAGCCCCAGGAGGTCAAATATATCCTTTGACACTCAAGCACATGGAGTATGTGCGCAAAACTCTGTGTGACACTTAAACTAAATCAGACTTAGAGTCAGAATTCATGCAAACTAAACTGTGCAAGAAATAACTACTTTTTTAGGTCTTTATATCTTTGCTTGCAAACACAAATCAGTGAAATGTGACTATGTGGTTGACATTGTGACTCTGATCCTGATGTTCGTCCTCAACTCCTTTGCACATAATGCCTCTGTGAAATGCGACCGCATGAGGTCCCAGAAGATCCGCCGGCGGCCCGAGTCGTGTCACTCGTATCACCCACAGGTCAGTTTCTCCTCGTTCATGCAAACGTGCTTCCGCGGTGTGCAGTTCTCGCCTAATATAGAGACGCTTTCTCCTGTTTTTCCCCCCTGTAGGAGAACGCCAACGACTGTGGCGGAGCTGATTCCACCTCCCTCTCCGTCTCGCTCTTCCTTGCCTGTCTCTCCTTCGCTGCTCTTGTTTCCTGATAACGGGGATGACCTTTATATGCGTGTCAAAGACAAATGTTGTAGAGAAAGAAACTGCGGGATCCGTGGACCCTCTCTTCACCTTGAGTGGACTTTTCTTTTTCATTTCTCTTCTTTTTTTATATTAAATTGCACATATCTGTCATGTCACCATGACAACAAACCTCGTCTCTCTCGGAGGACTGCGGAAGAGGCATATGAGCGTTTGTCGGTCAACTCCCGGGACTCGTTGCGTCTGAACTCTGAAAACTTCAAATAAAATCATGGAAAAGAAAAAAAAGTTAATGGATCCTTGTTGCCATGGATACCCTTCAATTAGTTATTTTCTCAGGCACCACTTTCCAGCTCAGCATGAAGGGAGACAAAGGAGAGTAAAAGGGGATCATGATTCACAGGGTTCAACAGAGGAAAGGACATGTTTCCCATTGAGCCACTCATTCCAGACACAAATGCATATTATATATGCGGCTTCAGTGCTTTTGACACACACAACGTTTCCTTTGCTGACTTTTATTTTCTACTGTTGGATGAATAACTACTGAGAGGGGTGCTTCAGTACTGACACGTTTTTCCACGTTACAGGCATTCTGAAGGCTCGCCGTGGAGAACGTCGTCACTGTCGGGCTGTGATGCTGAGATAATATCTATATCATACGATTAAAAGACAAGCAGTCACGTCTTTGTCAGCCTTTTTCTCAATATAGTTTATAGAACATCTCCAAAATATTTGTTTCTGTGACTGTTTTATTTTTTCAAGTTTGTCTGCCTTTTTTTGTCTTCATCGGCTTCGTCTTTTTTGTGTATTTGTACATTCTTGGTGTAATTATGATGGTTTATCTGGACGAAAGTCAGAAATGATTTTCACAAAGTGCGAGTAATTAAAATGGTATAAATCAGATCATTTTTTATTTATAAAAAGATGCATATCTGAAATTAAAATCTGACTTTGCTTGTGTTTGTGTATTCACCAAATCCCAAATGTTACTGAGAAATAAAAAGCAAAGGGTTATTTTTTTTTGTTTGTCAAACGCTTTAATTATGAATCTTGTCTCTTGGGCTTAAGTCGCATAACTTTTCCGCATATTTTTTTAACTTTAATCTTGTAAAAAAAGAAATAAAGCAAAGTCAAATCTACAAACTGGAAGTTTTTGGTATCATTTCATGTGAATAACCTCAATGTAAATTGACCTTGTAAATGAAAACTCACAGGGTATTTTTGTAAACTGTGTGTTTACTTGTGTGTCTTATCTTTTTGTTTTTTGCTCTACATTTAATACATCTTGGCTTTTGACTGTTAATGTCTCATTTTCTATGGTATTTTCTTGTCATCTCACAGTGCATGTCTATCTGTACCTATCCGGATCTTGCCTGTCCATGTATTTCACTCTGATGCATTGTGTGTATGAGAGGGTATGCGTCATGGCAATATCTTCTGCCATGATGAAGTTATGAAAGTAATTCTGTTTCATCTGACCTACTTCTGCTTTTCATTTCCACTTTGCGAGTGTATGTACTATATGTAATTTACTGGACCACACTGACCATGATTTGTACGGAGTAAATAAATTGTCCATGTGGTTTATTTTGTACTTCATATGTTGTCAGCTTGGTTTGTTTCAGGAATTCCTTCTGTTGTGTTTATAAGTTTTGGCATAAACAACATGACTTGAGTCATTCAAGACATGCTCATAAGATAAATTCTCATAAAGACACCAAATAAAATATTATGGACATAATCAAAATCATTGAGAATCCGCTTGGTGCTGCTGTTGCTAGGAGTGGCCAGCAGAGGCGCTCGTCGCCTCTCCCAGTGTTTTCATTGTTTGTGGCCCGCTGTGGCGCTGCACCGCCGGGCGGAGACAGCGGCGGGTCAGAGGAAAATGGCGGACGGTGTGGATCACATCGACATCTACGCCGACGTCGAGGAGGAATTCAACCAGGTAACAAATCGACTTCGAAAACATTTGTTCCAACTACATGAGTTGAATTGTGCATATAAAAAGCAGTTGTTGCTATATTCAGGCGGTGGCGTGTTGCGGAGGTCTAAAAGCGCCTCATGCATTAGCACCAGGCCTCTTCATCCACCATGCTGCAACCTCCACTGCGAGCTAGTTATGCTCCACGCCAGTCGATATTTTAACCACGACCTACTATTTATGTTAGAGGTTTTATGCTTATTTCACTGCAATTTTGGTCCGTTTCTCTGAATTTGTGTTGTGTCGTCTTAGCGCGGTCCCGGGCCCCCGCCGTAACCGTCTGTGGCGGGACAGCTAAACAAACGCAGATTTGCAGGCTAGCTCGCTTGCGCTAACTAGCGCGTAGCGTTTGCAAGCTGCATGTTTGTTTTTCTTCTCATCCTGCACGAGCGGACTAGTTTGAATTGGGCTTCATCGAAATGTCTACAACAAATTAAAAACGTATGGCTTCTTAAATTTAAGCAAAATCGTATTTAGTGGCGGCTGAATCGCTAACTTCGCTCGTTGTTGTGTGGATCTCCTTCCACACACGCCCCTTTTGTCATTTTGCGTGCTAAACGTTAGCTGTTCTGGTAGTTGTGTTTGCAAGTTAATCCCTAAAATTACAGCTATCAAATGCTCTTATGATGTGTCTAAATTGTTGTATACAGCTGATAATGGCAGCAGGTTAGAGTTCTTCCCCCAGTTTTTATTCATTGATCATTATAGTAAAACAATAGAAATTCAGAAACCCTTATCAGAACTAGAATAGTAAGGACCAGAATGCATCGATGAATATTTCACAGGAGAGTCAGGCTTACATCCATCTTTTGGCTTTATTTTTGGCCAGCTGCGTATGGTTTTATAGGATGTGTTTATTTGGGGGCACTTGAGAAACACTAAAGCATAACCTGAGTGAGTGTGCTCCATATTTGTTGTGTTGCATTGTGTTAATGTGTGAAATTAAGCAATTACGATAAGTGTTGTTAAACAGCTTCTGTATGACAAATGATTATCTTCTGTTCTTGTCCTTTAACAGGAAGCTGACTATCCAGTTCACGAGCAGATCGACCTGTATGATGATGTAATATCCCCATCGGCCAATAATGGCGACGCTCCAGAAGACCGCGATTACCTGGATGCCCTCCCCGCACCAGGGGGCTCCGAGGGAGGGAAGAGTGCCCCACCCAACGTGGTGTACACCTACACCGGCAAAAGAATTGCCCTGTACATCGGAAACCTAACCTGGGTGAGTGTCAAAATAAGCCAAAACAGTTTTTGTGACTTTTCCAGTGTGTTTGATTCATCTGTATTGAAGACACAATATCCTCCCACTTGTAGTGGACAACAGATGAGGACCTGACGGAAGCCATCCGGTCCATCGGCATCACAGATGTCCTAGAAATCAAGTTTTTTGAAAACAGAGCCAATGGCCAGTCCAAAGGGTGAGTTGCTTCTTCATCCTGAGAGCAGAGTTGGATTTTGTACTTTTCTTTTGACATATTTTGTCATAAAACCTCGCGTGTGTTTCTCAGGTTTGCCCTCGTGTGCGTCGGCTCCGAGGCATCTTCCAGGAAGTTAATGGAGCTGCTGTCGAAGCGGGAGCTTCACGGACAGAACCCCATCGTCACACCTTGTAACAAACAGTCGCTCAGCCAGTTTGAGATGCAGTCACGCAAAAGTAAGTAAAGGGAGTGCGCGCACTGCATTTGTGTGTTCTGTTGAGGGTTAACTTCATCTGGAGACTTTGAGTGACGCATGCTGGGACGCGTGGGCTCACCTGATTGTCGCAGCCGTTAAACCGCGCAGACATATATGATGCATACTTTCGTTTGCCTTTGAAACATGAAAGGGACTTTGTTTGGCTCACTCTTGTTGCAGGTACACAGTCAGGTCAAATGTCGGGTGAAGGCAAGGCCGGGCCTCCCGGCTCCGGCCCTCGTGGCAGTTTCCCAATGGGGGGCCGAGGCAGGGGCAGGTTCCCCGGACCACCCGGCCCTGGAGTCGACCGTTTCCCTGGTCCCGTTGGACCCGGGGGCCCACCACCCCACTTTCCTGGTTAGTGTGGTAACGTGTGATGAGTGCTGTTCTAAACTGGTTGCAAAAAACTTCTTTTCAGTCTCAATTAGAACAGATTAGTCCCAGATTTTCATATCAGTTTTTACAATAATTTCTGATATTTTCCAACCTGACTGACAAAGGTCATGGAAAAAATGTACTGATTAATTGAGCCACTCTTGATGGCAATAAATTGGTTGCATTGGTTGCAAAACGGGCTCTTCTCAGTTGTGAAAAAATAACTTGATATCATGTACACGCTCACCGATGATTTCCCATAATGCAGCAGCACAAACAAGTTCACAGATGAGCGAATACTCATCATGTGCGACACTCAAACATCACAACGACCTCTAAACTGTGACCTCTATGGATCTGTCACTGCTGGCTGTGGCCAGGCTCACTTTATCGAGGTTCATGTGTCGTTGGGAAATTGCTTTTTCCTTTTCAGCCTCGTCATCCATGATTTTTTTCTTCTTTTTTTTTTCATTTTGCGCAGCAACATATCGATTTAACCCTCATAGTGTGACAAATGCTTTGAAGCACGAAAGTTAGCAGTTTGTTGCTTTCCGTCTGGCAGTGCTGCTCAGCCTGCACAGTCCAGGCTTTGCTGCCACTCACACTGCATGTCACCACCTCTGTTTAGGTTTGCGTTCCTCGTGACCGGCCTCCCAGTATAAAAATTCTCGCTTAATCTTTGCATGTTTTACTCGTCCATCTGGTTTGTTCTTCGTCCCGCTTCACCTCAGGCTGAAACCAAAAAACAAACCTCATTTAAGCTCTTTTCTTGGCTGTAAATTTCTGCCTGCTGACAATTTCCAGCACCCAGTCCTCGCTCATAGCTTTTATCCGGCCAGCTACCAGCCTCAAACTCTTTGCAATTCGCGCATTGGCTGTCTTGCATCAGCAGTAGGAGAGAATGGATTTGCCAACTTTTCCTCTCTTTTTTTCCCCCACCTTCATTTGTGTGTTGCAGCCCTTCATTCCTCTTTTTTCCACATCTCTTATTTCGCTTAGTGGCTGGTGCCCTGTGCTGCTAGGCTGCGTCAGACCCCTCACAGCAGACGGGGAAGGTTTTTATTCTTTTAATGAAGGGAAGACTTGTGATTGGTTTGCTTTTTCCCCCATTAGGCTCGGGGATGAGACCAGATCTGGTTAGGCACCAAGATGGCCCACTGATGGATATGAGTTTCAGTCCCTTCCCGCCGGGGGGCAGGAACGGGAGCTGGCGTGGCAGAGGTGAAACACCTCGATTGATCTGATTGCTTCGATCGATCGCCTTTTATTATAAACCTTCGGCTGTGTCATTGAAAGTGTCCAAACGACAGCTATAGATGTCGCTGAATTTCCCGAACCGCGGTTCTTGCATCTCATTGTTGGCCCCACACAAGACCTGAACTAGTTTACTGTGAAAGGTTTCAATTTCAACCCGCATGACTGTCTAAAACTCATCCAAAATGTCATGAAATATTCGACCTAAAATGACTGTCGGGGTGTTTTTCCCCATGCAGATCTTTGGGAGATTTAAAGCCCTTTCTGAATTAATACTCAACATTTTTGCAAATGGTGTCTCATGACATGGAAAAATCCATCTGTCAGTGTTTCATGTGCTCCTCCGGAGCTTTTTTGGGATCCAAAGTCCGACCTCAAGTTTTAGAGAGGCTGCCTGAAACGGTTTGCTCCGAATGTATCGCCTCATCTTTTCTGTTGTCCTCTCAATTCATTTTTAGCGTCATATTGTGGCCCCTTTTTTCTCCATTTCGTTGCTCGGTGTAGCTATGGCTTGCTTCCATGTGTCTGTGTCATTGTCCTTGCTTTGACCTGTCTCGATCAATCCCTCAAAACATCCATGTATATCTGGAACAACACACGCTACCACAGGACTCTAAAATCAGCCACGAATCGGCCACAATCGATTTTTTTTTTCCTGCCTTTTATTCTCAAACGCTCATTATGACTTAAAATGGATTTTCTGGGTTTAACCAAAACGTTTTGTTTCTCCATCTATTCCTGACAAGTCTGGGAAGAGTTCCTTGTGCTGTAACTTGGAGAACATGTGAGAGAGTTGACAAGTTTATGCATTAAATCATGTCCTTTTTTTGTGTCCCTTGTGTTTTCTCTCTAGGTGGCATGCAGGGTCCTCCTCGTCCCCCTCCTGGCCCACCTGGTCCCCCAGGCCCTCCAGGGCCTCCACCTCCTGGCCAGGGCCTCCCCCCTCCTCTTGCAGGTCCTCCAAGTCGTGGCGACAGGCCTCCCCCACCTGTTCTGTTCCCTGGTCAGTTTGGTCAGCCACCAATGGGCCCCCTGCCCCCAGGGCCCCCTCCACCAGGTTACGGTCCTCCCCCAGGGCCTCCGCCCCCACAGCAGGGTCCACCACCCCCAGGACCCTTCCCTCCACGTCCCCCAGGCCCCATTGGTCCTCCAATGGCCTTGGCTCCTCCCCCACACATGCCTGGTCCACCACCTGGTGGCCCACCACCAGCCCCTCACGTAAACCCCGCGTTTTTCCCCCCACCTGGCAACAACAACATGCCTCCCAACGACAGCCGAGGACCCCCAGGACCAAACGACCCCTACGGACGCCCGCCCCCATATGAGAGAGAGTACGGCCCTGGAGGCCGGTGAGAAAAGCTCATCCTTTGTTTTCAGTTGCGTGCTGTGTCGTTTTTTGTTTTTATCCACTTGTACAACTAACGGGTTATGTGCTGTGGCCTCACAGGGAGATGGAGGCATCTCGGACCCCTCTGAGTGAGGCCGAGTTTGAGGAGATCATGAACAGGAACAGAGCCATCTCCTCCAGCGCCATTTCCAGGGCGGTGTCCGACGCCAGTGCAGGTAACGGCAACATCCACTAAGCAGCTGCATGAGTGGGGTTAAGAACAACCGTAGATTTTCATGAAGCATTGGTTTCTTCTCCTCAGCTGATTATGGCAGTGCGATAGAGACCCTGGTGACGGCCATCAGTCTGATTAAGCAGTCCAAAGTGTCTGCAGATGACCGCTGTAAGGTCCTCATCAGCTCTCTGCAGGATTGTCTTCACGGTATCGAGTCGAAAAGCTACGGCTCTGCCTCCAGGTAGGTCCAACATGCGGGGTGCCTCACAGGTGGAGCTCGTAGTACAGAAGAAAGATGCAAGTGCGCTGTAAAATTTGGTCATTCCAACCCCTTCTTCGTGTCTGCCAGGCGAGAGCGTTCCAGGGAACGTGACCACAGCCGCTCTCGGGAAAAGAGCAGGCGACACAAGTCCCGCAGTCGCGACAGACACGAGGACTACTACAGAGAGCGCAGTCGGGAGCGGGACCGCCACCGCGAGAGGGACCGCGACCGAGACCGCGAGAGGGAAAGGGAGAGGGAGTACCGGCACCGCTAGATGTGAACAGAGGTAGGTACAGCTACAGTGTTCTGTTTTCATGGCTACATTTGTTTCAGGAACCGGACTCGGCGGGAAACACGCCGGAAGAAGAAAGCACCAGTATTGAGATCAAAGGTCTTCTCTTTTTGCTCAATGCCTCTTTGATTTTTGGGCCTCTTTTCGCCCTTGCAAGTAAGATTTTGAGTGAAAGTTTCCCTACTTAAAGTTGAAGTTATTCCAAGTAAGCTATTAAATTCTGGAGAGGGGTCAGCAAAGAAAAGACTCTTCAACTCAGTGCTTCAGGTAAGTGACAGGTAGGTCAACATTTTCCAACATGTACGTATCTAAACTGTATATTTTTGCAGGAAATGTACATAAAACAAAATATGCAGCTTGGCAGCATTGTTCTTGTAAGAGGTGTATCAACACTGTAGTTCCCTGACAGTCTCTGAACAATGACTCTGTGGATGCGTTTGTTTTAAATGCTGATAAATCGCATAAATCACGGATCACTTTGTATCATCTGACAAACACACGATTGTATCGACTTGTGCATGAGGAGAAAAATTGGTGCTGGCTCATTTTTGTCTGTATGTGTGAGTTTATGCGTTGTATATGTGTTCGAAAGACGACATGTAATAATTTAGAGTTCATGTAGAAACCGAATATTCGAGGAGTTCACCTCGAGCTGCGGCCATTTAACCAAATGTTACAAATTTTGATGGCTGAATATCACAGTTGAATCCTCGGTTGCCATTTCATGATGTCTTTATATTCTAATGTGACTGTTCAGCTGTCAGTCGATACTCTGCAAGTAATGTTTAAATCTCAGTTGTGATGCTAAAGAAAAGGTCAGTATTCATATGAAATCTGTGGATATGCATTGATTTATTCCCGGAGACTATAAAGCTTCATTGTGATTGTGCTATATCTGCATGTGAGTAACGTCACCTGATATTGTACTTGGAGCAGCAGCACTGCTCAACTTTTGCACCTCAGCTAAAACTTTGAGGTGGACTTAAAAATACACAGTCCAATGTTGTATCATTGGAGGTTGAGGGGAAAAACACCTAATGTTAATGTATGGCAATGAATTGGTTTGTTATGTGTTCAGAAAGAGTGAGAATTTGTTGACTGGATGTGAAAATGCAGTAAAATATTTGCATATTTTGGGGGGAAACTTGTGACTTGGCCAGAATTGTAGGTTAGTGGTTTATTCAGTGACACCACAAAGCCACATTTGTGTTAACTTACAATAACAAAAACAGGTATTTACTGACTAAAGTCAATAACTGAGAAGTATGTAGTCTTAATTCTGCCTCCCTCGTTGGTTTAAGCTTCGTTCGTTTTAAAGTCTTTTCTCCATCAGATAAACCTCTCGGTAATACTTAACCTCTGATGTCCGCATGGCTGCTTGATCACGAACACACCAGAGTTAGTCACTGCGATTAAATGCAGAGCTCATCCTGGGCTTCTGTGTCACTTGTTGCTCCATCTTTTCTCACACATCAGTCGAACCAAAGCACGACAGCGACTCTTGTGTTGATCTCTGAGCCAGCGAATCTTTCTGAGCTGGAAACTTGGATTTTCGTTCGTTATTGTGAGGGAACACAAATGTCCTTTGTTGGTTTCAGGAAAACTTGATGCAGATTTATGTGAAAGTGTTAAAAAAAAAATCTTTTGCTGTAAATGTAAAATTTGAGCAACATAAAATGTTCTGATGAGTTGGTTTTATACTTCTCCTGCGACGATTACAAATGCATCATTAAGAGGATATTTTATGCCCAGTATGATGAGAGTTGATCATTTATCAAGATCTTCCCATGTGGATCGGAGAGCCTGCATGTTGCTGAGACTTTGTCTCATTGATCATGTAATGTTTTGGCCTTTGTGATGTTGGTCGATGCTCTTGATGGATTGTTGATCGTCCGGCCTCATTCTTCTTGCTGCCAGCTTGTACGTAACTGGTATCGACAATGTTATTGGTGTGTTGTTGTCAAATTGTGCCAGGCCGACTCCTCTCGTGTCTGTGGCGGACTCTCAGTGTTCGGCTCCTGCCAATCACTTTGTAATGCGAAGTGGCGAGATGCTGTGATTTTTGAATGACGTGCGGCTGTGTCGAAATTTCTGGAGTTGCGGTTCTGTGATGATGAATTTTTACTGCCAAAGTCCCATAAAGTTGCTGCACCAGATATCGATAGTTCACAGAGACCCTTCAGCATCTCTATGCAATTCTTCCAAACCCAAAGTCTTTTCAAAATAAAACTAATTTTCAGATTGGGTGTTGTAAAGGTGACAAATTTGCCAAAAACTTAATTTGAAAAAAATTCTCCATGTTTGCTCATTGGGACGGTTTAACTCATGGACTTGCTGAACTCTGAAAAGTGGGAAGAATGTAGTAAAATAATGTAATTGAGTGAATATTTTGGTCATTTTTCCCTGTGATGTGATTCGTGCTGACTTTTGTTGAGGTAGCAGTTAGCGCCAGCAGAAATGTACCTGAAGATGGAGGAGTTTGACTTTGTGTCCACTGGGAACCTCTTTCCAAGTGAATATTATCCAAAATAGATAAGAAACGGTCAAAGCTGGTAAAATTAACTATTTGAGAGCATTTGACTTCCAATAGAGCAGTTTTATTGTTTGTGTTACCTGATAATTCAGCAGATAAGAGATCCCCAGTGGGCACAATGCTAAAAACAATTTCCTGAATGCATTTTGTTCAGATGATGATCAGGAAGTCGGCACCATTTTTCTATGCAAATCTGTCCGTTTCCCACTTCTCCATGCTGTTGCATTTGGTCTGTCGGTGCTTTTTTAACTGGAAACGTCTGAATCTGAGTGCTATGCTTGTAATGCTGGTGCTGCTGCTGCTGCTGCTGCTGAAGCGGCGTGGCCGCTTTATCACGTCCAGACATGCTGAACTCTGTCTTTTATCTGTTCATGTCGCCATGTCAGGCTGAGAGGCTCTCGGTCTCCTCGGGTTGTCCGGAGGTCGTTCATCATAGCTCCTGTTTGTCCTTAAAAAACAGGCTGATTACTCATGTCAAACAAGGGTCAAACAAACTTTTATCTGAGGGTTGGAAACAAGCATATGGAGCCACTTGAGTCAAACAAAAACACAATTTTTATTCAACAGTTGAAGCTCTGGGATCTGTTTGAAACTGAGGCAGCTTTAGGTAAATCTCGTGGTTAAATAATGTGCTGTTTTACCTTTATTAGACTTAACAAATCATATCGCAATAAGTTGTAAGTTGTGAAATCTTCCTCTTCCTTTTCTAAAAGGTTTATCAATGTCACATTATTTCCAGGTAGTTTGTGGAGGGACAGAAATAAGCGTATTGGACGGACAGTTTGACCCTGGTTTGGCTCCGATTTTTTTGCTGATAAACTGCGACTCTTGGATACGATGTAACTTTTAATAAAACACGGAAAAAACACATCCGCCAATTTGTCTGCTTGGTGTCAAATATGGTCATCGTTGGTATTCCTTCAATCTGGATTTATGAACTCTGTAAAATTACCGTTTGGATTCAGATTTCAAGTCTTTTTTGTCATTTTTCAATCAATCTAAAGGCAACTTTTATCTCCACAAAACTGCACAAAATCGAGCCTTTTAAGGACAGTTTGAAAATGGATTATTTTAGTATTTTTGTAGTTACCTGAAAAAAGTCCCTTTGCTGCTGTTTGCATGGTGCAAAACTGCTGATAACCAAGCATCACTTTGCTGCTTCAGGGAGCATTCGGAGGTTTATATGACTTGCATGTCGGACTTGTGAAACGTTTCAAATACGAGCCCAAGTTATTGCATCTATGACGGTCATGATGTTTACTAGTGTAGGAATCGCTCCATAAAACTTGTTTTCTATGTGAAACCTACGTGGTGTGTTCCTGAGAACTGACTCTTGGTAAATATCTGCTGCTGTGTTTCCTCGTAGCTTTGCTCTTTTTGTTCTGTGTGTGTTTATTCAGACCTCGTCCGACTCCACCTACCTTAAAAATGATGTTACCTCACTGGGTAAAGTTGTTTATGTGGAGCTAATGTCCATGATATATGGTGGTTTTCTTAAACATTAAGATTTCTATGTAAAAGCATCGAAAACCAGCAGAATTTGAGTTTGATTTGGTTCAATAATTTGACCAAAGGCATAAAATAAGCTTTACCTCAAATTTCATTATGTCCAAAATTTGTACTTCGTAAAAAAGGAACATTTAATGACTGTTTGAACAGCAGCTATTGAACTAATTTGCTTCCAATGTGGACTCATATTGTTCTGCTATTTCCTTGTGTGTGTATGTACTGATGGATTCACTGAAGCACCTTTAAAGACCCCATGAATCAATGTGTGTGTGTCATATCTCTGTATGAAGCCACATGTTAGTCAGCACAGTTTCTGAGCGTGTGTATCACTGAGATATAAAGTTGTGTGTATCAAAGTGAAGGGGCGGGGCTTGGGGAATCAGCTAAGCTTTTCTATTGGTTGTACGATCAGGAAGTGGACGTAATCCATCATGACTCCAAAATGTTTACCAAAAAAAAAATGCAGATTCATTTATTTTTGTTGTCATTCATCCAATATTGACCAGGAGTTAAATGGTTAAATGCTTCATAAAGACAGGGGGAATCCTGGTACGTGTGTTTTGACCTTCATGGGGCCTTTAAACTGTTTGCATGCCATATTTCTGTGTCTGTGCGAGGGTTGGGGGAAACACAGTCAGCTGAGCGACACAGTCCATCAAAAAAACAACTGTGCAGATGTGACCAAACTCCAAGCAGGAGCCTCAGAGTGACGGTGGTTTGAACCCAGCCCTGGCGTCAGCCGCGTCCGCGTAGCGTAGCGGTTTACTGGTGAGTGGGGGGAGTGTTCACTGTTGGGCTGGCCCGAAACCAAACTCCACACTTCGTTTTGACACCTTTCAGCTGGCGAGGATCAAGGATGGATGGATGGAAGGACAAAGAGGAGGAACGCTCTCAGTGCACCACTACTCCCCGCCCATCCTGCATGACCGGACAGGACTTTGCAAGCATCACCGCATCTCTTCCTCCACCTCCCCCCTCCCCTCCCCTCCCCTCCATCTCTCCTCTCCTCCTCCTCCACCCATCCTTCTCTCTGTCTGTTGTTATGTGCAGTGGATGGACGGCCCTGACCTGTGTAAGGCTTTGTTATCCCAACATCTATACTCCTGATGACTAAAGACAAAAAGAATAACTTTCCAAACAGTTCTTTTATTTTTATGCAGTTTTATTTGACATAAAAAAGAGTTTGTGATGCTTTATTTTTCTTTTTTTTGCAAAGGAATAATAAAAAACAAACCTGGCCCGCACGCCCCTTCCCCTCACGATAGAAGACAAATGTTACACCCACTTTGTTTTTTATTTTCCGTTGGCTCGCTGTACTGTGAACATTCAGCTTAGAGATCAGTTTTAATAGAACACGTGTGAGATGTCCCCTCGCCCCCCCCCACCCCACTCATTCTCATCTATTCTTTTCATGGTTAGAATGTTTGTAAATGTTTCTGCTTTTTGATTAAAAACTAGATGGTGTTGTAATAAAAATGTATACCGAGGTACCACTCTGCATTTGGTGACTTCCTCCACATGTTTGGTTCATTCGTATCAGATGACGACAGAATGTTTTGGGGGGCTTTTTCCACTCTGAATTGATCAATTGGGGGACTTTTTTGAGTTTTAGCCACAGCTGCATGTTGATGCTCTAGTTCCACTTTATTTTGTTTCTTTTCTTTTTTTTTTTTTTTTTTTCTCGAATGGATCTTTATTTTTTTTCCAAGGTAAGACGAACACGAATGTACTTGTTTGCACTGTGCGCTGACTGGTGGAATCAGCGGAAATTTGAACCATTGAAGTGTAAGAGAAAAAAAAAATGCTTTGGGCTGTTTTTACACCTGCAACCAAAAAGAAAACAAGCTGCTGCTGTTCACAAAGTGGTTTTCACTTTCTGTCTAAATGCATTGAAATGATGCAAAGCCACTTTGTTTCGTTTGCTACTGTAGAAAACATTTGTTCACTTCATTACATCAAGCAGCCCTTGATGTCGAAGTTCATATTTTCTATCATTTTGGTCTCAAACCAGTTAAAATCACCAGGAATTCTCTCGTAAGGGTGTTTTTATATTTTTAATCTCAACACTTTTTTTGTCACCTGATGTACTTAAAAGTATTGCCATTCATCTGTCTCGTTACATAAATCTGTAAAAGTGAATGTGCTTATTGGAGACAGTTGGAAGAATATGCTGTGTTCTTGTGTCAGACATTTAAGTTGTTGTTCCTTTGAAGTCGTCATGAAGCTAAATTTCAAACAAGTTGACGGAAAGGGAGAAGAAAGCTTTTTAAACTTGCTACAAAATGGGTTTAAATTCCAGATGAATGTTTTGATGGGACATTATTGCCTCCCCTGGTTAATATTGGAGTTTTTATCCTCCAGTGAAAGTTGAACGTTAGGAAAGTTGTCAGGATGAACTGAAAAGCAGCTATTCCTATTAACAGGTGTCCAAATGCTTCCCAGGCCTCCAGTTTGAGCTCCATGTGTTTGTGTTTATCATGTTCAGGATGTTATTGTATGTTGAATGTTCCTCCTTTGTTCTGAAGTGCCCATGAATTAAGTTTCCCTATTTGGGAGACTTAAGTGGGACGTTTCAAACACAAGTACAAAACTGTTATTCCAGTTGATGTGAAATGTTCCTTTATAAGGATACGAGTTAATTTCTTGGCTGAATGGAACTCTTTTCTCAGAGGATTTATTCTCTAAATTGTGACGATGCTCCAAAATGTTCCAGTGTAAATAAGCTTTCCTCTGAAGTCAATCAGCCACATTAAGTGTGCGTGTGTGTCCATGCCGGCGTTTATTGTGTCGGTCAGCAGATGTTCAGTCCTGCTTTGTGCTAGCTTCTCTCCACAGCGCTGAAGGTGAGTGTTTGCAGGTCTTCGTGCGCAGCAAGACGTGAGAGGTCACCGACCTGATTCTGCTGCAGCGAGCCAGAGCGTCAGCACACTCCTGTTTGGAGTCCTCAGTATTTCCAGTCTGTTACCTTTGACTAGACATCAGATAGTAATTGTATCCTCGACTACTGTTTTTTGAAGGATATATTGCTGAAAACCAAACTCTTCTAGTTTTATTCACATTTTGTAAGTGAAATGAATTATTGATGAAAAATTAAGTCTAACTCATTGAATTAAAACATTGGCAGTGTTTAGTGTCAGATTTGCTTTTAAGCAGTGGTCATTCTGTCAGCCATTTAAAAAATAAAATCTTCTAAATAATGTTAAGTTGTTCGTTCGTTTTTTTGTGAGCATTTTTTTCCACCAGACGTGAAGTCGCAATCCGGCACCATTTTCTTCAACAGCCAGTTAAAATGATATGATCTCACTTAATTGTCCCCCCAAAAAATCAAAGAAGCGTTTAGTTTCGTCATTAATATTCGTGACTATCGTTTATTATTTTACAAACAACTTTTGGAGATTTGGCTTTCTCGAACGCGACAGCAGCGCCCGGAACCTTCCTTTCTTTTTACTCTTTCTTCCGGACCAGAGAAGCTGTGACACACGGAACTTCCTTCGCTTTTGTATATGGCGGTTTGAAAACGAAGTCTCCATGTGTGGTTGTGATCATTTTTGACGCCTTAATGGCAGTGTTATCAAGGCAAGCGTCATACGGGGAGTCGAGGGGGGAGCTATAGAGTCCCACAGGATCAGTTTCACTCGGTCGTCTGCGGACTATGTTCAAAAAGATGACTGAATTCGGTCCAGATTCCGGGGGGCGCGTCAAGGTAACGAAGCGCTTCGTTGGTAGGGTTCTGGGACTCCGTTTTACCTGGGGTCTGACATAGACGTTCAGATAGTGAGCTAAAGTTTCATGAAGATTACGAAAAAAGAAAGAAGTGCGTTTATGTTTGAATAGTAATATGCTCGTATTTTCCTGCCTGCAGGGATTGACTATTGTGAAGCCCATTGTGTTTGGAAATGTTGCCCGATACTTCGGTAAGAAGAGAGAGGAGGATGGACACACGCATCAGTGGTCCGTCTATGTGAAGCCGTACAGGAACGAGGTAAACACAAAACAATCTACTACCTAACTTATTGGTCTGATTATAACTGCACATCTTAAGTGATGCGTTGTTCTTTCAGGACATGTCTGCCTATGTGAAGAAAATCCAGTTCAAGCTCCATGAGAGCTACGGAAACCCTCTGAGAGGCGAGTTCACCTTCAGTTTCCAAGCTTCAGTTTTAAATGAAACTGCCACAAAAGCAATTGGAACACTCATGAGTTCTCCCTTTTTCCACAGTCGTCACTAAACCTCCGTATGAGATCACTGAGACGGGCTGGGGAGAGTTTGAGATATTCATCAAGATCTTCTTCATCGATCCCAACGAGAGATCTGTAAGCGCTTCAGCGATCAGACATCTGTTTAAAACGAGGCATCACCCAGCAAACCTGTAATAACAGCTGCTTAATGCTTGATTCTTATTGTTTGGGCTCTCCAGGTGACTTTGTATCACCTCCTGAAGCTGTTCCAGTCGGACACGAGTGCCATGCCCAAGAAGACTGTTGTCTCTGAATTCTACGATGAAATGGTACATTTGTTGTCTTCTGTCAACACTGAATCAGTAGAGTAGTCCCTAAAATGTATGTTAACATCTCTCTCATCTGCGCGACTTTAGATTTTTCAAGATCCGACCGCTATGATGCAGCAGCTGCTGACGACGTCAAGACAGCTCACGCTTGGAGCGTACAAGCACGAGACGGAGTGTACGTAACCCACAAAGTTGCACGAGGTGGTTCAGGGTTGGAAAAAGTGCGTTTATTCCTCACGTTTGTTTGTGTCTGCAGTCGGCGAGCTGGAGCAGAGGACGAAAGAGAAAATGGAAGCGGCGAAGAAACGAACCAGCCAAGAGATCACGGAGCTGAAAGACAAACTGAAAGCCAGCAGAGAAAACATCAACCACCTGAAGGCAGAGATCAGGAAGCTGGAGGAGGACGGAGACCACAAAGAGCACTGAGAGCTGCACTGACTCTAAAGCGAGCGAGGCGTCCTGTGCTCCAGCTTTCAGTCTGTTTGTCGTCATCTTTGTCATTTGTGTTGTAGTTTGACTTGTTAAGCTCAGATCTCAGGAGTGTTGTCAGCAGTCTGTCTGGTAGCGTTTAGTCAGTTATTCGCGTCCTTCATTGGTAGTCGTGCAGGATTGTTCAGGCGTTGCAATCGCAGGCGTTCTGTTTGCTTTTTGCAGCTTGGCTGCGTCTGTTGTTTTCTCACAGATCTTATCGGAGGTCCGCTGAACTAATTGCACCATGAAAACATCTCAGAATGAAAGCAGTGTTTGTTCCTGATGATAATCGTACAAAACCCACCGCCTGTCTCACGAAACATCACAAACATTTGGGACAGCATTTGCCCTGAACTCTCTTTTTGTCATGTTTATACTGGTGTTGCATTTTTTTTATTAAACTGATTGTGTTTACTCTTGTGATTTATTTTTCATGGGTTGATTCACACTGAGATGCCTCATCTGAACAACAAATAAGATTGTGGCTCAGATATCATTAATTCCCAGTGTTTACTCTTGTGAGATATTGTTGGGAGTGTTGAACTAAAGATATTATTCCTTTTATCAAAAAAAACTTTTGATGGCAATTTAGGGGCAAATTTACCAAAACTAGGACAAATCTTTCATATAAATCAATATTAATGTGCAAAATTAGGAGGGTGTGAACAAAACTTTAAAGATTTTGGTTATTGATTGCTGAAAGCTTGAGTGCTTTATTATCAGATCCTTTGAAAGTACTTTTTTTCAACCAGTCTGAAATACTTTGAGAATGTCTAAGTAATGCTGAATTGCTGAAAGTTCCGTATCATAAACTTTCCAGGATGAATAATTAACGTTTAATTTGAAAACGATAAACGAACAATGTTTTAATTCAAACTTTCACCGTAACGAATGCACCGTGACTTTTCCGACGGTCCCTGAAGGCATCTGACAGGAAGTTCTGCAGTCAGAAGGATTTTCGATGTGGCCAAAACTTGTGAAACTCTCTTTCCGCTGACTGCATTTTCTGCCAAATCTACCGAGGAAATATGTCCAGTCGTGCACAGCCTGAATGGAGGCGATGCTGTGTAAATCTGCGCGCATGCTGCTGGTTTGTAAGTGGACGTTTAACGGCGGCGCGGCGCGGCTGAGTCTGGTGGGTTTCCTCGGGTTTAACTCGGTCCAGCTGACCTTCATTAGGTGGAGGAGGTCCGGGTGAGTCACTGGAAACACACACACACACACACACACACACACACACACACACACACACACACACACACACACACACACACACACACACTACTTCAATTCAACTCCTCGTCCACAACTTTTTTCCTCGACAACCAAAGTAGTCAAATCCATTTTTAATGCTTTTTTAGGTCATAAATACACGAGAAAACGGTAGTTTTTAAATTCATATGTATATATTTTAAAATCAGTTACTTCTTAACTCAAATCTTGGCATAAAGAAGAGAAAGAACTAAGAACTAATAAATTAATGAAAGGTTATGCTTTTTAATTAGTTTAAATTAATTTTCCATGTAGCAGTTGTAATAGTGCAATAGATGGATAATAACTACTTAATATTGTGCACTCAATTTTCATAAATTATACTGTATTGAAAGTGAAACTTTTCCCCAAATTTTTTTTTCTAGTTTCATCATTACTGAATTAAACTTTTTCCCCCTTTTCTTTATTTTTGGTTATTTTCTCAGTCATAACTCCCAGCACACATAATTCACGACTGTTTTGTTGATCGGGAGCTTGTTTGTCAACAATAAACAGCAGCGGATATTGACGCTCTATGGATTTAAAGCGCCTGCAGTCGCCGCGCTCGTGCGCTGGTCACGTGGTCGGAGGCTTTTAGCACCGACGTCAGAGAAACCGAGCTGGTACGGACTAATGATCCTCACCGAGCCGCCTCCGACGCCGACACCGCCGCCGCTTGCGTGACCGAAAAACCCCGCGTTACCTCTGGAAGCCCTCCCGTTACCGACCTCCACGGGTGTTTTTTTTTTTTCTTCCGTGCCGTCCCCGCGAAGTTCCTCGTGCGCGGCCGAGCGCCGCGGTGATGCGGAGAGCGGCGGGAGCGCTCGCGGCTCCTCTTAGTGCGACCCTGCATTAAAAAAACGGGCTCATGCAACCAACATGTCTTCTCGTTAGGGAAGCGGCGGCCTCTGTTGCGTGCAAGTTTCCAGGTAAGTTGCTGGAGCGACGAGCCGCCTGCAGCAGTGAGGTGGTCCGCAGCCGGGGGGGGGGCTTTTTTTTCCCTCGAACATTTCATCTCTGTGCCCTGCTGTCACCATTACCCCCCTGAAGGACACGTTTACTTGGATGACATGCTGATTAAACAAAGTGCAGAGTCATTGCATGTGTCTCGGACTGGCAGGTTACGCAGGTTTCCTGTGTTGGTGACAACAAGAACAGGAAATAGTTGTCTGTGCGTTGCGCTACTCATTAGTCAGGCAGCGTATAATTGAAGCCAACGGTCATGCCGGAGCTTCTCTGTGTGTGTGTGTGTGTGTGTGTGTGTGACTTTAACTGAGCAAACACAAGCAGAATCTGGGGGGGTCTCGCCCCTCCTCCTTCCTGGTCAACCGCTTATGTTGATGCTTAAAGGGACAAACATCCATCTTCGCCTGCAGACAAACTCACAGAATATTTATTCTCACAGGAGATTTATTTCTTTCGGAAGTTTAGAATCAAAGGTTTTCTTGTAGACAGCTGTTGAAGTTCATTACGAGTTGGAAGCTTTTATTTTGAAAGAGGAAACCTGCATGGGTTTTCCCTTCATTTTTTGGCCTGAAACTGTCACAATTCCTTGAGCAAAAAAACTCAAATCTCACTGAATTCACAAAAAAGGGGAAAAAATGTAGTTTTTCTGGACTTTGAGGAGAGAAGGTGGGACTCGTGTTTTTGTTGTCCACATGAGCACAGCGGGCCGGCGCACGCTGCCTGGCTGCACGGAGCTTTGTTTTGGTTGTCAGGCACAGAGCTCCTTTGTTGGCTCGGTGTCTGTGTGTGGAGTCCATTCATGAGGCCAAGTGCATCATCAGCATCGCTTTCAATGTTCGGAGTTCCCCCGACATGAGGTCAAAGTGCACTTCGGGCGACAGTTGTGTCACCGCGGAACATGTATTTCACCACGTGTGTTTGTGTGTGTGTGTGTGTCAGGTGCAGACGTGGTGAAATGATGGAGAAGCCTTCATCTTCAGGCAAAGCTGCACTTGAGGACAAAAGAGGCCTGATGGAGGTAAATCCACCTTTCATGACACATGTGTGTTGAATTCAAATAAGTTCCTCTGAC
The DNA here is from genome assembly GCA_032164315.1 of Malacoctenus gilli. Classification (NCBI taxonomy): domain Eukaryota; kingdom Metazoa; phylum Chordata; class Actinopteri; order Blenniiformes; family Labrisomidae; genus Malacoctenus; species Malacoctenus gilli. The sequence goes on along the minus strand of JASSRZ010000032.1, from coordinate 7,044,042 downwards.
TCCGCCCACCTTCGCTGCAGGACGGCAGCCTGCTGCGAGGAGCTGAGGGCGGAGAGGCGGACCCTCCGACCCCGAGGAAGAGCAGCTCCTCTCGCTCCTCCCGAAAGAGCTTCCGCCTGGACTACCGGCTGGAGGTAAACGCCTCCTCCTTCTCCTCCAGTTTCTGTTTCTCAAATCACTTCCTGGTTCCGACTGAAACGTCACCGCTTACCTTTTTGTCAGGAGGAGGTGACGAAGTCTTGTCAGGACAAACACGGCCGCTGGATGAACCCGTGGCCGACGTGGCGCTTCCCCTCCTACGCCATGTTGCTGAGGTTCATGCTGCTGGACAAAGACCACAGCAACATCCCGTCCAGCAAGGAGGTGAGCGCCGTCGGGAGGCGACCGGAGCTCAAATCTGTGACACACGTCTGATTTTAAAGCAGCTAAAAAGTGAGAGTGGTTGCATCTGAGTCGACTCTCACGCTCTCAGCTGACTGTGCGCCCCCCACCCCCCACTGATCACAGAAACGTTGCCCTTTGTCAGCTCACACTCAGTATTTTTAGCTCCGTTTGGAAACCTTGCTGAGTTCACCAAGAGCTTACCGGGCTTCAAAGGCTGTTTTCACACGGCAGCGCGGAGACGTTTAACCCCTGACGTGCACAGATTGTTTGAATAATCAGCTGTAAGAAAAGTAACTCAAGTACTGAGTACACACTGGTCTGGTCCCCCCCACAGGTCCTGGACTCGGAGCTCCCGGTCATGGAGCCCTACTTCATCCAGAACCCGGACCTGTCCGAGTCCGGCCCTGGCCTGCGGGTCACCTGGCTGGGCCACGCCACTGTGCTGGTGGAAATCGACGGCGTGAATGTTCTCACGGACCCCATGTTCAGCCAGAGGGCGTCGCCGCTCCAGTTCATGGGGCCCAAGAGGTACAGGGGCCCCCCCTGCACCGTGGAGCAGGTAGAGTACCTCCAGTGTTCTCTTAACAATTCCTCACCATCCAGATCACGTTAGACGCGACTTTCTGCCAACAGCTGCCCAGGATCGACGCCGTGGTCATCAGTCACTCTCATTACGATCACCTCGACACTGGATCCGTGGCCAGTCTCAACGAACGCTTTGGAGGGGAGCTACGCTGGTACCTGAACGCAGCACGCACTCGCTCTGTTCCAGTGTGTTTTTTTTGGAGGCGGCGCTGACGCGCGTGTTCGCACAGGTTCGTGCCCCTGGGACTGATGGACTGGCTGGCGAAGATGGGCTGCGAGAACGTGATGGAGCTGGACTGGTGGAAGGAGAATTGCGTCCCCGGCCACGACGACGTCACCTTCGTGTGCACACCCGCGCAGCACTGGAGCAAACGCACGGCAATGGACGACAACAAGGTGACGATTCAGATGGACTCAGAGCTCGGTGGTTTTCCAAACAGCGTCATGCAAGCAGCTCATTTTTAAAGACGTTTCAGTCTGTTTGAGTCAGTTAGAACGACCTTTTAATAGGTTGTGAAGCTCTACAGTGAGGTCTGAAGTAGTTTGCACCGTTTCTTCCCTCCAGTCGTTGTGGAGCAGCTGGTCCATTCTGGGTCCCGACCACAGGTTCTTCTTCGCTGGTGACACGGGTTACTGCCACTCCTTCCAGGAGATCGGACGTCGCTACGGGCCGTTTGATCTGGCAGCCATTCCCATCGGAGCGTACTGTCCCAGGTATGATACTGAACGCATCACACGTGCACATTCGCTTCCCTTCTTGAGGAGGACTTAAAAGCTGTGCATTTATTCTAACTTGCAGGAATCCAAGCTGTTACAGCAGATGTTCTGAGTTGTTTCCTGTTTTCTCCCCAGGGATGTTATGAAGGGGCAGCACGTGGACCCCCAGGAGGCTGTTCAGATTCACCAGGACCTGCAGGCCAAACACTCAGTGGCCATTCACTGGGGGACGTTTGCACTCGCACACGAGGTACGAGAGGAAAACGCACAAAATCGCTTAATCACTGACGTTTTCTGTGTCAGATGTAATGAGTCCCTGCTGCCCCCCCCCCCTTCTTGCAGTACTACCTGGAGCCCCCGATTCTCCTGAGAGAAGCCCTGGAAAGCAAAGGACTCAAACCCGAGTCTTTCTTCACGCTGCATCACGGCGAGTCTCGACTTTTGTCCACACAGGAAGGAGACGTCTTCAATTGACGCCGTGATAAAATTCATCGATGTAACAAAATGCACAGAAATCACGTGAGGGCTGATTTAAAAGTGTGTAATTCATCTACGGTTCAGTTTACTGTCGGTAAAAATTCAATGCTGTTTACATACTAAATGTTTGTACTACCCATAGGAGCTGTGAACGCTACTCAGTAGTAAGTCTTTTTTGTGACCTGTGTTGAAACTAGAAAAAAAGCAGTTTTATTGCTGTTGCTACCTTTAAAGTTATACCCAAAAAAGTACTACTTTGTAGTAATCCCCAGTTAGTAGGAAGCATCCTGGGGATACTTTGTGTTGCTGCAGCTCTCCACGGGAGGAGGAGAGAAAATCTTTCTTTGTTTTCATGGATTTGCACAGAATTTCCAGGCCAAACTAGACGAATCGAGTGAAAGTGGTGTCAGTGAATGTCAATCTATCGCAGTATGATCCGTTGCAGCAGTAATCGGAGCTATTCTGTACGTGTGAGTGAAGGTGACGCTTGAATGAAACAACGTGAGGCTCTTAAAAAAAACCTCTAGAGTGAAACTGGACGTCAGACGGCAGGCTGGATCGTACTTCTGGGTGTCTCATTGCTTGGTGCTCGATAATGCCAAATAACTAAGAAACCCATTTGTTTTTGAATGTTCCTAAATCAAACTACCACAAGAGGTTTTGCTTGTTTGTTCCTCCAAACTAGACAGAAAGGGAGCTGTTGGATACACGCAGAAGTTGAGCTGGGTTCAACTTGAAGCTCCCGATTGTCGTTCTGTCACCACTTTTTATTTCTGACGCTCTGCAACAACACGAACGTCAGTGTGAACGCGCGTTTTCAATTGTTCCACCTTCAGTTGGATGTATTCGCTTCAGGAAACCATCAGCAGGTTCAGTTTTCATTTTTGCTGCCAGTTTTCTTTTTCTGCTAGAATGTAAGACGATAAAAGCACAAAGTGGGACTCGTATCCTGCTGCAGCCTGTTTATGAGGCCAAACAGAGCTACGAGTGGAGGTCACTGCACCATTGTCGCTGAATTTTTCCATTAAAGAAATCTTGCATATCATGGATGTTTCACTTTTTTAGTTGGAAGAATTTGGAACACTTTGTCTGGACTAATTTGTCAGTAGTCGTGGAAAAAGAGATCAAGCGTTTCTGTGCTTTGTCGCCCTCTTGTGGCGCAAAGTGGTTGAGTTGAACTGTCCGTTTGGACATTCTTGGATGGCAAAACAAACGATCACCAAATTTATACCTGACAAAAAATTGCAAGATTAAATTATATTTTATTGATCAGTCAGGAAGAAGTTCAATTGGATATAAAATTACGTAAAATTTTCACTTTCCAGAAGGAAAAGTGAACAACAATCTTCTTTATACTCACAGTGACGGTTTGAAATGATTGACGTGAATTCTTTCCGACGCGCCCAAAAGGTCCCTGATTTCAACCGAAACAAGTCATTATGACATCAGGATAAAGTTGCATAAGTAGCAACAAACGCAGTTGGGGGACAAAGGTTCCCTCATCACTTAGAGTCCCAAAACAAACAGCAGGGAGAGTTGCGGGGAATGTCGGCGCCTGCGTGGCTCCGCGGAGCGTCACGCCACGCTCTGCCGGCCACTGTCCCTGCTGTGCGTCGACGCTCCGGAGCAGCGGCGGGAGAAGTCCAGGAAGATGCCGTCGTGCTCCACCTCCGAGTCTAAACTCTCCGTGACGTGGTCCAGCATGACCTCCGGGCTGGAGGACGGGCTGGGCCCCGAGCTGGTGTCCTGCGCCAGAACCTTGGAGAAGGAGGGCGAGTCAGACGCCAGGGAGCCGCTGGGGGAGCGGCGCTGCGCCTTGAGGGCGCGAAGATGCGCGGGGCTGTCGGCGGCTCGGAGCCGGGAGCTCAGACTGGACGACACGGGGTCTGGGAGAGAGCAGAGGCTGCTGAAACACCAGCAGAGGGGGGTTTGTATCTCTGACCATGTGGGGGGTCCTTACCTGAACGCGCTGTGGAGCCAGAGGACGCCTGGGAGTGGGTGCTGAGGCTGGCTGAGCTGGTGTGGGCGGAGCCGCTGGTGGCGCTGGCAACCGACTTGGCCACGGAGCAGCTCTCCTCAAGGCACGACGTGATCTCAGACACGGAGTGCCGCCGGATGCTCACAGCGCTGCCCGCCGAGGAGTCCAGGTCGTACTCCACCACGGGGGTCAGCATGGGCACGTTGTAGCTCTTGGAGCGGACCACCGGGTTCTTGGCCACGGGCGTGTTGCTGGATTTGGACGGCCAGGAGCGCTGGAGGCGCTTCTCTGAGGGAACCCAAGGGGAACACCGACGTGAACAATCCAGCGGTCATTTCATGACTCTTAGCAAAGTGCTTTTCTTCCCACACTGACACTGACCCAGCAGGCAGGACGAGCACTGCTGACTGTCTCTGGAGAACAGGCCGTGGGTCCCCAGGTAGGGCGAGACCACCTTCTGGATGAGGGACTCCAGCCGCAGGTAATCGTCTGTGACACCTTTCGACTCGTGGACGCCCTGAACCAGAGAAACAACAAACACACAAGTGTTTGGTGTGTGTGTGTCAAGCTGGTAATTGCTGCCTGTTGGCTGGTAGTAATGGAAACTTTAAAGAGCCAGAATAAATAAAGAAGAACTTGTTCTGGTTGGTTCTGATCTTATCAAACCTGTTTCCAGCCAGAACACAAAAACAGACACTGTGTGCGTGAAGAGAGGAGCGCCAGTTCAGCATGTTCAAGCCTCAAATTGTGTATAAACTGATATCAACGTCTTCAGATAGAACAAACGTCAACAACTACAAAAAATGTGATTAAATGAAAGTGACAATCTGGGGATTTGTTGGTACAAAATGATCAAAAACAAAATTTCTGTGACATGTTGAGTGTAGAGTGAGTGAGTGCAGGAGCCCTGCTGCATTCATCTTAAGGCGGTATGTGCTCTACCGAGTGCCTTTCTGGTTCTTAATATGAACCAAAATTACCTGAGCATTTTCACAATTAAAGAAAAATAGTTAAAAATAGTTCAGCATCACTTCTACAGTTTTTACACTAAACTTATGGAGGTTGGGGGTGGGCACACACGCACAAAAACACACACATACGCGCACACACATGGACTGAGAACTCACTTCCAGCATCTGTAAATAAGAGGAGATCAATCAGGCTTCAATAGTCTGAATTACTGAGCGCCATGCACGAAAACCGCAGCGCAGAAACGAACCACATAAATCGAGGCGACTGGAGCGAGTTGGCGTCACAGCCTCTGAACAGAACGAAAGGGAAATTACTAACAGATGAAACGAGAGGCAGCACGCATCCACTGTTGAGGTCTTACCTTTCAGCCTTTCCTGTTTTCTACTTCGTTTTCTCACTCATTCATTGTACACACATAATAATCCAAACAGAATCAAATGAAGTGGACTTCCTGTGGCCTTTTTTAGACCACACCTCCCTCTGTGTGACTGCTGTGTCCTTTCTGTCCGAATGCAGCAGATTTGGGTCAGTGAGTCACTGCCGATGTCCAAACAATAAGAAACACACACACACACAGCAACACACACACAAAGAGGGCCCCCAGTCACTTATAAACCAACATCTTAACCAAGTGGTTTTCAGTCCCGGTGCAGGCGGCCAAATGATCCAAAATCCACCAGTGAAACTGAGCTGGTGTCAGTCTCGTGAGGTTGTTTCTGTCTTTAAATGACTTGAATATTTGTCGGAGGCCGACACTGACTCAGGGAGGGTGCAGGGGGTACCGAGTGGTCATGGGAAGACAACTGTGCTCCGCGTTCACGCTGAGATTATTTCCTGTGAGGTCCCTCTGCGAGAACACCCCCCCACCCCCCACCCACTGCTCCCCGTCTGCAGTCATTTATTAACCCTCCTGCTTCACCAGAGCGCAGCTATGGAAGAAGCCTGGACGTACAAAGCGCTGCGTGTGTGTACCTGTAGTATTAGCAGCATCTGTATGATGGAGGGGGGCACTCTGGCTCGGGGGCGGGACAGCGCCTCGTCCAGCTTCAGGTTGAGCGTGATGATGTTCCTGAAGTGGAGGAGAGCGAGCTGACGCACCGACGGCTCCTTTCCCTGCAGAAACACACACACACATGCATTCACACACGTGTGGCGACTGTGACGCTGGTAAAATGGGCAACAGATGAGATCAGGTGTACCTGCACAGGGTAGAAGATGGCCAGCAACATGGACAGAATGTCGCAGAAGAAGAAGTCCCAAGTTTCTGCCAACGAGTCCAGCAGCTTCTGACCTGAGAACAACACAAAGCACAGATTTGAACACAGAGAAACACACAAAACAATCGCTTTGGTTTGTCATAGTGTGATACACACACATCAGTGCAAAGTCTTTTGTGTGTTTAGCTGGTTTTTCTCTTCTTAAACTGGACGGACAAGTGATGTCAAGCTTCATTTCCTGTCTGGTTTTAGTGACAGCTCATAAAATCTGTCAAATGTAGGTCACACAATTCACCACAACAGAGTGAACTAAATGTTTTCATTTCACCCGCTTGTTCACACTTCCCTCGCACCGCTGTTGTGGGGTGTGTGTGTGAGCAGGACGTTTGTGTGTGTGTGTGTGTGTGTGTGCACATTTGTTAACCACAGAAACCCGTCCTTCACCAGACAGAGGACAGATAAAGCTGTGTTCTCTCAGCACCAACTAATAGTTAACTGATGGGGTTGAATGAGTCTCGGAGGTATTTGTCAATTATTGTTTCTCTCGAGAAGGTCTCGTTTGTGAAACACTGATCTGAAACTTCCTCAGAGACAAAACTCCCGGCAACGAGAACACGGTTTACTATTTCACAATGTGTGTGCGTTTGCATCTTTCTCTGGTAAAGTGTGTGTCCGCGTACCTTCGTAGTAGCGGATCTTGTCCCGCAGGATGACCATGCCCTTGGTGAGGAGCTGGTTCTGCAGGTACTCGGTGAAAAAGGAGCCCAGCTCCGTTTTCAGCAGCTGCCTGCGACAGACACGGAGTTCAAATGAGTGCACGGAAAGTGACAGACGCACACCTCGTTGTATTCCCACTCGCAAGTGCGACCTTGCAAAAAAACATAATGAGATTACACAAACAAACATCTCAGTTTGAACAGAAACTGAAAATGTGAGAGTGTGTGAAAGGTGGTGCAGCCAATTTTAAACAATCCAGCAAGCAGATAAAAAGTGGGCTTCATTGCCTGCAAGGAATAAGAACGACTTCTGCGTCCATGTGTGATGTGAAGCTTCAGACTCGACATCAGCTCCTGATGTGCAGCCTGTGCACGCTGTATGCAGGTGAGTGTGCGGACGGTATAGATGTATACGTGCGGCGTGATGTTTACACAACACAGGAGCTCTGCTTTGACAGCAACACCCCCACTACCCTCAGCTGCCTGCTCAATAAAGACAACACATGCAGCAACCCTCCGCCCAACATTCCCACCACAAACAACCTAAAATGCGTCTGATTTCGTTGGACTAAACGTAGCCTTTTTGGGACTGATTTTGCAAGAAATGATGAAAGCCGACGTCAGATATCCTGGAACATAAACCAGCCTGTAAGATAGACGGATGGAGAGACTGCGAGCTGACCTGACACCTTCGTTCAGGGTGTAGAGTTCGTTCTCTCCCAGATCTTTCCTCTGGAAAACCGAGATGACTGCGTTGTGGATGCTGCAAATAAACACAGAAGAAAGATGATCTCAGATTTTTTGTATTGAGACTGGATTTTAACAGGTCTGTTTGTGGAAAAAAGAGGCCATCAGAGGTCGCAGGAGGCATGACCAGAGGGGTCTCGCTCTGAAACGCCGTAAAAACAACCCCAGAAAAGAGCGAGAGAGGAGCGAAACATAAAGGAATCTCTGGGGCAGAACGACATGAAAAGAGGAGCGAGAAAAGGATGGAAATAAAGAGGAGTAATAATGGACCCCGAGGGAGGAGACGCAGAGAGATGCTGCTTATATGTACGTGTGCATAAAGAGAAGCATTAAAAGCAGCAATATAGCCTTCAGCTGATGCTGTTCACATGATGCAACTCCTAAACAAGTAAAAGTGAAAGCTGGTACATGAAAGCAGGAAGTAATGCTCGGTGTGGTCGCTCCACCACTGACCTGTTCCAGGTGGCGTTGGCCCCGGCCCTCCTCTGCTGGGTGCCTTTGTCCCGGCCGCACTCCTCGTTCAGCCCCGCCGTCCCCGCTCCTCCTCCTCCTCCTCCTCCTCCTCCTCCTCCTCCCTTCTCCCCGCCACCCGCCGCATGCTTGACCTGCGAAAGGTCGGTCAGGCTGGAGGACGAGGCCGAGGAGCCCAGACGCAGCTTGTTGTGGAGGCTCCTTAAAACACACGAGACACGAAATTTTTCTTCAAACTTCAAATGAATCGACTCTGTTCAGGTACTTTAAAGTAATAGAATACATCCCAGCGTCTTTGGCTACAAAACACAAACAGACGACACCTGAACCAGATCAGTGGATTAATATGGGAAAAATGCATCGATGTGTTCACCTGGGAGGGGCGAAAAAGTCATTTTAATTATTCCACATTTAATTTCCTCGACAACATTAGCATTTATTGACCCGCGATTACGTTTTTATTCGCCATCTGTTACTGTTTACTCAAGCTGTTGAGCTGCACTGCTGCTGAACAGCACTGCAGAGAGAGACACACATACACGGGGAGGGAAACCAGGAGGACAGACTGTCACTCAAAGTCCTGCGCAAGTTTGAAAGAAAATCCACAGACTCCAAAAAGATGAGAACAAAAATAAGTTTCCAAAATGTAAAAGTAGTCGTTCCCGAAACAGCAAGCTTCTGCTGCAGCTGCAAATATGCAACAAACTCTTCACGCTGATACTCAAAGTTTGTACTCACGCAAGTATCTGAAAAGGCAGCACATATCCCCACTCCATGCTCACTTGTGGGGTCTCGGGGGTCTCTGTCTCTCTGGTTCACACGCCCCCCCTTTTCCTCTCCTCTCCCACTTTCCTTCACCTTTACCACTTCGTGCTCCACTCTGTCTTGCTTCACCTCCTTCTCTCTCTCTCTCCCTCTCTTTGCCAGCCTGTGCCAGTCAGCGGCCATGTGACCCTGTGAGCTTTTGTGCCAGGCGAAACAAAGGGACCCTTTGAGGTTGGAGAGCAGCCGGGAGGGAGGGGAACGATTTAAAGGTGACACGCATTTCGCTCCATCTTCCTCTCTGTCTCTCTGTGTGGGGCCCCGGACGGACACAAGCTGCATTCAACCCGCGTCAACCCCGATTACCGATCGCCCACTTCCTCGTGTTGACATCGATTTCGTTCTGCTTTGCGCTTGTTTGTTTTTTCCTTTGTTGCGCGACCAATTTGTGATGATTAATTTCCAGAAATGGCATCGAAAGAAGTGAATATGAGCTGGGAAAAGGTCAGAAGTGTCAAAGGCAGAAGAGTGGAGGCATGAAAATGTATAGGGAGGACAGAGGAGGGGAGAGAAGGTGTGTGTGTTTGTTGTTGGTTCGTCTGTCAGCCTGGATCTAAGTTCCAATCCAAATAAATAGGTCAGTGTGGGAAACAGGAGCCCTGGACTCACACACACTCTCACACACACACACACTCACACACGCACACACACACACACACACTCACTCACACATGCACAGCTCACGTCAATGTGTGGAAAGGTTTCCAAATTCTCTCAAGGCGGGAAGTTGTTCCTGTACAAACATAAACAATAAAGAGTGGAAGCTGTTTCTGCGTTTTCTACGTCTCCTTTCATTGCAAAGACGTGGATGTCACCCGGAAGTGATTCACTCTCTGTGGTCGTGCCTGAATCAACATGAAGAGCTGAGCGTGAAAAGGCTGCAGTCTAATTACTGAACAAAAGGGGGATCAGGGGGATGCCTGGACACATGAATGAGTGTGTGTGTGTGTGTGTGTGTGTGTGTATGTGTGTGCGTGCGTGTTACCTCCTGAACGAGCCCTCTCGTTCCATGTTAGCCTCGACCGACGGCTAGCAACCCAGCTGCAGCGGCCCCCCATGAATCACCATCTGAAACACAAAACAAACCACAGGAATGAAAAGTTGACCCAAACTATAAGAATAAGAGAGTGTTTCAGACAGACAGACAGACAGACAGACAGACAGACAGGTGTCTCTGCTCTCCGTCTTGCTCGTGAGACGCTGTATTCTAATCAAATTACAGTAAAGTGGGAGTCGCAGACACTCGATCCGACCACAAACCCAAATGCCCTTATTCACCCGGTCACTCACTCACTCACACGCACGCACGCACACGCATGCACGCGCACACACGGACGCACACAAACACACAGATAGAATAACACACACGGATGTCAGGCCCGTTAAAGTCCCCGTTTTCTACGGTTTCTCCTTTTTGCATTCAGTCTTGACCCTGCGGTCAAGTAAAAGGTGGCGTTCACCTTTGAGAATGCGTGTAAACATGAAGCTCTATCTGGACAGTTTTCCCGCCGGTGCACGGGGGGGGGGGGTTCTGATCCAGGTAACGGCCGGTCTGAATCAAACTTGTTTGTGTGCTGCGTTAGTTACAGCCGTCGATTCCCAGAAATAGTGAGGATCGCCGCAGAGCAGAGGTGGAGACAGGACCGGACATTCAGAGGACAGCGACTTTCGAGGACATCTGTGTTAAAAAAGAATCCTAAATGAAATGAGTTTACAGCCATTTACTTGGACTGAAGGAAGTGTCTATAAAACAACAAATTCTTGTTTTGGAAAGTGAAAAAAAACTGAATTAAGGTCAGAAAACTAAAAGTTTGAAAGGAAAAGAAAGGAAATATTTCAGCCCCAATTGTGTCTGACTCAGTGGAGCTCTGGTAAATTATACTTGGAAATGTATCCGGACTGAATGACACACATGTACCGCGGCTCAGCCCTGCCGCTGCAACTTGTGCTGTCTGTCTTCTGGGTCCAGCGCGGCGCGCGGCTGTTGGATGGGGGGCTGAAGGGCGCGCGGGCCTGCGGTTACACGGGTTGTGGTTGCGAGAGCCTTTCTGCTCAAGCGTCTGGGCAGACTTTTCAGCAGCATAAAGCCAGTGATCTCCCACTCATCTAAAACTTCAGTCTGTGTAAAGCCGCGGCCTCCCCCTCCTCCTCCTCCCCCCTCCCTCCCTTCTCCTCCTCGCTCTCTCCGCAGCAGACAGTTTACATTGTAAGTAGATATCAGGGACTCCACTGCTGAAAATTAACACCCATAATCTGCTTCAGCTGGAAAACACACACACACACACACACACACACACACACACACACACACACACACACACACACACACACACACACA
>JASSRZ010000032.1:7017662-7030689 GCA_032164315.1 Malacoctenus gilli | reverse complement strand
CACACACACACACACACACACACACACACACTCTCTCTCTCTCTCTCTCTCTCTCTCTCTCTCTCTCTCTCTCTCTCACACACACACACACCAGTGGCAGCAGAGCAGGGAAATTACCACCCTGCACCAGACACAAGTGCTAAAGTAAATGTCTTGCAGCTGATTTGTCTTCTGTATCAGCCGCAAAACACACCACACTTTGGAGGCGCTCCTCTGAACCAAAGGCGCTGCTCCCACTGACGCTCCTCAATTCAAAGTTGGACAGAGATGCGTTAAGGAAATAACTCTTTAAGGCGTTAAAACTGCAAAAGCAGGTTGATTCTTATGGCTGAGTTTTGCTTTTTTTTTAATTCCCATTTCGAAACTGAAAAAAAGACTTCAAAGTTCTCAGACTCACTTTTCGTCCGACGTCTTCCTCTCCAATAAAAGTGTCCTTTAAGTCCAAGTGACAGGAAAAAATGACTAAAAATAACTCCAATAATTCAGCGGAGGGTAAAAAAAGAAGAAGTGCGACTGACAAGAGAGAGCCGGGGCGCAGACGGGAGGGAGCGCGTCAGGACGGCGCACCGACTCCCGCAAAGATCCGACGTGCGGAGCCGAGAAGCTGCGAGCTGTCAGTGCGGCTTTCACAGAGCCGAGCCGGGAGAGGAAGTGAGAGAGAGAGAGAGAGAGAGAGAGAGAGAGAGAGAGAGAGAGAGAGAGTCTGAGTGTGGGTGTGCTGCTGCGCGCATCGGTTGGTGGGTGAAAATATGCAGCCTGTGGAAAATGTTTTAGGCTTGTGCGGTGTGTAAGTGCTGATGCACACGACAGGGCCGAGATACGCGCTGCGTATTTGCTGGTTGCACACATACAGGTTGTACCTGGGGAGGTAATACCCAGGTTGGCACACAGGGGGCGGGGTTTCAAGGGTGGGTTAGGGTTAGGACTGCACCCCCCCACACACACACGTGAGCGCAATAAGGAACAGGTTTATGATGGCGCAAAGGTGAATGTCCAAGGCCAGATTGTCCGCTGGAGAGACGCAGTCAGAGCAGAAAACAATACAAAGCTCAGATTTCACAGATTGCCGAAGAATGTGAGACTCTCCAGGATAACAGGTGTCAACAAGAGATGGGGATAAGTGTCGCCTCTGTCGCACCTGAGCGCAAAAATACATCGCAGCACACCTCTGACAACAGACACATCTCAGTCCGCTATAGAGAGAAGTTTAGGGTCGAGTTTGACCTCAGTAAGCTACTGTTTCGAATTTGGTTTACAACCTTATTGACTGATCATGACTAAAATTTTGTTATTCAAATGATAATCGCAGATTTTTTTGAGTACTGTTTCTAGATTTTTCTTTCGAAACAAGTAAAACTCTGGATTATTAAGTGAAAAGTGATTTCTCTGGATTGGCATTTATTTAGTGTTGAAGAATTGCTTTTCTGTTCGGTTGATGGCTGCGACGTCACACTTTGACAGCTCAGCTCTGAAGTTCACCTCAACAAGGAAGCTGAAGGTTAGAAAACCACAGAGTACGCACATGAAATACGCATGCAACTGGTTTCCTCAAAATGAGATTTTTCTCTTTGTTTTGAAAGAGGGTTTTTTATAGCGATGTGAAACCTCTCACACGTCTGGTGTCACTTTGAATTTCCTCTTCAACAAACACCGATTTTTTAACTTGTAACAACCTGCCTCAAGTGATCTTGGTACAAAGACAACTTTTTCGGTCCTGATTGTTCTGATTCGTCCAAAAATATTTCTTTGAGTGAAATGTACAAGAAAGATTTTATGTTTTTGTCAATTTTCCACAGAAACTCTTCAAATATAAATGATTGTAATACGATTTTACCATTGTCTTGTAGTACCATTTTACACCGAAAGATGGTGCTGTGAGTCTCTCTCACTCATCTCATTTGTCTGCATCAAATAACAGAAAAAATGTGATGCTGAAGTCAGAGTGAACAAACCCGTCACACCAACCACAGATACTTTTCATCGCTGCCCTGAAGGACAAACTGATACGATTGAACCCTCAGTTTGCAGAATGAACTCGTGCAGCAGTTTAAAAACTTTTTTTTTTTTACCTTGGGCTGAGACGAAGAAACAATGACCACTTCCTGCTTCCGGCTGTAATGTGGCCCAAAGGAGTTCTTACAGTTTGACCTGGTTGCAGCGTGTGAAAAGAAAAAAATATATGCATCGTCGTGGCGATTCAACGAGTTCGTTTCGAGAAAACACCTGGCCTTGTCCTAAAGACACGACTGCTCTTACTTTGTTGGTCTCTGTGTCAGTGAACCATAAAGTGTATTTCTATTCTTGATCAGCCGTTGGATTGACCAGTACAGGCGTTTACGTAATAACGACCTGTCAGCATGTGGCTGGAACGCCGCGGTGACTCAGCCTCCTGCAGCTGACATCATGGCTGCAAAAGGCCTTTATGTTACATAATCGAACAGCAGCTCCTTATTGTCCGTTCCGTCACATTTGAGAACAAACGGATGTCTTATTTCTGCAATTTGGAGTTAAATGCTTCTGTTGTAGCGTTTGCATGATGCTCCTCATTTTAAGATAAGATTGTATTTATGTTAATTTACTGTAGTTCCACGCAGTCTAAATCTATCTGCTGCTATTCTTGTCACATTTGCATAAGCTGAAGCAAAGAACGTGCTGTTCTCTTGCTGTGCAGTCTGTGCATTTGTACCCACACACATGACATTTGACGACCCCACATGCGTATCTGCATCCTCCCGCCACCAATCAATCCGCCGCCTCGCAGCTCCGTCTCATCCTGCTGGAGAGCAAGAGAGAAATCATCTGAGCCATCACGACCACACGTGTTTATAATAAAAGCAAACACAGGGAATATTTTGCTCTGTGTGTGTTTATCGCTCTGTTATTCCTGCAGGTCATGGTTTTGAAGTCTGGTGTCTGAGTGAGGGGACGACTTCCTGTGTTTACGTGCAATCATGTCGTACATGTGGACTGTTTACATGCAACTCATACAAGCCGGCGTTGTTTATCTGCTCATTTGATTCCAAACAACCCGAATAATAACAAGTATCTTCTGATGGCATCATGCTGGAGTCTCCAGGACTGACCGAGAGTAACCACATGAAGACATTAACCAGTTTTCATTGTGCTATGAGCTGACATGTGTCCAGTGGAGACACATCCTGTCATGTCCTGAGGTCCACCGTCCACCTGAACTACACCGGGAGACAAAAGCAGTTCAAACACAAAGAAATGAATTCATCGCTTCATCTCCGCTGATGTGGGAATGTGACACCTTTATGTTTACACTGTAAACAGCGTGACTTCGTGCCCCGTCTGACTTCCAGCGTCTCGAATGGAACAGAAAATTACTCGCGATGATTTAAAAACACAAAGTTGTTTTATTTTGGGGGTCAAAAACTCTGAAGTTCCACCGCAGTGTGTTTTTCTCCTCAGGCTCCACCAGAGCAGCTGCAATTGTCATTTTAAGTTGTTAAAAAACATGAATCATTCACCAAGAAAAGCCTCTTAGTAAGATCGGGCCCAGTCACACTCATAACTACACTTTCCAAACAGTCCAGACAGAAAGAAAAAATGTCTCGACGAGATAAAATCACCCCATTCAGAGAGTGTGTTACTTTTTTTTTTTTACACTTCATGGTTTTCATATCAGAGCAGGAAGGCCGCGTGATAGAAATTTATTGTTATAATTTTCCGGTCAGGCTCATTTTCCTTCCCCACTTCCTTCCTTCTCTGGGCAAGACCGCCGTGTTTTCACCGTCTCCATGGTGACGCTCAGAATAATCGCAGGTTCACACCTCGCAACGAGCCGTTTCCCGATGAGTTTCGCAACGACAAAATATAAAAGTCAAGTCTGGGATCAGAATATAGAGAAAGAAAGTGCCAAAAAAATCAAGGGAGGAAGTGAAGGTGAATGCTGCGCCCCTGTGGACAGGAGGGGAACTGCAGGAGAGAACTCTTCTCGTGTTGATGTTTCACCAAATTTGTCAATTTGTGAATGAAAAAAACAACCGAAACAAATTCTGCTCACACTTCTTTCATTTAAACAACTTTTATTTATTAAGTTTTTACAAATAAAGTAACAAATTTCACTGTATGGTAGCGCAAAGCGCAAAGTTTTGTTTTTAATATGAAGCTTGAACACTCTATACTTAGTGCAAAACATACCGTTAAAGGCTGCCGATGACTCCCTACACATGTGTTGGTTTTTGTCTCGTTCATTCATTCATTCGTTGTACGAGGTCGGCCACAAGACAGACAGAGAGAAGAAGAAAGAAAGGCGGTGAATTCAATCAGGTGCTGCTCGAGACAATGAAACGCACTAAAGAGGAGGTGAGAGTTAGCAGAATAAAACGTGACAGCATCAGAGAAACCAGAAATAAATCAATATTTGTTGCCTCTGTGGGTAGTTTTATCATCAAAACAAACATAACGGGGCGTCTGAGCCCTGAACAGGCAGAATAAACCAAAACACCAACAAGAAAAGACTTCAATTCAAATGCAGATGTGTTAAAACATAGTTTTGCTACAATGTGAGCGTCTCAGGAGAGCATGAGAGTCCTTCTCTTCCACTTCAACTTCACAATAAAAGCATCGGTACTGAAAAACTCTCGAGCCTTTCACAGTAAGACTCCTAAAACCTCACTGTAGCTGTAACCACACATTGAATTGCATCGCAGCTGCTGCACCCAAGTCTTTCGTTTTATCCTCTTGTTACAGATGTGGAGCCCCTCTGAGTGAACATCTGGGATGTTTCCTAAAAAGCAGGTCAATTTGCCGTTTTTCAACTCCACTGACGAGAAGTCAAACATGGCACTGAGTCAGCGGCGCCGCGGCGGTTCAACAGCCACAACTAAAGCAAAGTGGCTCAATGATTATTCACAGCTTCAACCCAACGCGGCTAGTAGTAAAAAATGTTGCATTATCGTTTCTGAGGAAGTGAGAATGTGGCAGAAAAACTGGCAAAAGCAACGTTTGTTTTTGTGTTTTTTTCTCAAATTTTCCCGTTTCCGATTATTTCTAATCCCGAAAATGCAGCCAAGCAAAACTGAACTTTCAGAGCAAAGTTTGTACCAGGAAAAGAAACAAGGAAAGGAGGTCAAAAGCCATCACAGCCATCTCGCCCATCATCTAAATCAGCGCTCACCAATGCTGATTCACATTCAAATGTTGAGTAAAGCTTGATTATTTTCTGACCTCTTTTCTACGTGAAACCAGACGAGCTGCTGTGAAATCGACAGATCAGATTAAAGCTCACTGTGGCGCTCCCCAAGCGGCACCAACGCCGAGAAACTGCTCGTTTCTTTTTGGATTTATCTGACTGGGCTCATGCTTTTCAATCACAGCAAAGCAGCCGTACTAAAGGATTCAAAACGCGAGCGCTCGCTCCTCATGAACGTCACCGCAAGACATCTGTGCACGAAAACCAGTGGCAAGATTTGGCAGTATTTGTATACTTTTTTTGCATTGTTTTTTCTGGATTTTGGTGAGGATTTCACACGCTGGATTCACAACAAAGCAGCACTGTCATTCTCACTAAAGTCACTTCAGCAGACAGCCGAGGGGGGAGGGGAGGGGACACCGCAGCCCCCTGAAATTTGGGACGAACTATCTGGTTTTCTTGAAAAGCTCCAAGAAAGGTCCAAAATGTTGGTTTCTAATCTGCGTTTTTATCCCACTGGACCAGCACATCGCCCTCTCCTGGCTGTATGGCGCAGTACAGAGTGGTCCAAGCTTCAGATACAATCTTCAACAGCTCCCTCCTTAAAAACTCAAAGAAAAACGGCAACAGAAAACAACACTGACGACGAATGGCGGCCTTTTTCCGCACTGTCTCCATGGCGACAGAGAAGATTCAGATTCCTATGAGCTCGTTTGGGCCATTCTATGGTTAATTTCCTTTTTAGGGGGGAGAGAAACGTACTTAATTTTGCATTTTGCAGCAAATACACTCCAGAAGAACTAACCACAAAGCAGCCTGAATGCACGACTGCCACCGCCGCCGCCACATCGGGACAAATGTGCTCACTCTCACCCAAGTCCTCGACTCCTGACACAGAAGCAACAGGAAGGATGCAAGGCACTAGTAATTACCCCCCAGTAACACTGGGGGCGCTAGAGGGAGGGGGAGGCAGGAGGGGGAGGGAGAAGCAAACAGCAAAAGTAAAAGACAGATTTTTTTTTGTTTGTTTGTTTTCAAGTACATTAAAATGGACACCATTGGTTTGTACATTCACATTCATCTAACAAAACCAGGAGGGGGGGGGCAAGGAAGAGGGGAGGGGGACTATTTAAAGTGTCTGATATATAAGTACTGTCTTAAAAAAAATAGCTAGCTTTTTTTGTCTTTTACTTTGTTATCTAAATATCGACGATCCCGCCGTTCTCCGCCCCCCCAGCTCGGGGTTTCCACTTTCAATTCGTGACCTGAACTGCGGGATGGGGGTGGGTCGTTGGTAAGGCATCGCTTTGGACACGCCTCCTCCGAGGGAGGGAGGAAGGAAGGGGGAGGAGTTACCGATTCTTTCCTATTGTCATGAATTGGCAGGAAGCAGTGAATTGAAAGTGAAAGGACCCCAAACGGTTCTTTTTTTTTTTTTTAAACTCGTGACATCACACCCCTAAAACTAATGTTGTCCAACAACATCTGGCTAAGAACAAACAACAAGAATCACAGTGTCTCCACAGCGTGCACCGACGGGCACGTATAACAGGTCCATTGACAGAACACGCCTTTTGTTTTTGTTGCTTTTTAAATAGAATAATCATTAACAACAATAATTATTATGATAACAATGTACATTGCAATCTTTTCAACCCCCCCCCACCCGAACGCCGACTCTACGTATGACACTGGGAGCTGCGTTGAACAGCTGCTACGCCTCCACGATCTGGTGTGTATTTACATGAGTCTGTGTGTGGATGGTGTGTGTTTCTGGATGTGTGTTTTCAGACAGCTAGCTGGGGGCAGCAAGCGACAGACCCCGACAAAAGAAAAGAAAACAACACAACAAAATGGAATCATAATAGCTGTCATCCTAAAAAATAAACAAACACAAACTGTACAAGGACGTTTGATATTATTCAGAAAACAAGGCCACTTTTTTCACGCGGTTTCCTCCTCTGAAAGGTTTCTGCTGTTATTGCTTCGAATGGCAACCGAGAGGCGAAGAAGAGAGGGATGGAGGAGTAAAAAAAGGGTGGAGGCGTTTGGCTCCTATCGGACACGAAGGAAACTCCTCTTCGGCTTCTTTTGTCACGTTCACATCGATCGGGAGGAGTTTGCCGGACTGGAGGGAGAAATCACGGGACGCCGAATCTTCCTCGACATCGGTTGTGCTTTTAACGGTTAAGATCTGCTGCCGTCTACGTTCGTCGTGCTCGCCTCTGAAACGAGGGATGCTGCCGACTCCCAGCTTCTTCATCACTTCTCACCAGCTTCCTTTTTGAATTTAAGTCAAAAGCTGCACTGTGGCCTGTTTCTGTCTTTTTCCTTCAGCCCACAGCAGCGTGATGTGACACAACTATTGAAAACGTATCAAAGACGTCTAACACGAAGCCAGATTTAGATTTTCCGAGTGAGCTCGAATAAGTTTGACATCACACAGTCCAAATCAGCCTCATAAAGTAGTAGTTTCATGGATTTTAATGTGCGTTTAGTGTGTCCAACGTTTTAAATACTTCTTGTGGGAGAAAGTGATGCAGGCTCTCCTCAGCTCGAGTCGGCGTTACTGTGGTTTCTGGCAGTGTGTAGGATGTGTGTCACGGGCCGAAACTGAGAGCAACACACAGATTTTCCTATTTGTTCTCTGAAGTTCACCGCCTGCGTGGACAGAAAGGTGAAAGTTGCTTTGTTTTAGATTAAAGCTGGCCACCACATTCCTCCTCCTCCTCCTCCTCGTCTTCCTCCTCAGCCTGACGTAACGCCGTCCCACCACCACACAGCTACGATGCGCGCTGCCCCCAGAACACGTGTGACCCGGCCCCGACCGCCTGAACGCGACACCACCCATGCGACCGGGTATTGACATCAATCTCGCACCCTGTCAGAACCTCTTTGGCCTCTTTATCTTCTTAATAGCGTTGCACTCCTGAGTCTTTTTTTTCCTTTGTCGTTGATCGTTTGGCTCGTCGTCACAAGCCCACAGCAGGAAGGGAGATGGCGCGACAGCGACTCGCGCGCCTGGATGGAAGCAGAGACGAGTGAAGGAGGCCGGATTGCATTTCTTATTCCTGATTCCTTCTTGAAGGGACCTCGGACCGCCCGTCCCGCCTGCTTCCTAAGTTCCTCTGCTCCCTCCAGGCAGCCACACTATCCCAGGATACTCCGAACCAGCTACCCCACCCCCCACCCCCCCACCCGCCTCGGTGCCCTACGTGGTCCTCAGGTTGGGCCCTCCCGGGTTGCTGACAGACTTCTGCAGGGGGTTGGCCAGGTGGAACGCCTGCAGCGGGCCCTGCCCAGGGATCTGGCCCTGCTGGGCGGGGTAGGGGCCCAGAGGCTGCGAGGTGCTGACCAGCAGGGGCGGCGCCGCGGCCTGGTGCTGGCCCGGCAGGCTGTGGGCCGGGCCGGACCACTGTGCGCTGTAGGCGGCGGTGGGGGCGTAGTGGATGAACTGCGGGGGCTGCGGTTGGGCCGGAGCGGAGGAGCCAGGAGGCTGGCACAGGGACCCCTTGCGGGCGGCCAGAGAGGTAGCGGTGGTGGGGTTTGCAGGGAGGTGGGCGGAGCCACTGATGCTGCTGGGACAGAGCTGACTGGGGGCCGAGAACTTCCTGCCCAGGCTGGCGGACTGGATGACCTGCAGGGACGGAGGGCGGATCCAACACGGCCGTTTATTTACACACGCTTCTCCGAAACAACACGTTTTTCCACTTTTCTCATCAAACTTTCCACTAAATCTCGCTGCTTCCAATAAAATTCTGGAAATAAAGCTAAATAAATAAAACCAGTATAAAAGCCTGAGCTCAGAGACGCACAGAGAAACATCAGTGACTCATTTATCCCTGATTGAGCCGAGAACAGTGTGTTGAAGTGTGTGTTTGTATACCGACCTCGTAGCTGTGTCCCTGTGCTGGAGCCTGCTGCAGCTGTTTGGCACTCCGTTTACCCTGAAAGAGTCACGTTTTCAATCGTCAACACTGACTGTCGCTCCTTCAAGGCAACAGGTTCTATGGCCGGAGGAGGAGGAGCTCAGAACGAGTGCTCTGCTTTGGGTGAATCATCATCTGAAGGACGTTTTTCTTTGTCACAAACAACCTCCAACAAAGTGAGATGAAATCAGAGAAGCCAACCTGCGAGAGGTTCATGGCGTCTCGGGCCCAGTTGTCCACCAGCTTGTGGAGGTCGTCGGTGAACGTCCCTTTCCTCTGGTGGGGGGCCGAGATGTTGGGCGGCAGACACTGCGAGCCACCCTGACTCTGGCCCAGACCGCCCGAGCCGCCCACGGCGTTGGTGCTGTTCGTCCCTGTGGGGGGGGGGGAGAGGCGTGAGAGACGCATTGGGCTGACGTGAAACTGATGTGAGTGCAGGTCTGCGCTGACCACAGGAGGGTCAGACAGAGGTCAGGTCAGAGGTTTTAAGGCAGGTCAGCATGTGGACACAGACTGGCTGCGTTTAGTGCTGATGATGGAAATTATGATGATGAACATTTCGATTAGACAGCTGCATTACTTATCCATCAAACCTCTTTGATATACCAGTAAATATCTGGACGCAATCTATGAAGCGGCCATGCTCTAAAGGCTTGTACCTGCTCAGTAAGTTCCCATTACCTCCTGTACCTATGATCTCAAAGGTGCAATTCCACTATCCACCGTTAGATGGCACTCAAGCTGTGCAGCAGCAGCACCTGCTAATTTGCTCTGAGCCCAAATCTCAGCATTAAAACTTATCGAAGCAGTTTGAGTGCGAGAAAAACAAAACACACACTGCAAACCGGCCAAGCTGGCATCGTGTTATTTCTGGCTGTACTTCACGATAACTGATGCAGAATTGGTTGATTACTTTAGTTTAGAAGAGATCCTGATAAGTGTAAAATTTTCTTTTCTTGACAAGTAAAAGCAGGAATAACTAAAAATGTTATTTTTCAATAGAGATTGAATGCAAAATGTCATATTTTCCTATTGTTTTACCAATCTGTTGCTGCACAAAACCTTAACTCCAATAAAAAGGGGTTGATCCACTTTCTGTTCAGTTAAATGCAGCCATGTGACAAATGTCTATGAGGAGGTTTCATCAGATATTACATGGGAGGAGAAATGAGGTGCAGGAGTCGGATGGAGTCGCCCGAGGACGATGAATCAATTGGTTTGCCTGACGAGGAGGAAAAAACTGCCATGTCATGCTAAACAAAATGGTGGAAAAGAAGAATGGGGGGGACGCTGAGTCATGACTGACTGCAGCAGTATGGGATTCTGGTCAATGTAGTCTCGGCCCAAAGCCATGACGGGGGGAGGAAGGAAGAACAGCTGCTCAGGTGGGTTAGCCAGTATGTGAGAGGGAGGGCGGGAGCGTGCACGTGCATGCACTGTCGGCTCGGATCTGGGACTGTTTCAGTCATTTCAGTCTCTGAAGTGATCGATTTGGACGCGGAGGCTGAAATGACCGAAACATTCGGGAGCGCCAGTCTGGCAGCAGGAGGGATGTTGACTCCAGGGGGCGCCATTGGGTGGGGGGGGGGGGGAGCGTGGGAGCGCAAGTGCAAGGATGGAGGAAGGAAGGGGGGATGGATGGGGGAGGAAGACCAAAAAGATGGATAATTACTACAGAGCTGGTTGCAGGGGCAGACTTTTTTCACCATCTTCCCTGTGCGGCCGGAAGACAAGTCGGAGGGTTGGGAGAGAGTCAGAGTTAGACCCCGCCCACAACACCCGGCAACCAAACACAAGGAGCCTCGTTATTTCAATTCAACTCGTCCGTCAGCAACAGTTGGAGGTTGAGCCGCCCAAAAACATCTCGAAAACGATGTTGCACAGAACAACCTGAGTGTCCAGTTTCACACTGCAGGAGTCATTACGGGATGTACAAACCGTGAGAAAAGTGCACCACGGACGCCAAGTCACACGGCTTCTATCTTTAGCCGCATAAACAACCGAAGTACAGATGTGTTTTTTTTTTACTGACAAGGCGAAGATACACAGAGGAGCTCCTGAGGAAGAGCAGACGTCGTGGTCGAGCGGAGGAGAAACAGAGCAGCCAGAGCGTGAACATATTCCTAATTCAAAGCTCTTAATGCTGCTCTGTTGTCATTTTGTCTGTGCGCAGCGGCTTGAAGATGCTTTTGGGAAACCAACACCTGGTTCTCAGTCCCCTCCACAGCACCAGAACTGGGTCCAGCATCACGTCCACAAACAACAATGTGTTTATTTAAATTGTGGCTCAGATGTCAGATTTTCTCACAGAAATGAGAGGAAATTAAAGCAAACAATCGACCCGGGTCTGTCTCTCTCTCCCCTCCTGGGGGGTGCGGTGACGATTAGGGGGGTTTGGGGCACAGGTGAGGGAGAGAGTGGGTGAGGGACAAAGGAAGAGGTGAGGTCGAGGGGGAGTCAGGAGGGAGAGAAAGGGTCTGAGCTGCAGAGGGTTCAGAGGCATTCATCGACATCCCTTCAATCCAGCACAACAACTTCCTATCGTCGCACAGAACTACAACACATCTCTGCCTGGATAAATGAACCAAATCATACATTTTATTTTGAAAGGACAAAACTAATGGACAGAGAACTTATCGGTCATCAGGTCTCGACTCGTTCTTCCTTGTTAGTCTGCTTGTCGATTGGTTGACAGACACACAAACTAACCTGAATTAACTCTACAGTTGAAATGAGTTAGACTGACTAACCAGCTAACTCCGCTATCTGTTATTGACCTTTAAAGGTTAAGAGTGTGCAGAGAGAGACATTAGTTCATTAGCTCACATTTGCACTAATGGAGGAATCTGTGTGCACGCTTGTTCTGGCTGTTCTCACTGTGAGTGAATCAAAGCACGGCCTGTTTTTCTATGTGTTCCTGCAGGGCTGAATTATTTAGCATTCGTCAGGTTTGTCTCTGCAGGACACCTGCTCACAAGCAGAGGGTCTTCCTCCACCAAAGAAGAAGAAGAAGAAGAAGAAGAACCCACAGGAAGACCGAGACTTGATATAGGAGTAAACCAAACAGAACAAACGTAAGTGAGGATCAAAAGAGAAAGGGCAAAGAAATAAAGCGTTACACACAAAGAGCCAAGCAGGGCGTACTCAGAAAGCGCGTCCTCCTGCCGCCAGGCTTGAAGGCCAAACGCTCCGAACCCCAGCTGAACTTTACACAGCCTGAAGAGAGGGAGGAGGGAGAGGAGGAGGAGGAGAGGGACAGATTGAGCAGAGGGTGAGACACAGAGAGGAGGGAGGAGACGTGACCAGATCAGAGAGCAGAAGGTTTGGGTGAAAGAGAAGACAAGAGACACAGTTGAAGAAGAAACGGAGAAGATGTTAACTGCGAGTTAGCCGTCACCGATTTACACGACGAGAGAAACACCGAGAGACACCGAGCTTCTTTTGGTGTGTGAGGGAGTGAAGACGACCCAATGGCAGGCACTGTCGTCTCTCTGCATGCACAGCAAACGTGTGTGGATTCAGCTTTGTGGGTGGGGGGGGTGGAGGGTCTCTGGGTGGGGCCGCCTACCTGGGGTGGGAGCGCACAGGCTGGGCACGGACAGCGCCGCCTCGCTGGTGTAGGCCGAGCACAGGTTGTCGCTGGAGGGGGAGGGCTTGAGGGGCTGCAGGAGCGCGCTGCCCGCCGAGTCGGCCAGTCCCGCCGGGGTCAACAGCGCCAGCTGGCCGGGGTACATGGTGGGGACGCTCTGGGCGGATAAAGTGCTGCCTGGAGGTGGCGCGAGGCGTAAGCAGGATTGGGCAGGGCGAGAGTGAACACAGAAGCACACACACATAGACACACACACACACACACATAGACACACACACACACATAGACACACACACACACACACACACACACACACACACACACACACACACACACACACACACACACACA
>JASSRZ010000032.1:6993984-7005336 GCA_032164315.1 Malacoctenus gilli | reverse complement strand
TCTCTCTCTCTCTCTCTCTCTCTCTCTCTCTGGCTCTCACCACCTCTGTGGGATTATGCGTGAGGACCTACAGGGGTGGAGAACAGGGCGGGCAGGCTGGCCCTCCGCTGTCGGCCCCTGGGCACGGACGAGGCCGAGTGGAGGGGCAGGACCGTCTCCAGCGCTTTGGAGAGACGCCCCGCGAACGAGTCCCTCTCGGCCTGGAGGGGTTTGCATGTGGGGGAGGTGGAGGTGGAGGTGGAGGTGGAGGCGGGCGGTTTCGGAGGGGCAGCCGTGGGGGGGAAAGGAACACGAGACAGGGAGTAGGAGGAGGGGGGCACGCAGACAGACATGCTACGACTTCGGCGGGGCCGCGGCACCGGCTGTCGGCCGGGAGGGGTGATTGATGGAGGAGGGCGGGGCCAACATGGAAAACAAACGGGAAGAAATTAACACAAAGAGAGAGAACAGAGAAAACAGAGACCGAAAGAGGAAAGAGACGAGAAAACTGAACTGAAGAGTCGGGAAAACATGAAAACTCACATTTGTACAATTCAATGTGCTTGACAATCGTTCATCAGACACAAACAATCCAAAAAAAATGAACAAAAGCCAAAAAAACAACCTCCGAACAAGTTTGAAACAACAAAGAGACCCGAAAATCACTTTAGTTTTCAAACAGAAACAACTGAAAATCAAGAAACTTAAATTCCGATATAATACAGATGAATAAAAAGCAGAGTGAACCATGACAATGAAAAAAGAATAACAAAATAAGATTGCGGGTCAGAAAGCGGCAGTCAGATATAAATAAACACATCAGATAAATAGAAGGAATGACCGAGCTGAAGGAATCGCTGAGCAGTGATTCAGAGTGATGAATAAAAGTCTGTTTGTTGCTCCCTCGGCTCCAAGAAATCGGCTTTAAGAGGAAGAAGAACAAGAACAAGAACCGGAGCCTGAGAACTTCAGAGCTGCATCAAAAAGAGCTTTATAAAAAGCCCGAACCGCGATTGAATTACGTGATTTAGTCAGCAAGCAAAACCGAGTCGTTGTCCAATTCGACGACAAACAACTCGGTCAGGAACATTTGCAACGTGCCGCCGATGTGATCTCACAATGAGCCACGAAACCTGTGTTCAAATCACTGAGAAAAGGCTGATTAAGGATGCAGAAATACAGACTTGTTTTGCTCCTTTTCTATCTGTATGTGATTCAACACCTTCTCTCTGACTGATTGCGGCTGAAAACGTGTGAAAGCTGGATGCAGAAATGAGGGGAGATGCAGCAACGTTTGGATCTCAGCATGAACGACGTGTTCGGAGGGTTAGTGTGAACGCTGTGGACTGCATGCCTTCGTTCAAACCTCTTCCGGGAGTTAAAGGTCATCGCTCCCAGTTCAGCTCTCTACCCAAACACCTGTGCAGCTAACTGGATCAGTGCAGGCAGTGACATTTCACAGAGCATCTCCAAACACCGCAAACTTCACCGCAACTCACGTCAACCTCGCTTGGAACCGACAGCTCCCCGAAACGCCGCTGCGGGTGATTGAAATGAAGCCACGACTTACCCCCTGCTGCTGCTGCGGCGGCGGCTGAGCGTAGCCCGGGTGCTGCTGCGGGCTGGCGGAGGGGGTGGCGGGGTAAGGGGTCTGGGGCTGGGAGGGGGGCTGGGAGGAGGGGCCGCAGCTGTAGGACATGCTCAGCTGACCCAGGTGGGGGGAGTCGGAGGAGAAGACGGAGGAGCCCTGGCCGCTGTCCATCCCGCACTCAGCTGGGACGGAAACACAAGTGATGGGAGCTAATTAAAAAAAACAGGTGAGGTTCTTAGCAACTTCGCACGGCCGACTCACTATTGCCCCCCACTGCACAGAAACAGTGTGACTTATATAACACAGAGTACCTTTAAAGTACTCAAATACCTTCGAATGCAAAGATTTCTGTGGGGGTTTTTTTTAGCACCTACATGTGTGTGAGATGCCGGATTGCTGATAGTGAAGCTGCTGTGGGTCCACTTCAGGCTCCTCTGTCTCCGCCTGCAAAAAACACAAGCGAGAGTCCAGCTAAACACAAACAAGGACAAATACAGACAAACAAACAGCCAAATAAAGAGCAATGCAATAATGCTTGGACGGGACTTCGGGTCTCACGATGCCAAATCGTGTGCAAAGAGAAACGCAGCAATCCAACCTGTGCGTGTGAAGTTTTTAGCGTCTCTTGTTGTTGTTGTTGTTGTTGTTGTTGATGTTGTTGTTGTTGTTGTTGCTGCTGCTGCTGCTGCAGCTTCTGCTGTTGCTCTGCCTCCAGCTTTCTCTTCTCCTGCTCCTCTCGTACCAGCTGCCTCTGCTCTCTCTTGTTGCGGATCATGGACACGCGGTCCTTGATGGCCTTGGCCATGGTTTTGTGGTCACCCGCCGCGACGTAGCCAGACTCGACCTGCCGGGGGGGACGAGGGGGTTCGGACAGATGTCAGCAAAGATCAGGAACTCAGTGACGACTTTCGACTTTCTCACTTCCATCAACAGCCTCGTACGCACCATCTCCTGGGCCACATCTTCAGGGACGTCTTTGCTCAGGTCGAAGGAGAACTCGATGGCTTCGTTGTCTTTATATTTGCCTGTAAACGTGTGACATCTCGAGGTCAGTCTGCGGTCAGCCGGTCAGAAGTCAGACCTTTCAAAATGAAGGCGTTTTCCTGCCTTTTAGCTTCTTGACGTCTTCAATCCTGAGCCACAGCTTGATGGCGATCATCTCCCCGTCATCCTCCTCGGCCAGCTCCACCCGGACCCCCGTGTCCTCCTGGAAGAACGCGTGGTTCAGCAGGATCTTTATGGCGTACCTGGAACAACAGGAGTCCACAAGTGTAACGAATGCAGCGAACGAGCGTTACCAGAGCGAAGGGGAAACCTTGTCAGCTGATGAGATCACAGCACGGACATGCGATTCGATTAATCAGCTGGAAATGATCACGGTTAGGGAAAAAAAAGACTTCTTCTTTATGACATTAATTCCATCTAATTACTCTGGTAGGGACAAAATAACTGAACGTTAATGTAATGAAAGAAGGAGGATAAAGTTGCTTCGAAAAACTGAAACTTTGCTTCAAAAACGTGTAAATCAAACTAAATAACTACACTTGAAGAGATGGCGGGTGAGTGACGTGTTGACGTGTCTGCTCTCACCTCTCGTCCTTGTTGGTTCGGATGCAGCCCTCGATGATTTCCTTCACCTCAGGAATGGCCACCTTGTCGAAGCTGCCGGGCTTCACTCCCTGCGTGAACACGGCGGCGAGAGTGACGAGCAGGAACGCAGATTTCACACAGTATCGAACATGCAGACGCACAAAGAGAAAGAAAGAACCACAGTCCTCTCACTGCTCATTCACACACAAGCGTAAATACTCCAGTAGAAATGTGTTCACAGCAGAATAACGCACAGGAAATGATCCAAAAAAACAAAGCACAAAGTCCTGAAGTTCAACAAAGCAACAGAGTCCAAAAATTGCTGCAGGTGAGGAAGGTAAAGTGTGAAGAGTTGCCAAATAGTCGTCTTACCCCGAGAGGAGACAAAAAGAATGACAAGAAAAGACAGTTGTGCTCTAAAGTGGAAGATGGACAGACGTGTTGCCTGCAGCCTCCCTCTTTTCTTTCCTGGCCTGTTCGTCTCCTGTGGCCCCAAACGGTTAACGGTGACATAACAACCCCATCGCTCGCCCTCTCCCTCTCTCTTTCCGTCTCTCCAGCTCTCTCGCTCACCCTCTTGCAAATCTCTCTCTCTCTCCATCAAATGCGCGCACACACACACAGTCCTGAGATTCCTGAGCCAAACAAAGTTAGGCGCAATGGAGGAAGTAATGGTATTAAGCCTGACAGACGAGGGGAGGAGAAAAGGCCCGATTTTAGCTTAATAAGGCTGATTGGAGGGAAGGAATGTTCCAGAAGGCTGAAGCACCTCCGAGCACGTCAACAACACTGTACGTCAATGCATAGAAATACATCACACTCAACACGCTGGACGAGGCTTTTTTTATCTTCATTTCTTTTGTCATGAACCAACGGGGTCGAGGTCGCAGAGCAAAATGAACTTAAGTTGAACAAATATAATTATAAAGGATATTTGTAGAAAAAAGGATAAACTAATCACATGATGTGATTATATGTAATCTGGCTGCTTTGGAGGATCAGATGCGAGTCTATTTATAGTCTGTTGTGGTGCTAAAAAAAATAAAAAAGGCTGTAATCACAGAATCTTCAACAGAGGAGTCGATCCTGGGGACGAGCGACCAGTTCGATTTTTTTTATAAATTGAAAAATCGAATCAAAACATTTGAAGTTCTGTTCGGTTTCAAGCCACAGACCAAACATGTGAGAGGTGGAGTGACTTCCTGGGGACAGACGGTGGGAACAAACGGAGGAGCTGGTTTGATGGATTAGTCGGTGAAATAAAAGGGAGCAGGTGACTGTGGCACCCCGCAGCTCATCACATGGCCAAGCGTGCGCGTGTGTGTGTGTGTGTGTGTGAGTGAGTGTGTGTGCATGTGTGACAGAACTGGGTCTGACAAAGTGTTTCCCAACATGCTCTGCGGCTTCCAGCGCGAGCGATTACCGCTGTGAAGTTTCGAGCCCGAAGGCCGAGACCGCCGTCATAATCAAATATGGCGAGATCAAATTGAGGATGTAATTCCCACTGTGTGAGAGGAGAAAGTAAAGCGAGAGAGAGCGAGTGGGAGAGCGAAGGAGAGAGAGAGAGAGCAGGAGCCAGACGCACATATGGATTGAAATATACCATCTGCGAGAAGCTTTGTAAAAATCTAATTGCGGGATTCAGAGACGAGGGAGGGACGACAGAAGGGAGGAAGACGGAGGGGCAGCGCGCTGCCTGCGAGGGTCAAACGGACGGGGGAGGCTGCAGTAATCCAAATCCTTTCAATACTGACATATCGAGTGTAAAGAGAGACAACCTGAGTCATCGCTGGTCCTGATGAAAAGCGAATGAAGCCGGACAGAAATGAGAGCGTGTGAGAATATCCAATACCATAAATCTGTAAAAATGAGCAAAAAAACAGCTCTCATCTTTTAATCATTGACAGGATGAGAGTGTGAGTCAAAGGTAACAAACATGTCCTCTTTAAGTACCAGCACGCTCTTCTTCAAAATAAAGGCTTTTTTCCCTCTCTTTTCTCAAAATAAAGCTCCCTGTTTGATTTGTGCAAAGGCTCCAACAATAATAAAAGAGATCAAATGTCTCAGAAACAGCAGAACACAAAGAACCGACTCTAAATATAACGGGGATAATAGTTGGAGGATGAAGAGATAAAAACAGGCAACAAAATAAAATAAAAAGAGAGATTTCTAGTAAATTCCTCTGGTCCATTAAGCGTCCCCACAAAGCTGAACCCCGTCCTGTGGGGAAACGAGCCAGACAGCTCATCTGCCACAGCGCGCACGCGTGTGTGTGCATGTGTGTGTGTGTGTGTGTGTGTGTGTGTGTGAAGCCTCTCAGCACTAAGACACACAGCGTCTGATTGCATCTGTTTGTCGCTGCCTCCGTTTTTCTGTCAGTCTCTGTTGTTTTTGTTTGTTCTGCGAACAGAAAAAACTGTCGTCCGGATTCGAAACACCTTCAAAAAAATCATGCTGAATTCAGCTGGCTGTCAAATAAAATACAAGTATGTGACAATTAGTCCTTGGTGGAGGAGATCGACAGACCCTCTGAAGCCATCTGCGCCTTAAAAATGCTCCAAGTCGTAAATCTGCTTTTTCGGATGCAGAGAAAGGAATATTTTCATTGTGTTTGGATTAAAACAGCTCTCTCGTGTTTACTCGCGTGTGTTTATCATCCTGGAAATATTTTTTTATGAGCCATTCAATTTTGTGAATGTCTCTCGTTTTGCACGAGCACTTATCCGACATCCTCTCACAGAGGAATGAGAGGAACCACTCAGACCGAAGCTTCGGGCCTAATGGATGGCAAGGCCAACGCCGAGAGACCCACTCAGACCGAAAACGCTAATTGGACCGGGGCAGCAGGAGCTGACTCGCTCAGTGCTGCCCTCTACTGGTGGAGAAGGAAATGCAGAGAGAGAGAGAGAGAGAGAGAGAGAGAGAGAGAGAGAGCAAAAACACCATCATATGACTGGCTCTCCCGCAGCTCATGCACAACTTATTATTACAGCCAGTAAACAAGTGGAGGAGGAGGCGGCAGGAACCAGGCGGGTGGAGATTAGACACAAACAAGTCTGTTAATCAAAACACATGAGTGTCACGGCTTGTTGTCTGTGAGAGTCACCCTCTAACACACACACACACACACACACACACACACATTCACACACACACACACATGGGGAAGGGGGGGGACTCACGCTGGTGACTCGTCGGTAGATCTGGGCGGCGTTCTGACACTCGGAGTACGGGTACTCTGAGGTGGCCATCTCCAACATGCACATCCCGAAGGCGTAGACGTCCACCGACTCGTCGTACTTCTCCTCATACATCTCTGGGGCCATGAACTCGGGGGTACCTGGGGAGAGTGGGCGGAGCTACAGTTCAACTGAGATTTCTCCATGCAGGTTCGTGGTCGTTTGGTGCATTAGCGCACAAAAAGCTTGATTTACACTGCAGGAAAAACTGCTCAATCACGCAAAAAACGCATCCATCTTGTGTACGGTGGTGATTAGGACTGTAAACACCATAAACGCTTCAAAAATACTCCCGTGATGTGATGACTAAAGGCCTTGAATCTCGTAAAAATCCACAAAAACGCAGCTGGAAACTCAAAACTGCAAACTGACTTACTGGCATCGCAAATCTTCTGGATGTGTGTGTTGATGTTTGCAGGCCTCCGCATACTTGCGGTCGACCTAATTACTACAAAGAAGCTGTGAGATTTACTCGGCGTATCATTCATGCCTCCAGCGCTCCAAACTATGCGTCTCGATTTGCTCTAAAAAACGCGCGAGCTCCCAAATACTTGCGGTCGGCTCCACAAACAGGCAGAGAATCAAGTGCGACGGCGAGCGGCGAGCTCCGGCCTCCGCGCACAAGTGTGTGTGGTGACCGGGGTGCACGTGCAGCGATTACATTTCCAGACAGCTTAATTCTTACTTTGCAGACTGACTGGTGCGTATTTCACTTTAATAGAGGGAATTTTTAGAAGCTGCAAAATAATCCCCAGAACGTGACGGCGCTTATTTATTCGCGGGCCGCCCGAGGTTCACGGCGACCCGTCGCGTTCCGATTTACGTCCTGGTGTTTCCGTGAAGCTGCGTGCGTTCTCCTACCGATGACGCTCTTGGCGAAGGAGGCCCTCTTCAGCGTGGCCAGGCCGAGGTCGCCGATCTTCACGGAGCCCGTGGGCCCCGTGATGAAGATGTTGTCGCACTTGAGGTCCCGGTGGATGATGGGCGGCGCTCGCGTGTGGAGGAAGTGGAGGCCTTTGAGGATCTGTCGGCACCACGAGCGCAGCACCTTGATTTTCATCACCTTGAAGCGCTTCAGGTAGCTGCAGGAACGAAGGCGGCACGCGTTAGGAAAGCGTCGCGAGCAGCAGAAACTCCAAACATCAGCAATCTGCCGAAACAAAGAGTCTGAACAAGCATAAACTCGATTCGCGAGGCGACTGGAGGCTCCTCACTCGAACGCTTCTTCACACGGAAAAATCATCAAGGACAGAATTAATTACAGCGACTCAAAGCAGAGACACGCAGACGATGGCCAAGAAAGATAACGGAGCCGCAAAAACACGGATAAGGTTTTAATTACAGTATAAATCTTCAGTCACCCGAGTGGATTACTGTCAGACAATTTGCAGCTTAGAAAAACATCTGAGACGCTCAGAGAGACGCAAAAAACACACATATTCAAAGATTTTGGTGAAATCCGGAAGAAAAAAAAGAGAAACTGAAGAAAAACGCTTGTTTTGTGCTGATTTCCTCCCTCTGTCAGTGTGCCAGGCTCCGACTGAACTCACACATACATCCTGTATGTTTCCACACCTGCTGCTGATCTGGAGTCAGACCACCTGCTGCTCTGGAATGAAGGAGGAAACTGGGCGGATGAACCAGATCCTGATTAGAACCCGTGTTTTAGCCGTGGCTGTCCGAATCTTCGAACTGTGGGAATCCTGGTGGACACGAACGAATACGAAACAGGCACGAAGCTCGAGCTGTCCTAAAAGATGTACGAGTTACAGAAATAAGAAGATATGCATGCGAGAGCAACAGGAGAAAGGTTGCATCCCATTTCTTTCTGTCAGCGAGAGATGGACGGACTCCATCGACCTCCTGAGTCATCCTCCGATTATCCAGATGACGAGGAGGATTTGATGAGCGCCGCCGACGCGTGACTCTTTATGATTAGCCGGCATGTGGCGTTTCACGGCCTGGCGGCCCGCAGGGATTTAATTGAGCTTTATATCGCTGTTTGTCAGAGCATGTGGCTTTCGAGTGCTTTAAATAATCTCCGTGATTTAATCACTGCATTTAATTCAATATGCAAGGTTTGACGCGGCGCGGCCCACGTCAGCGACCCCCCGTCAGGTGAACGCCGGGCGGCGGAGGAACCCGCGTCTCGGTTTTTGCCGCCTGGAGTCCAGACGTCTGAGCCGACGGCGAGCGGCATCGATGAGTCTGGCTCCGGAGGGATGCGGCGACTGTCTCTCCAGCAACACTCGGCTCCACTTGAGCATCGCGACGGACATTTCTGTGACGTCGTTTCTACAACGAGCCCCCAAAGAGATCAAAACAAGACCTTTTAACCGAGGTCAAGCTGAGAGTCCATCATTAAAACCACTTCAGATAGAGACGGACCTTCATCTTTTAAAGGGGGAGTTTTCTGTTCTAAATTCCTCTTCACAAAGTGAACATTCCTCCAAATGAGGTTGTGTTTATCTTCTGTATTTCCCAAGCCTCTCCCTCCTCCTGTCTGATTTATCTCCCAGGCGCCTCTCCTATGAATGGGCACCCCCGCCCCCCCCCATCCTAATCATCCTCCCCCTCTTCGCCTTCACCTTCCCCCGGCCTGCCCGCCTGTCTCCTCTGCTTTCATTGCCTCCTGTCCCGCAGTCAGAAGCGTGTTGACAGACAACTTTAAACCCCGTGGCACCGAGTGCTTCGGTGACACCGCACAAAGCACCCCCCCCCACATCCCCCCACAGTCGCTCTCGTGTCAGCACTCTGACCTGAGAACACGGACGTGTATCTACACTCAGAAACGGGCTGATATGAATGAATAAACTGTACCTGCGCAGCGTGTACAACTCATATCGACTCTCTTTTTTGCTCCCACAGACACTCTGAGATAAGAAGGCCTCTAATACACCGGACTCCTGCCGGTCACTGTTTCCATCCTCACCATCTTTCTCCTCTTCTCTCTATCAGTCCTCCTCCTCTTGTCATCTCTCTCTCTCTCTCTCTCTCTCTCTCTCTCTGTCTCTCTCTCTTTTTCCACCGCTGCAGAGCACATCGGTCCCTCTCTCCTTTCCGAGGCTTCATCTGGAGGGCCGCCAAATCCCTTCAGCAGCCCCCTGATCCCACTCATGAGTGTGCATGAATGCATCACGCAGACTTGTGTTGTTAACTGTTTGAATGAACGATTTATCACATTCAACACAGTTATTTTTGGGGTATTTTAAGACATCTTGAAATCCTGTGTACACATTAGTACAATCAGAGGACCCTCAGTCGCCTGTAATCACAGTAAGAATGGACATTTGTTGGGGAATTTGAGACGTTTTTCCGGTCTCCCAGTGGAGGGCGCTACCGTCATTGGAAGGGCCGTCTGACGTATTAACTCTCTGGCTCTGTGGTCAAAGGCAGGTCATCGCTGTACCGCTCGACCCGGCCGCTTTCATACCCGTTCGGTCGCCCCCGTTTTATTTGTCTTAACGCCCGTTTATTCGCTGTGCCTCTCGGCTCGTCTGTTGAATCTAAAGTGTAACCGTCGCCGGTCCTTCCCCCCACCCCCGCTTCACCACCCAGGAATGATGTCAGGAATGAGAGGAATCTGCAGCAGGGGCAGCAGCTGGCAGGTGGGCCGCCATCCCACCACGCAGTGCAGCGGGGGCGGACCGTGTGCCACCCCCCCCCCCTCGTTTGGGCTTTTATTGTATCAAGCATTCACAGACACACTATTCTAACCGGCGCAGAGGCCGGCATTCAGTCATGGTATGTACAATGACGGTGGCATCAATTCTCTGCAGTGGGTTCTGGTCTGGGGGGGGCAGACAGTGAGGAGTGAGACTGACAGACGCCCGCGAAGCTGGCATCCAGAAAACGCACGGTTTGAAAACGGCTCCTCGTGATCCTGCGCGTTGCATCGTTCACGTCGGCCCAAAAGCGAGTCGGAAAACGTCCCGTCCCCCTCCGAACAGAAACGGCTCGATAGCGACGAGCCCGACGCGTACGCGAGTCTAATTCTATCATTTTGTTACAAACTGGAGGTGAGTCATCACCTTTCCTGGCAGCAACAAAGAGCAGAACAGCAGCGACAGTGTGCGAGGGGAGGAAAACAGCTGCCCCATCGAATTGCCTCAACTGATTCTGATTCGTTTCCACAGATTGAAGGTGCGAAATGAAAAGTTTAAACGTTTATTTTGAGTGTTTTCCTGCTTCGGTTCATCTGATAACGCTCCCGTGATCGGGTGGAAAGAACACGTTTAAAAAGGACAGTCGCCCCGGCCGGAAAGTTCTGGAAACGCCGATGTACTCACGTTTTCAGCGTGCCAGATGTCATGAGCTCGGTGACCAGAACAATGCACTTCTTCCCCTTGCAGGGTCCCTCCCAGGAGTCGTAGAAGCGGACAATGTTAGGATGCTGGAGCCCCTTTAACATCCCGGCCTCCTCTTTGAACCGCTGACGCTCCGACTTGGACAGCTTACGGTCCTGCACGTGGACGCACAGGTGGGAGGGAAGTTAGTCACACGTACGCAAGGAAGACACGACAAAAACAACACAATGCACACTTGGATTCTGCGAGGGAAGAGTTTTCTTAAATAATCGAGTGACAAAACGAGAGATTCGAGAGCGAATCATCGGAGAAAATGACCTCAGACAGAGAGAAAACATTTAAATTGAAAGTAGCTTTTTTACAGAGGTAGTAGTTTTGAATCGAGTCAGTAAAATGTTTGCACAGGATCAGGGAATCGTCGCACGCCGTGGCATCACACCGAAGCCAAACGCCACAAACGGCTCCCTCAAACGCCTCAGATTTCCCTCGCCGCCGTCTTTATTTGTGCTATTAAATTGTGACTGGCATCGCGCGGCGCTTGCACTCGGACGAAACCGAGTCTTCAGGGGCGGCGGTCGCAGCCGCCCAGCGAGAGTCCGGCCAAAACAAGCTATGAAAAGAAAAGTTACAGTCCCACATTCTTCCA
>JASSRZ010000032.1:6954804-6969047 GCA_032164315.1 Malacoctenus gilli | reverse complement strand
CAGTCAGACACCCCGCCCCCCCCCCCCCCGGCAGCCCCTCGGTTCAGGGTTTTATCAGTGAACATCGGTCTCCGGTCCAGCTCAGCATAAACTCAAGCTCGTTAACAAGACGGAGGTCTGCAGCCCCCCCCACCCCCTGCTGTAGTTAATGCAGCGGCGTGAGGTAGCACAGAGCGCGCCTAATTGCTCCACGTTTCCAAATTTAGCCCAAAGTCACCACAGCCCGGGCGACCCCGGGGTCAGGCTACTCCGTGGCAATCCAGGGGCTTAAGCCTGAGAGATGAGGGGGCACTCAGACTGGCAGATGGACCCACAAGGGGAAAAAAAATTGTCTGTGAATTACAGGGAACGCCGGCGATGCTGTCCATAACCTCCAACTGATAACTGAGGAATAGAGATGGCACGGGGGACGAAGGAAGGGGGTCTCCTCCATCCAATCGTGCCCAGAGCGACACGTTTCCTTCACATGTTCTCTGCAAACTCTCAACATGACACAATCGGTGCATTTCACAGATGGAATACATCTCAAACGTGCGCAGTTCTCCGATGTATAACGACACAGCCTGTTAAATTCGCATGAAATGGCAGCACAGCGTCGGGTTTATTGGCACCAGGCTGCCCTGAAGGTTCGAGGGGAAGTCAAGAGCTCCACCAGATGTTTCAGATTCCAGGTGTAAACCCGACAACGAAGGAGGTAAATCACCCGGCTCTGGAGGAGCGAGCCGTGACTCAGACGTGAGACGGCGGCTCTCCGTGCGGACGTGCGTTTTCGTCCCGTCCGGCCGAGCGGACCAGACCGCCGTAAGACCCGGAGAGGCCGAAGACGCGGCTGAAACAGGTGTGCAGTGAGGTAACTTACAGCTACATCATCTCTTGATGTCACTTGTGTTGTAATGACAAGAAGACAAATGGGTCAGGCGTGGAGGCTGCTGGCGAGATTTCGCAACAGTGCAGCACAACAGAGGCTCCTGTTGAAGGCCAACTTGCGCAAAGTCAAAAAACCTCCAAAAATACTGAAAATAATCAAATTTCAAGATTTCTCACCATGTAAATTAACAACCTTACAAATTACTGCTTTAATTTTAAGTAATTTTTTCTTAAAAAATGTGTCTTATATTCCAACTGTTTGACCTTTAACCTGCATCTAATTAAAAGGCACAGAAAGGCGGGAGTGATGTGATTAAAATGAAGTTTTAACATGAATATTGTTCAGAATTAACTTCTAGTTAACTAAGCATTAATATCAATACTGACGTCCTGCAGTAAACATTGAAATTTGTCGTTTAAACCTTGAAAAGGCTTATTAAAAAATCAACATTTGTTTAAAGAAATGTGTTGATGTTGATTTTTGGAGCTAATTTCAAGAGAAAAATTGAAATTTTGTGTGCTCAACATCAAATTTTACAATAAACCAACCAGTAACACATCCCGAGCCAAAGCCAACAATTAAACTAAGTCCATTCGCTGAGGCCAGCCTCGTTAAATCCTAATGAAATAAAGATGTCCCGCCTGTTAACATGTGCACAGGAGCGGCTGAAACTACCAGAGAAAACCGACCTCGGATCGGATCCGGTGAGAAGCGGAGCGGCTCGAGTATTGATGTTCCCGCGATGCGATGAATGCATATCAATAATGCATCGGTAGGAAAGTTACAAACTGCGCCTGGCTGCGAAACGTCCTTGTAAAGGAGCCGCGCGGTGAGAGGGGGGCTTCACCGTCCTCCCTGTGCAGGAACTCGGACCCGGGCTGCGCTGCGAAGTTTTTTCGCCCGCACGGCGCAGAAGCGAGTCACGATTCAGCGCAATCCTGCCGGGAAAAGGCTGAAACGGAGCGTTACCTCTCACATCGGTGTGGACGGGGGTCGGCACGGTGGGAAACGTGGGGAGGGGAGAGGGCGGGGGAGGAGGGGGGCAAACTTGATTAGGCAGCCTGCGGACTCGCTCTGCAGTGGGGGTCAGCTCCAGCAACGGTGCGTCACATTAAAGCCACAGTTGGTTTCCAGATAAATTGTTCAAAACTGACGGTGGAGTATTCCCCAGAAGCGGCCAGCTTCTCCGAGCCCGCCGCCGGACGCCTCCCACCGGACCGAGATGCCAAGTTCGCTCGGCTGCTGGCTGCTGGCTGCTGGCGGCGGCAGCGGCTCCGGCTCCGGCTCCGGCTCGACTTTCCGTCTGTCTCAGCGCTCCGTCTGTGTCCGCAGCGGCTCTGACGCACGGATGCGTTCCGGCGAGCCCAAAGTGCGCCGACCGCGCGGCTCCCCGCAGGCTGCGATAGATCCGCTGTGGTCCGCAGTTGCTCCCCCGTTTTCAAGCCATCAGACGGCGGATCCGTCTGCTCCGGGCTCCCCTCTCTCTCTCCCTCTCTCTCTCTGTCTGTGTCGGTCGCTCTCTCTCTTCTCAGGCGATGACTCGTCTCACTGACGGCGGAGCCTCCACACAGCAGCAGCAGCGGCGGCGGCTGCTGCGTCAACTCTCCGTGGTCCAACCTCTCCGCGCAGGAAAGCGAGCTCCTCTCCAAAATAAAACCCAAACGCAAGTGAAGCAGAAAACCGCAAAGACGCTCTTTTTTAAACTTATTCTAAGGCTGGTGAGAAAAGCCCCGCGGCGCTCTCACGCTGGGACGCGCGACTGTTGTGCGGGGGACGGTCATATGCATCTGTGTGCTGAGGTGGGCTTCCAGCTGTGCGGGGCCACGGCAGGGGGGCAACTATCCGGGGCAACTCCACCAATGGCTGCAGAGCTGAATACAGAGGAGTCAGACTGCAACCCAGACCTGTCTGGCAAGGAGTCTCCCAGTTCCCTGGCAAATACACATCTAAATTAAAATGGTGAAAAGGCTTTTATTGTGAAAATGTAGCTGGTATTTACATTGTGTGTCTTTGTCATTATTCTTACCCTGCATGAAGTGGGTTCAGGAGTTAATTAAATGAGTCTGATAATGCTGCCTTGAATTCTAATTTGTTTCCAAACATAAAGAAAGTCTTCCTTTTGAAATGTTTTCCTGGGTTTTATCTGTT
Source organism: Malacoctenus gilli (assembly GCA_032164315.1). Lineage (NCBI taxonomy): Eukaryota > Metazoa > Chordata > Actinopteri > Blenniiformes > Labrisomidae > Malacoctenus > Malacoctenus gilli. Next base: position 6,966,031 of record JASSRZ010000032.1, on the reverse strand, counting down.
TCACTCAAGCATTCTAACCATATTTTTTAGTTATCTTTAATTTCAGTTTTATCACTTTTTATATATATTTGTTGGGCTCTAAAAGAACAAGAAAAAAAGGAGCCCAATTCTAGAAATTTTTTTCACAATACTCTTATTTTGAAAGGAAACAGCTGCCCCGGTCGTGTTGATTCCGGTGTTTTTGACAGCAGCCGCCAGAGGCAAACTCCGGAGTGCGGCGCTACCGAACAGCTGCTGTCGGATCGGGCACACGCTGTTCGACGCGCTCTCGTTCCCAATGCGCCAATCGTGTCTCACAAATCCGCTGCCAATTATGCCACCGATACTTCCTGACTCTGTTTGCACACGCACGGGTGTTCGTTTTACGAGCGTGTGTAGGTGTGTTTATCAGACGTCCACACCCTGACTGAGAACTGCGACATTTCTGTCTGAGGTGATGGAAAATAGTTCCGTTTCTTCTTGCTTCTTACTTAATTGTGTCTTAATTGGACTTTTCCACATGTTCACAGGATTTTTTATTAAAAAACTGGCCAGTAGGGGGCCTGAACTGCAGTGAGCATAAAGATCTTTTCTGTAACCGAATTTATATTTGATGATTTCGTGGCGAAAGCTTTTAAAGTTGTGTTTTTTCCCCACAGTTTGGGGCTGATTTGTGCCAAACTACAAGTAAAATATAATTCCAGCACACTGTCCCCCTGGATCTTGTCCTCAGAGTCTCGTCCCATGTCTTCTTTCACCCCTACAGGTACTTTTTCTGGGGGGACGTCCATGTGCGCACGTCCTCCTCGCGCTTCGTCCCCCTGCAGCCTGAGGCGCGCTCACAGAGAGCACATTGTGTATTCGTGGAAGTGTGTATTCTCTGTCACTCCAGTCTCATCCGTCCGCAGCTTGTCTCTCTCTCGAGACCCTCCATTGGTCCGCCAAAGCCCCTCCGGGGGCTTTCCTGATTGTGCTCTCCAACCTTCTTAGACATGGAGGTCAATGTGCATGTACAGACACAATTGGCGCTCTTGACTTGAAGCCTGTCAGCGGTTGTAGCCATTGATTTCAACTTCCTTCTTGTTCCAGCCTTTCACTTTGCTGTTAATTTCCCTCTTTTGAAATAAGTTGAAAGTTATCGGTTTTATGAAGCTGATAAATATAATTACTGTAAAGATATCGGCTTGGAAACGCAGCTCAGCATCCGTTGAGCCGTCGATATGAGTACTGTTGATCTGGCTTTATTGCTCGAACCATAAAGTTTTACAATGTTACTAATGATTAATTTTATGCATTTTGTTGGCACACATGCTTTAACTTTTTATTGTTGAACAGCGCCGCTTTTATTGTGACATCACTCAATAAAATACCAAAGCTGTGTTTCACTGTCACACAATGTTTTGTGTGAACTTGCGAGACCTCGAAATGCTTTTATTTCATGCGTCACTTCTGGTGCGTGATTGAAATAGCAGTGATAGGGTGAGTCAAAAATGAACGGAAAGAAGCAGAATTAGTGGATTTTCAAAGTAATAGTCGGATAAATATGTCTTTTGGCCTCATGGCCGACGGTTGATGATGGATATCCGTCCCATACCGGGATAAGCCTCCGGGCCAGTGAGGGTTCGAGCTTCGCACAGCAACTGGAACGTGTTGAGGAGACACATCGCTTCACTGCGTCCAACGATAATAAAGATTTCACCCCCAAAAATGTGTGTGATTCAGGAATATTTCGGCTCAAGTGGATGACTCCCACATATGCCTGGGCTTTGGGATCCCGCTCGGTGCGTTTACAGAGATTAGCGGGAGAAGGCGCGAGACCGGAGGGAAATAACCCGCCAGTCACGTCAGGCATATGTTGCAGCAGGTCCCGTCAGCACGACTGGCAGCTGAAACTCATTTTCTGAAAGATCCTCCAACTTTAAACTTTTCTCTCGCTCTGCACGACGGACTTTTTGTGTTAATCTTGAACCCGTTCCTGATTCATCCTTTTCACCTGGCTCTGACACCCCCCGCCCACCAGCACCACCACACCCTTTTGAACGTGCCGCTGTTCAAACTTCAGTCAGGGTTCGCCTCGTCGAGCTCGTTCTTCCTTTTTCTGATGAGCTCTGCGATGAGCGCCGTGACTTCCAGGCAAATGCGTTTCCATGAACTGCAGTTTTCAAGACGGAGCACAACCGGGTGCACGTGGGGCCGGATTTGCATATAAGCTGAGGCGGTGATCAGTGAGGTGGATAATTCGTCATGACAAAACTGAGCGGCGGTATGTATGCTTATAGAACGGAGCGGCCTGTGCGTTCTCCTACTGATACTGGCTGCAGCATCTCTGGTCTGTGGTGGAGTTTGCACGTCGTGCACTAGTTGCATTGAAACCGTGCATGTTCAGTTTGCTTAATTAAAGTTTCTGGATTGTCTACAGCTGTAAAAGTGTGCTTGTCTCTGTCTGTCCCTCTCTGATGTCCCACTGATTGACTGGCAAGCCAGACTCTCCTCCATCGTCACACTGATTAGCTGGAGGTCGTCGCAGCCTTACAAGTCGTAACGGGGTGAATATTAACGAGGCGTCTGCAGCTCCACTCGCACCAAATGACGAGTGTTTGTCTCTCGGTTTGAATGCACGACAAGGAAATGCACCTTCGTGCCTTTTTATGGTCTCAAGACTCACCAACAAAAACTCACAAGAGCCCAAAAGAGGAAGCCGGGGTGTGAAGTCAAACCGAGAGAGGAAACATGCAAAAGCTCGACTGCAGAGCTGCCGGTGAGACGTTGTCAAGATATCTGACGAGAAGTCAAACACACAAAATCAAGATGTCAATGGACTTATTCGCAGCCCTTTTTTTTTTGTTTTATAATTGACTTCAGCTCTTTTGCAGTGCGTCCTTTTTACAGCTTCACTCATGCATAAAGTCACTTGAAAAGAGACTTTTATGACTGTAACTGAGCGTGTTTACGGTGCGAAGGCGAGTGTGTCTGTGCCAAAGCATGTACTTTAAAAGATGTAATGTTGAAGCAGTGAACCTGACACTCCACCTCTCTCTCACACACACATCCACACGCACTCACCTCCCCAGACACTTATTAAATTAAGAGTGCCTCCAAATGACTCTGCAGTACAATCTGCTACCAGATAGTGACACTAAAGAGTCCGATCTGCAGACTGCCTTTTTTTTTTTTTTTTTACAGTCACGTTTGACATTTTCCACCTGAGCTCACTGTAAACATTCATTCTCTGTCTTTGGCTTTCATGCTCTCCGTGTGTCCCCCGCAGACCCGCTGGAAAGCCGTCACCCTGCTCTGGACAAAGAAACTCCATCCACACATGTTCGCTCCACTCGCTTACGCAATCCGAGTATAATTACCTCGAATGAAGTGTCTCCCTCTCTGTTTTTCCCGCAGGCAGTCAGTAAGCGCGGTAATTATGAGGGGACGATTTGTTTTCAGGAGTAATTGTTGAAAAAAGAGGGAAGAAACTAATGGAAAATGTAAAGGAAATTGGAAAATGACGATGGGAAAAGTTAAAAACAACAAACTGAAGCCTCCTATGAGCTTAATTATGCACTAAATGTTTGTCCTGATCCAGTTCGGTTTGAAACTAAAAGCTTTTTACAGCAAACTGTTGTATATTGTGTCTGTATGTCTGGAAATTTTGTGCAGCTTTTTTCAGTGCTTCTGAATAAGGGGGGGGGCTGTTTACATCCGAGCCCCCTGCTGAGGACTGAATCATTCAAAATGACATGTTCTCTGGAAACAGCCAATCTCCATAAATTCAAGCCTCTGCCGCCGTTCGCCTTTATGAAGAACAGAATAGGTGCAGCAGGGAGCCAGGATGGGGACACACTGCAATTGGAAAGCATCATTTGTTGACCTCTTTCTCTGCTGAACTGTCCTGGTCTCTCACGGTGAGTTTCACAACCTTTTCAGTGTTATGACATTATCTTTGAATGGCAGGCATAAAAGTTTAAAAGGTAAATTTTCCCCATTTTTTAAACAAAACCACAATTTTTGAACTCATGTCTTATTTTTTGTTATCAAACAAACACAGAGTGACTTTTCTGGGCTAAATCTCCAGTCGTATATTGATGTGTTGGTGAAGCTCAAGTACAGAAACAGAAACTGACCCGTCCAGATGACAAGCTCATGAATTCGCATCTCAGCACCTGAGGCAGGTGAGACAACAGGTCCCCTTTTCTGGATCACAATGGAAGCTTCACAAGGACCGACAGAGAGCTAAAAGCTGAGAGTCCGGTGGCAGGACGAGCTGTTGTGTTTGGGGAGGTTTTTTTGGTGGAGATATTTGCGAAAGAGGATTAAAGTCAAAGAGTCGCAACGCTGCGAGCGGGAGGAACTTGAAAGCTCGTGTGCACCTGCTCATCTGTCAGTGACACGAACCCGCACTTTGATCTGCTGCACGCTGCCGCCGCCGAGGTACCCGGCTGCAACCTCGTGTGGGTTTAAGTGCATGAAGGCGCAGTGTGTGCTTCACGCACCATTATCAGCCTGCGTCCCGGCTTCAGATGTGTCAGATCAGTGAGTAGATTTTGAAGTGGCTTGCTTGCAGACACATTTTGTCATCCCACATGGATGCAGGTGGACATGTATGAAACACGAAGCTCGACTGAAGCTGAAAGTGCTTTTTTTTTCACAGTGGGTTGATTTCAAGCAGGTTAGTTGTTTGGAAATAGTCAAGTTTAGTCTTCTGAGAATGAATCGAAAGTCCACGTAATGTCCCCACCGCATAAAGGCCCTTTTATCAGTGCCCGAGTGAGCGACTGGCACCGTCTGGGCTGCAGTGTGTTCGCACGAGCCCGAGTGCATGACGGTGAGGTGGAGAGCGGGAGGTCAGCGCTGCCTGGCACTCGGCTACTGAAGCGCCGCTTTGTGCGCGTCTGCGCAGGGCCAGAACGAGAGAACGAATCACTGACGCACAGACTGGCGGCACAAAATCGATGCAGGGGGGGCCAAAGAAGGAGGGCTACGTTTTGAGGGGGCCTCTTGCGACTGAAATCGAGCCTTTTGGTCTTTTGTGACGAGTCCAAATTGAGCTTGAAGCCCCCAGCGACGTGCTAGATTAAACGGCGCCAGCGTCGTCTGATTTAATAAACCGGAGCTCGAAGATGACACCTCCGGCCAATAAACACTAACAAACATTCATGTTTATTCATGTCTATGTCGGGATTCATCGCATTTTCAGTAATTCTCATATTCGTGATTTTAAATCAGACTCTTTTGGAGCAAGTTTTTGGAGCGGTTGTGTTTTTAAGGTCTTCTTTAATCTTCACCCTTCCTCTGCGTGAGACGTCGTGTCGCTCTCACCACAGCGAAGAGCGTGAGTCATTTTTTTCCCTCCTCCGAGTCAAATGGCTGCAGGCAAATGACAATTGAATCCACCAGCCATGAAAAGACGCTATTAATAACCTTTATTCAGATCAATGGCATTCCTGCTCGGAGAGCGGCGTGAATTCGATCCATATGGCACAACTTCACAGATCAGGAAGGTGCCTCCGAGGGTTTCCTTCGCCTGATTCAGCAGAGAAGTAAAGAGCAGCGAAGGAGAGAACGCTGTCGTACGACACGCAGACGTGTAATTAAAATCTGCGCGCAAAGAGCAGCGTCGCAGCAACGCGGGACTGCGACGTCGAGAGGAGAAGAAAGAGGAATCCTTAAATAGCAGCGAGAAGGGGCCGCAGTTTCTCTTTACATTGTGCGCGAACATGTGGTACATTCACAGGAACGTCAGATGACAGAATTTCTCGCTGCCCTACTTTTCCACCCACAGCCTTCACCCTAAAAAACCTGTTCGCCTTCGCTGTGTTTACCAACGTCTGCAAGCCAGAACAACCTTCTTCCAGAACAGGATTCACTGTCAGACGCATCACAGTGGAAGCCTGTTAAAGCCGGCAGAGTAAATAAAGATGTTTGCCCTCTAACTGGAGCCACTATATCTCCTGCAGCCTCCCTTTCCAGGAAGAGTTGCTGCAAAGGATAATTGGCCTCCTCTAAAGACTCCCGTGTTTCTAGGAACTCAACAATGAGAAGGTTTTGAAAAGTGATGCAACTCAGGTAAAGTTGGAGCTTTCTAAGAACCGTTTGAGGAAAAAAGAGAAACTCTGCGGGCAGGAGAATTGGCTTAAACCTCCAATTTTGAGATTATCTCGGGATCTGTTGCTCGAATACATCAACAAACCGCGCGGCAGTCGAGGAGGCCGGTCGCGATCTGGAAAACAGGCTCCATACGACCTACATTCCCGACAGCAGAAGAAGAAGAGAAACTGTGGAAAACCACAAACGATTCCTTGAACGGGATCTCGGAGGATCGGGGGAATTCCTGGAAAGCTCGCGAATACATCAAGACGCGTGACATAGATGCATGCTTTCACCCAAAAGACCCCCCCCCAACATCCCCGACGTGTCCTTGAAACCCACTATAGTCGCCCTGGATGTGCTGAAAAGACGGGCAGCCACAGGTTGTTCTGTTCTTTTCGGCGTATCGCAGATTAAACTGCATTAAATGTGTGAACAGTTTGTGTCAGCAGATCGAGCCGTGTTGGTGCGCCGGTCATTTCGGAGCGCATTAGCGTCGGGCGAGCTCCAGCCGCCCATCCAGGCTGATGAAAACGAAGCCATATAAGACTTATCTCAGGAAATTAATTACAGCGCTGCTCCGATCTGTCAGCGGGCGCTGGCTGCTCCGAGACGCCATCCGATAACATGGAATGAGATGAATGTGGAGTTAAAGCAGTGGCTTTTCCCTGGAGACCCCCCCGACTGTCTCTGATAAAGGCAGCGGACCCCTTGTCAAAACTTTGATTGGCCAGAACAGTGCAGTGATGGCAGAAAAGCAAAATCCTTCAGAATAAAAGCACCAGGCATCCTTGGGTGGAAAATCAGGAGGAATTCCAATTTCGAAGGCTTTAAATCACCTCTCAGAGAATTGTGTCACCTTTCACAGCGTGTGTGTGCCGTTGTCTTCACTTCACCTGATGAATCACCTCAGGATGTCTTCACACCACAGAGCGTTTTGTCAATTTTGACAGCTACAATTTCCCTGAAAAGACACTTTATCTTCCGAGCAGTGCAGATCCTCGGATACCCCCAACCTGCATGTTTCAGACGTCACTCCCTTCAAACACACCTGGGTCCAATAAATGGGTCAAGACAGGATTCTGCAGAGCTCACTGAGCAGTTTATCAAGTTTAAACCAACCAAGATGTAAATAAATGATTTCATTCTTCACACTGACAGAAGATTTGAACTTTGGTTTCTCTCTGACATTCCTGACGCTCGCCCGTCTGTCTCCCGTTTCCTCTGGCGCTCTCCGGACGGCCCGGGGTCCCCTGGTTTATCGAGCTGTAAACTGCCAACAGTGGAGCCTCAGTGCTTTAATGGGAACACATCTGACCTCGGTTAACTCAACGGAAATACAGCAGAACGTTTTTGTCGGGCAAACAGGCGCAAAATAGATGTGACTCGGCCGAGACTGGAGTTTTATAAAGTTCTCCCAATATTTGCCTGGTTTTCATGTCTCATTTGCTGAAACCAGGTTCTTTTACAGGAACTATGTGTCCCAGAGGACTGTTGGGAAAAAGACAGCGGGACAAACTGAGAGTGCAAAGTGAGAGACAGGGGGAGAGGGAGTCCTGGACGCACTGAATAAGCTGTTTGTTCGTCCCTCCGTTGTCCTGCCCGGCCTTGCCTGGTGCTCGGTGCCTGGCATCCAGGGTCGTTTCCTTTCACAGCGACCACTGCCATCCTTGCATTTGCATTTTCGCTGCTGCGAGGGCAACACTCGAGTGTGTGCGTGTGTGTGTGTTGGGTGCGCACGCGTTGGGCTGCTTGTTTGCCACGGGCCTCATTATGCAGGGAATGGGGAAAACGGAGAGAGGAGAGCAGGGCCGGGACATCGACCTGACATCGCTGAGATCCACCATGCCAGCCAGCGGCCCGCTGCAGGTTAGTGCGCCCGAAAAGATGGGAGATCTGTGTGGGAACAGAGCGGGGAGGCAGGAGTCGGGTGAGGACACTGGGAAAAGCAGCCAGAGGGAGGAAAAAGGTGGCTTTGAGCGCTCGCTTGGTCTCTTTTCTCGTGTTCAGCCATGACCTTTTCCCACCTTCTCCCTGGCTTCCCTCCGTTTCCCCTCTTTTTCCTCGCTTCCTTTTCCCTTCATTCCTTCATCTTCCCTCTGCCTCATTCCTGGTGAAGACCGCCGCTCTGAATCACAGCTCCCGTCTGGGCTTCGCCACCCAGCTGTGGTATGTTCTGCCTACGTGAGAGGCCAGGATCAGAGGGCTGCTCCGCCGCGCTTCCAGTCAGGCCGAGCGTCTGCGACTCTATTCTGAGAGCCAGATACGATCGCAACATCCATCAAATATCAATTAGGGCCTGGGTGCAAAGGCTAATAAAGTCCTCTCATGTAGCGATGGGTCAAAGGAACGGCTGCTCGCTCGCGCCAAGGAAAAAAGGTCAGAGGAAGGTTGAGAGCTGAGATCTGGACAGAACGCTGATAAAAACAGCGTTTTTATGAATGATTCTTTTTGATTTGATGCAACAATGTCGATACGCTTCCCCCGCTCGCCTTCAAACGATCCCTGACGCACACACTCGTCCGTTTGCCGCGTCCCTGCCTGCCAGCCAGCGAGGCTATCGCTTACTGTTATATTTAGCGACGCAGTCTCTCGTGAACAAAGTGCTATTGCTCAAGATATGTTCCATGCATTTGTGTGTGTGTGTATGTGTGTGATAAGACTCAGTGTGTGTGTGTGTGAGTGTGAGTGAGATGATGGTGACAGTTTAAAGAGTAAAAAAGGTCACGCTGAGTGGGCATGTCGATGTGAATTTCAACGTCAACACGACGCACGATGTATTTATATACCAACTGTACACAGATAACGTTAAAGTTAACCTGAGGTAAAACCTCCACTCCGGCTGCTGAATGAGGACTTTCACTCCAGAAGTTGACAAATAGGATCTCCTAATTCAATTCAACCAGTTTAAACATTAAGCTTTGTCTCGATAAATTTACCTGCCGGGCAGACATCTTGGAAAGAAAAGCCTCCTCTACCCTTCAGCACAGATAAGCTTAGAACCTCGACCACCGTTCGACCACAACCATCCGTTACAGCTAAAGTGGTAATGACCATATCATGTGGCTCAGAATGTAAATGTTTACGCGCGCCGATGCCAAGTCCTCGCCACAACCATTCATTTCACTCCCCGCTGGCGTAATTATACAGCGACAGACGCAAAAGAAAAGAGACGTGCGAACTGCAGGAAAGTGAGAGTGAGAGTGTGAGTGTGTGTGGGGGGGAGAAGCATTGGTGTCTGAGCGAGCGTACGCCGCTCAGCATGATGCAAATCCTGCATATCACTGCCAGCTCGCAGCTTGTATGTGCATGATTGATGCGCTCATCGTATGGATTCGCCATGTGTGTTTTAACAGCCGGGGTCTGGTTGCAGCAGGACTTTTATTTTGAGAAACAGCAGGTGCAGACGTGTATACGTTACTGTCACCGTGAAGCAATATTCAATGTGCAGCAACACCAACTGAAGTGGTTTGACTCTGGTTTAAATCTTTATGAGTGTAGATGTAATCTTTATCCGTATCCACAACTGAAACATGATAGTTTAATCATACAGTTATAGTTGTGGTTCCCAACCTGAGGTCTGAGTCGCCTTTCTGGATCACGTTAAAGCCTCGAGCCTTTACTGTCATCATGAGACGTCTGCTCAAGTCTAAAGGCGGCAGCCCTGAGCTTTTATTTTGAAAGTCTTAGCGCTGTGCATGGATGGAAATAGGTGGATCTACCAGTGATTGTTGAATCTTGCCTTACTTTTCAGTGTTCTTTTTTCTAAACACATTGAAGCTGCACATGTGAACTTTATCATAAGCTGATTATTGAAGTAACTCTGATCTGACACAGTCTCACAAGACTTAACTGATGTTCAATCCCAGTTTGAAGCGATCCAGAGTCAATAAACAGATTCGCCTTTGATTTGCTGATATTGGTTTTACGAGCGCCGCTCACGCCGCCGGTCTGCATGAAGCTGTCATGATGAATCTATTTCCAAGGTGCGAGGGCTTTGCACCTCCCAGCCGCCGGCTATGTATAGAGCGCGGCGACGGGGTGTGGAGCTGAATTAGGGGGAATCGCACGGGCGCTCCAAGCATGACAGTCATGTTCAAAGGCAGAGACGGGGCGCTCACTCTCCGCAGAGGACGGTGGCGGCCGAGTGTGAACGGAGCCTCGCCAGATAAGAACACTTCAAGTGTTTCGTGTTTACACATGGACATTCGGGGTGGAGTACTGATGAGCAAGGTTAGGAGACTTGCAATGCAGTTATCACAATAACTAGTAGTACTATTACTCCATGAGTGCAAAAGTATTTTCTGAATATATGTAAATGTGGAAAAAAGTCAACAACAGAAGTATATCGTACTGTATGGAAGTCATTTTTCTCATTGGAGTGCATCATTTTTCCTGAAGTGCTGCTACTTCCTGAATGTATTTCAAAATAAAAGCTTGTATTTCAAGCTAAAAGTCCTCCCATCGCACTCACCGCTCAGTTTTTGCTTTATTTTCTCTTTCTACCTTTGAACAGCCACTTAAAGGTGCCTGAGTGACGTTTGGCTGCAGGACCTCCACTGTGACCTCAGAGGACTGTCTTCAATATTTGACATCAGGCCCTGAAGCTTAAAAAAAAGATAGATAAAAGGTGAAATCAGAAGTGTCTTACAAACACGACGGTTGTATTTCAGAGTTGTGCGAGGTCAATTCTAAGCCGCGAACAAGCCTGAACGGGTCTTCTCGCAGGTTTGACGGATGCCAGCCGAGCCGCCTTTGTTGCACGAACCGCACGTCACTCAAGAGTAGTAAATAACAGACACAGTGAAAGCTGTAATAATCGCCTGCCATTACACTAATAACTGTACAATATGTGACTGGATTCTCAGTGATAAATCTCTATTTGCCTGGTTGTGGTTTATTTTCTCTGCACTTTATGTTCCTCCACAGCCACCGTCCCTCTCGTCTCCTTCTGACTTCTCTCACCCCCCCCAAAATACATTGTGTGTGCCTGCGCGTGCATGTGCGTAACCCCCCGGTGGCCCCTGCACGGCAAATGCCACATTCTGAGAGTAGGTGTGAAGTACGAGAACGTGTGTGTGAGAGTGTGCGTGTGTGTGTGTGTGTGTGTGTGTGTGTGTGTGCAGGGGATTCTGGGAACTTTCACCTGACGCCCTCGTCTTTAAAT
>JASSRZ010000032.1:6927953-6942654 GCA_032164315.1 Malacoctenus gilli | reverse complement strand
GGAGATGGAGCAGATGGTCCCTGTTTACGTTTTCAGCGTGTGTGCGTATGTGCGCGCGCGCATGTGTGTGTGTGTGTTGTACGAACTGACTGGCTGTCAGTTGCGTCTCCCGGGCCAAAGATCTGTTCCCTGTGAAGCATCTTTTGCAGGGTTTCGCTTGTTAAACTCCGAGTCGGGTGCAGAGAAATTCACGGGAACGTTTGAAGCAGTCGAACTGAAAATTCCCACTTTAAGTGGGTCGGTCTGGTGGTAAAAAACGACATAAAACTCGGAAATAAGGTCGCTAGCTGCAACTAGTCTCTGGATTGATGGCGTTGCTGCCACCTGCTGTTCGGTTTTGGTAAAAAATAAACTAAAACTAGCGATAAAATCGACATTTATGATGATAGCGCTGACGTGCTGCCACCTGCTGTTCGGTTTTGGTAAAAATAAACTAAAACTAGCGATAAAATCGACATTTATGATGATAGCGCTGACGTGCTGCCACCTGCTGTTCGGTTTTGGTAAAAATAAACTAAAACTAGCGATAAAATCGACATTTATGATGATAGCGCTGACATGCTGCCACCTGCTGTTCGGTTTTGGTAAAAATAAACTAAAACTAGCGATAAAATCGACATTTACGGTTAAAACACTGACGTTTTTCCTGCACGCGTGCGTACAAATGGGTCGAGTATCTGAGTCAAAGTTGAACGGAGATAAGTCCCGGAGCGTCTCCGCCCTGAAACTTCTGGGTGTGTTGCCACATGTGGGGAGTTCAGGGGCGCTGGGAGATTACGGCGTCCAAGCTGGAAAATTTACGGCCGCGTCGTTGACAGAAACATGTGTGTAAATTATGCGAAACATCGTCAGGATTTCAGGTTTAAAAGATGAAGGGCTTATTTGATTGCTTTTAATATCCAGGTCATTCGTTAATTCATTCATTCACACAGAGGCTGTTTCTGTTCTGTTATGTTTTATAAGACATGTAATTATTTGTGGCATCTATGACAGCTGATCCTTTAATGCGACTCATGTGATAAACAGACGGCGATCCGGCGCTATTTTTTAATTCGATGTTTTCTCCTCATGACAGGATTCGAGTCATATGAACGTAATAACAAAAATTAGGCCTGAGAGTGTTTGTTCTTTGATGATTACGTTTCTGTAAGAACAGAAGAAGCCACTCTAAAGCTACTCAACAACTAAGAAAGTAGTTCAAAGGTTGAATTTAGGGATTGTTTGGACTCATCACGAGAACAGTTGATTAGAGACGCTTCTGACTTTTGGACCCAAAGGTCCAAGTTTGTCTGAGTCGTTGTGTCTTTCGTCTCCAGGTGATTTCATCAGGACCGCGTCTCTGTTGCGAAGCTCCGGGATTACGGCGAGGAGTCGGCGGCGCCCTTGATCACAGCGATGTCGACGCCATGACTCTGTGGCGGCGCAGCAGGAGGACTGACAGCGCTTCTTCCTTCTCGCCAGCCGTCGTGAGGATGTGTTTCTGGTGAACCGGATCCGTTTTCTTCTTCTCGCGCACCGACAAAGTCACGCCAGACCTCGCCATGTACGGCAGTTCGCGCTCCGTCACCAAGCTGGACGTGGTGGGCTCCAACGGCAACGGCTCGGGGAGCCCCGGCCGCTCGCCGCGCCTCCCACGCTCCCCCCGTTTGGGGCACCGGCGCAACAGCAGCAGCAGCTCCACGGGGGGGCTCACCGGCACGGGCAAGACGCTGTCCATGGAGAACATCCAGTCCCTGAACGCCGCCTACGCCACCGGGGGGCCCATGTACTTCACGGACGCCGGCGAGGACCCGGTGGGCGTGGGCAGCCTCGGCAGCGGGCTGAATCCCTCGCTGCCCAAGAGCACCATGACCCTGGGCAGGGCCGGGGCCAGGGTCCCCTACGGGGTCAGGGCCGCCATCATGGGCAGCAGCCCCAACATAAACACTGGAGGAGGAGGAGGAGGAGGAGGCGCCATCATGGCCAGCGACGCCATCGCCTTCGGAGGGGAGCTGCAGAACCAGCTGCAGCAGGCGGCCACCGTGCCTCACTCCATGAGACAGGTAACAGGAAGCGCACCTGTTTATTCCGGAAGGTTTGGTCCCAGGAAACAGGCGCAGTGGCGGAAAAAGACGCCTGGAACTAAATAAAACATGGACGTTGTGGGATCGCAGACTGGAGGTTTAAATAGACGCAGGTTTGCTGTCCAACTCCCACTGCAGCGTTAGTCAGACGATGAAGGCTCAGCTGCGGAGAGGAGGCTCTGCTCCTCCTCCTCCTCCTCCTTTATATTTATGGTTTGATGCGTTTACTGATGTCAAGATGAATCAAATATTAATCGAACGAACAGTTTGTCATCAATATTGAATTATGTGGGGACTCTCAGCCGCTGACGAGTCTCGTTTTCTTCGACCAGGTGAGAGAAGGAGCCATGTCGGACCTGCAGACCCAACTGAGGGAGGTGCTGCGAGAGAACGAACTCCTGCGGCGAGAAGTAAGGACCCGTCAGAGCGTCGTCGGGGGGAGGGGTCAGAGGTCGAGTGACGAACGGCGCCGCGGCGCCCGTTGTCTTGCAGCTGGAAGCCAAAGAGTCCAAGCTGAGCTCCTCCATGAACTCCATCAAGACGTTCTGGAGCCCCGAGCTGAAGAAGGAGCGAGCGCTGCGGAAGGACGAGGCCACCAAGATGGCCGTCTGGAAGGAGCAGTACAGGGTGGTGCAGGACGAGACGCAGGTGAGGCTTTCCGTCACGCCGCGTTGCCACGACAACCCAAGCGGAGGCGAGACGCGCGGTCGTCAGGCAGGACGTTGTTTTTCGTGGCCGGTCGCGGGCGGGGACGGATTCGTCGGCGGACAGATGACGCCGCCCGCCCGGCCGGGGACTCCCAGCTGTCTGTTGGCGCCGCGGCCATCTGGACGAGACGGCGACTCGGCTCGTCTGGCTGCGGCCCGGAATGTTACACAAGAAGCGAGACACGCGCTCGCCGCACGCCGGCACCTCGTTTCGCTGGAAAAACCAGCGGCGATTGCTCGCTTGCGTTTTTGATTCGGGAAAAAAAAAAAAATCACACTCGCTGTCAGGTCGGCGGCACCTGCGGCGGCGGGACAGCGTGCGAAAAAACGCGGGAACTGCTCGCGAAATGACGTTAAAATAACGTAACGGAGGACGAGCGGCGGCGAATCTGGAAGTTCCGCCGTGCGTCTGCGAGAGCGGATCAGACCGAGTGTGGCGGAGATCTTAAGTTAGTTCATCTGTCACGACGTTGGCGTGCTGCCTCGCTGGTCCCTCACACACACACACACACACACGCGCGCACGCGCACGCACGCGCACACACACTCGTGTCAGGACAGGCAGGAATATTTAGTCTCCTTTCACTTTCATTTCCCTCCTCATTCGATCCGTTCGCTGCCTTCTCCTCCCCCTGTTGCTCCCTTCTCTGAGTCACTCTCCTTCTTTTCTATTTCTGTCGTCACATGCTAAGTCAGCTCTCCCCCCTTCCTCCCCCCTTCCTCCCCCCTCCCTCCCTCCTCTCTGTCTTTGCCATCATCTTTGTGTTAGAAATCGAATTAAGTTACCTCCCAGTAATCTCGCCGCCGCGTTCGTTCAGACACATGCACGCCAGCTCACGCCCCTGCTGAGGAATGCTCGCCCGCCCCTCCCTCCCCCCTTCCTCCCTCCCTCCCTCCCTCCCTCGCTGACTCACCTCCTCCCTCACCCACTATCTTCACCTCTCTTCCGCCAGCTGCTGCCTTTATCTCTTACTCACCCTCCTTTTTCCTTTTGCGTGTGATTTCAGCGTGTTCGCGCGGATTCGACGCTGGAAACACGTCTCCGTTTTGGACATCCAAAGATGCAATTAATGAATAATTGATTGTTTTGTCGGCCTGATGCGGAACGACACCGGAACAAGACCAGATCGATGAATAAAAGATGAAGCGGGCGAATTCATTTATCTCTCGTAGACGCGGTTTAAGATCAGAATCCCGGTTTCTTCCAATTCTTTTCGTCGACAGCGTTTGTCGCTCCGTCCGCGTCGCCGCTATAAATAAAGAGGATTTCAGACACAGCATGAAGGCTTTAACGATGTTCACGTCATGCTCGCCGTTATTCAAACGCTCTGCTCCATCGGGGTTTTGTTTTTGCGCCTCTGGTTTCTCCGAGCCAACAACAATCCTCGCTGTGTCTGCGCCGTTTCTGCCATCTATCACGTACTGTACTGCAGGCGAGCCATGTGACATCAGCATCGTCCCTGAGTGTGTGTGTGTGCGTGACACTGAGAGTGTGTGTGTGTGTGTGTGTTCCCCTTGCTTGTTAGCATGCACACGTCATGCGTGCTGAAATCTGGGCCTCTTCTGCAGCTCGCCGCGTCGACGGCGTGCAGCTTTTTCTCGCCGTACCGGGAGGGAAGCTGCCTCCTCGCTGGCAGGCGCGCCGTGTCAGGACAAGAGGCCTTTTGTATACACAACTCCGCGTGTGTGTGTGTGTCAGTGTGTGTAGGTGCGAATCGCCTTCCTGTCAATGCTCGGACACCGGCGGTCCCTGGAACGCTCTGACGCGGCGCCTCGGTTTCGTTCGCGACGTTCTGTAATTTTCAGGAGAACAAAAGCTTCTCGGCAGAAGTCGCGGCTGCCAGCGGTTGTTGTACTTTCGCCGCCGCGCAGTTTTTTCGTTCCCTTCAATTATTAAACTTTGTAGCGGAGCTGCTGATGCGAAAGGTGCTGCAGGAGAAAAAGACGTTTTTCTGACTCTTTGGGTCACTTTTGGGCTCCAAAAGTATTATTTTACACGTTACTGTGACATGTAGTACTCGCAGTACTCTGGACTCTTCCTATATCAGACTGCTGACCCTGTAATTTCACACCAGCTTCGTTCATAAAAGCGTGTTTTTTTTAAAACCCAGGACTTAAAACTGCTGTGTGTGTGTGTGTGTGTGTGTGTGTGTGTGTGTGTGTGTGTGTGTGTGTGTGTGTGTGTGTGTGTGTGTGTGTTGATCCAACCAGGCGGCTCAACTCAGTACCTGTTGCAGCTTTGCCTCCAGGTGGAGGGTGAGATCGTTCTCACGCTCCTCTCTCTCTCTCGCTCTCTCACTCTCTCTCCCTCTCTCGCTCTCTCTTGCCCCCTCTCTCACTTTCTCTCTTGCTCTCTCTCCTTCTCTCTCTCTCTCTCTCTCTTTTATCATCCTCTCTTTTCTCTTTCGGCTCGAAGCTGCGAACGCTCGGGTGGATTTTCCGCCGTACGAACACGGCGGTGAATCGAGCCTTTCGGCTTCATGTATGAAAAACATTTGGCCACCAGAGCTGAGCTGAGATCAGTTCACCTCCATTTTGGGTGGGTGAAAGGTGCTCAGGTGAGACGAGGGGGTGGCTTTGTGCTCCCTCTGGCAAGGTGCGGGAGCCAGAGAAGAAAGGACAGTTTCCGCCTGTTTTTATTGGCCGCGCTGAATAAAGACGGATCCGACTGACGGATCCACTAAAAGCTCTTTAAAGCAGCTTCCGTGCTGACGGTTCGAACTCGCCGTCATTGCTCAGCACTTAACGTTATTACGCCGCGAGCGAAGCGGAGCAGACCAGGCTGGCGGAGACGCCGCCGTCGTCAAATGAGTTTGAACCCAGAAGACGAGAGCGGTGCCAGTTGTTTCCTGTGTTAGATTTCCACTTAGTGCACCGAGAAGAAAAATGTTTCCAGCCGGAGTTTTCGTGCCAGCTGGCGTCGGAAAAAGCGCTTCGCCTGGCAGTCGGCGCGCTGACATAGACCTGAGAAGGAGGAAGAAAGGATGGAGGGATGAAGATTGAGACGTAAAGAAAGGGGGAGGGAAATCAGGAGAGTGGGGGAATAGATCACGGCGAGGAGTGCCAGCGGGACGGAGGAAAAGAGGCGGAGACGGATGGGCGGCGTAAATCGAGGCGAAGAGAGCAGATGAAATGTGGAGAAATTGAGCGAGTGACGGACGGCGACGTGACAGCGGGGCGACGGGTGGAAGGAGAGCGAGTGGCGAAGAGGAGGAGGAGGAGGAGGAGAGGAAGAGGCGATGATGGCGTCACGGCGACGGCACGTCTGATGTCGAGGAGCCAAGATTTGATGGAGAAAATCAGGAGTGTTGGAGGGGGAGGAAGGGGGGAGGAGGAAGTTTGGAGGGGGGGGAGGAAAAGCTGAGCGTGCATATTCGGGATCCTGCACGGATTCGGTGCATTCCTGGCGAATCCCGCCGCTCGGCTGCAGACCGCCGACGCCGCCTCTTCCGACTGGAATGCAGGTGTTTGGACCAGATCTGGCAACCCTTCACCTGAACACATTTTAAAGCGCAAAAGCGGAAAAAAACTTCATGAATAAATGACGGCAGCTGTCAGACGGCAGCGTGTTAAAGTGCTCCGTCATTGTTTTGGCCCCCTCGGGGTGAGCTTGACATTTCCGTGGCACACGGTGATCAATGTTGCGCGTCTCAGAGTTTGACAATCGCACTTTATTCGAAAATCGTGATGATTCGGGGTGAAACAGGCTGCAGGAAATGAACGTAAGCAAGTGAAACGTTCCCCAAAGGGGGGGGTTTATGTAGGTGTGTGTGTGTGTGTGTGTGTGTGTGTGTGTGTGTGTGTGTGTGTGTGTGTGCCCGTTCAGTCATGAACGCTCATCAGTAACAGATGGTGCTCAAACCTGTGTGTGTGTGTGTTGACTCAGTCGGGATGGAGAGATAGGTGAGAGGGATGGAGGCAGGGAGCGAGGGAGGAAGGTAAATATACAGGACGGGGATGGGAGGAGTGGAAAAAAGGAGGAGAGAGAGAGGGGGAGAGAGAGAGAGAGAGAGTGAGAGAGAGAGAGAGAGAGAGAGAGAGAGAAAGAACACTGTGTCATCTTATAAAACTTTAACTTGCAGAGAGATCGTGAAGCATCTCTCTTTCTCGCTCTCTCTCTCTCTCTCTCTCTCTCTCTTTCTCTCGCTCTCTCTCGCTCTCTCTCGCTCTCTCTCGCTCTCTCTCTCCCTGGTTTTCAAACAAAGACACAATGTTCACTTCTCAGCAGGAAAGAAACAGACAAGAACAGTCTGAAACTGCAATGAGGCTCAGGGTCAGTTTTCTCTCCTTTTATGCAAGGCTGTGATTTTGTGAAACTTCCCTCTCTCACTCTCCCTTTCTGTGTGTGTGTGTGTGTGTGTTTCCGTGTGTGTGTGTGCGTGTGTCTGCGGTAGCCATGTCTCTCCTTATAAGGAGTGAGTTCGGGGCGAGCTGCTGGGGAATGAACAGACTTACAGTGCAGTCACTCCTCCTCCTCTCCTCCTGCTCTTTCCCTTTTTTCTGTCCTCTCTCGGCCTCCGCGATACCACAGTTTATTCATGCGTGTTTCTTTTTTTTGCTTCTGTTCATTGTCCTCCCGTCTCCGGACTGGCCGCCGACCCCTTTACGTCTCGTCTCCATCTGATCCGATCCTTTCTCCCGTTTATATTTACCCCCATTTTGTTGTTTTTTTCTCTTTCTTTCCTCTTGAAAACATGTAATTTCCCTGCATCTCTTTAACCCGTCAGTCTTCCTCTCCGTTACGTTCTTCATCATCCTCCAGGAAGAAGAGCGTGCGCGTACTAATCTGCCTGTTGTCTAATGCCTGAGTGGGCGATGCTTTCAAACTGCTCACGGTTGTTACACACACACGCACACAGCATGACCGCTGCCTCCAACATGCTGCCGGGCATCGCGGCGCCCTCGGCTCGCGTTCGTGTTTCCGTCCCCGACTGTTATCGCGGGGGGGAGGGGGGGGGGAGCATGACTCACCCGGTGAGCGAGGGATGAGACGAAGGAGTTTATAATGAAGAGAAGGTTAATATTGAACGACAGATGAGCAGTGGCCGCGGGGAGCGATGAGGAGCGGAGGGAGGAACTGTCGCTGTTTTCACAAACAGATTTTCTTCCTCCTGTAGCAGGAACTGGAACTCGTCATCATCGTTAGCATTACCTTGTTTTTCCGTAGTTTCTCCTGAATGTTTTCCCGGGAAAAAACATTTCGTTATTTTGTTTGGAAAACGACCGGTTGAATTAGTTAATAAAAGGACGGATTAATTCTCTCGATTCGCTTCTTATTTATGTCACATTTCGCTTCGTCCTCGTCGCCGTTATGTAATTTGTAAGTGCTAATAAACAACGCTGAAGTGAAAATGCGGCGAGAAGCTGTTAAAAAAACAAGTTATTTGTCCGTCTCGTCCGAGAATGTCATGATTCGAGTCCCACGGTTTTTCGAGGGGGGACCAGGAAGTGTCCGACAGGGGGTCAGAGGTCGCGGCGAGAGCGACGAGTCAGCAGAAACTGACGGGGAAAAACAGGACCGCGCTCCATCTCTCCTTCATCCCTTCTTCCATCGCTGCCGAGCACAATTAACATTGTTTTCCTCGCTCGCTCGCTCGCTCGCCCCCCACCCCCTCCTTATCTCCCTCTGTTTGTGTTATTCTCCTCCTGCTTCCTATAATGCCTCCCTCCCTCACTCTCCCTCCCCCTCTCTCTCCCCCTGGTCTCATTTTTCAGCTCCACATTCCAGTTATTTGTGTGCGTGCGCATGTGTGTGTGTGCTTCTGTTTTGAATTGTATGTATGTAACCTTTTGAGTTCATGTATGAGTGATTTGCATGCGTGTGCGTGAGGCCGTCGAGGCGCATTGTTGAGTCTGTAATGAGCCGAGTCGTTACAAACATGAATGAGACCTGAATAAATCATTATTTTGTGTTTATAAACTGACTCAAACTTGAGAAACATCCTTTGTTTTAGTATTTGTCGATAAAAAATCAGCCTGAGCAGCGATTAGTTGTGAGCAACGGCCCTGCTAGGTGTAAAACCCGCCTTTTTTCCCCTTGAACCAATCAGAGGCCACTCTCCTCCGCCTCCTACAGTCACCACGGTAACGGCTTCCATCTGAGCCTTCACGATGCCTTCATGGTAATCGGAAATCACAGCGTTCAGGAACGAGTTGCATCAAAAAGAAGCAGAACGACAAAACTTCAAGCCCTTTACAGAGTTTTATTCAACTTTTTGGCCTGAATTCACAAATATACAAACGAATCTTATGAAGCCACAGTTTCCAGGAAGATTTTTTTACATTTGTAATGATTTTAAAGCTGTTTAGTTGTAAAAACTGTCGCGTTTCTGCGGCTTCAAAAACCGGAGTTTAAAACAAAACTCAAAACTTCAGTTTAATTCTTATTTCTCACTCGACTGGTGGCTTTATTGGCGATTCGATGCAGCTTTTTAAAGCCGTAATAACCGCTTTTGTTCCCTGGGAAAAGCTGTGGCGTGTTTTTATTGCATGCAAGGAGTCGGTGTTTGCGTGTCTGAGTGAAGAGTCGCAGCTGACGTGGAGGCTGCGGGATTAAGGCTGAGAAACATTATTAAAGTGAGGAAGGACGTGTGTGTGTGTGTTTGTGTGTGTGTGTGTGTGGTGTTGCATGAGTCAGCAAAGCCACCTACACTCACAAGGTGTTAAAGTGAAAGGCAGAAGATAATTAAGACGTTACAAAGGACGTTTGTCCTTAATAACATCAGAGAAACGGACCGTCGGAGACCCGCGTCCTCGCCGCCTGTCAGCTGACATCAGCCGGCGTGACGGCGATAAACACTCGCTGCTGTGACGTGCTGGTTTTCCCTCTCAGCACCTTTCATGCAGCCTCTCTGTTTATCCCCGATCGCTATCTGCTTCCTTGTTTTTCTCCCCCCTCATATCAAAGGTTTTTTTCCTTTCGCTCGCTCTCCTTTCTTCTTTAATCCGCTTCCTTTCCTCGTCGGCGCTGATTAGCGATCGCTGCGGGCCAGCGATGGCGTCAACCGCCCGACTTTCCCCTTTGTTTCCCGTCCTCCCGCGTCGGAAAGCGTTCCCGTGGCGATGACCTGGCTCGGGTTCAGGTTGGCGCCGAGGAGACGAACACGCGTGCCGACAATAGACTCGTCTTTCGGCCGCTCGCGTCGCGTCTTCGTCAAGCGTGGCGGTCGGTGAGCTCACCTGCCAGCACGCAACGCGTCCAGACAAACATCTGCTGCATCGTTGTTGAGTGTTTATTCGATGGACGCCAGATTTGGTGTGCGGGTGTGTCTCGAATCGTCACATCACTTCATGTTTTTGAGAGTATTCAAGTAAAATTTTGGAGTATTTGAGTCATTTTGAACGCAGTAGAAGAAGAAAGTGAATATTTATACGAGTGAATCCTGTCCTGACGCTGCGTCTTCGTCCCCCTCGCAGCATCTCCAGTGCACCATCCAGGCGCTGCAGGATGAGGTCCGGATCCAGCGCGACCTCAACCAGCTCTTCCAGTCCGACTACTCGGAGTCCGGCCTCCTGGGCCAACCCGTCCCGCCGCAGGAGATGACCGAGGAGAACTTCCTGCGTCTGCACGGCGAGTACGAGCGGCAGGTCAAGGAGCTCTTCCTCCTGAGGAAGACGGTGGAGGAGATGGAGCTGCGCATCGACACGCAGAAACACACCCTGACCGCCAGGTGAGGCTGCCGCCGCCGCCGCCGCGACGACCGCTCCGCCTCCACCGCCGCCGGCGTACCGACCCCGTTTCTCCTCTCGCCCCGCAGAGACGAGTCGATAAAGAAGCTGCTGGAGATGCTGCAGAGTAAAGGCCTGTCGTCACGGGCGACGGAGGAGGACCACGAGCGGACGAGGAGGCTGGCCGACGCCGAGATGACCATCCACCAGCTGGAGGGGCTGCTGGAGCAGCGGGACAAGGAGATGCTGCAGCTCCGAGAGGTGTGTGCGCTTCTGTGTGTGTGTGTGTGTGTTGATCCAGATGTTGTGACGGAGGCGTGTCAGATAACGGGCGTGGCCCTCGGCGTCCTCTGGGCTCAGTTTAATAGAAAACACACACAGGCAACAAGAAACAAGAATGCACACTTCGTTGTTTTTCACCCAACTCCTCCTTTTATCAATTGCAGCAGTTGTTGCTTTATTTACCAGCTCCCTCTAGTGGCGGAATCATGTAAATACACCCAGATCTGACTCCTTATTTACACTTTTTTTACACAAGTTTCTCGCGATTAATCCACATTTTATTGTCCTGAATGCTCGAGGTGTTGAAACATGTTGACACAAACATGTTGACCTGCAAATATTGCATCAAAAAAAAGTGACGTGCGGAGCAGATAAAGTGTAAAACATAACGAGGAGAAACCCAGCGAGGAGCTGCGGTTTCTCCGCGTTGCATCAGCGCGGTGGACAGTTTCCCTTCGATTCCCGACATTGTTACAAAACACAACTGTTGGTCCGATTACGCAACGTTTCAGCCGGGAGTTTCCAGCGCCGGACCGAGCGGGAGTCCGGATTTTTTTGTCTATTGCAACGATAAAATGGACAAATTTTTTAAAAAACTGGACGTCGTCCCGGCTGCAGGAAGAGGAATATCGGCAGTATTATTAATAACTGGACACACAAATAATTAAACGATTAAAAAAATGATAAAAGTGTCAATAAAAAAGAAAAATTAATCAGCTCAGGGCAAAAAAATGCAAAATATTAGAGATTAACACTTTATTTTTATCGCAGTAAAGTAATATTGAAACATTTTTCTCCCTGAAACTAATAATAAATATTTTTGATTTTTAATTGCATTAAAAATTGATTTTTTTTTGCTTTTTTAAATATCTAAATAGCTTCAATACTTGTAGAGATTTTTTTTCCTCCGTGTGTGTGTGTGTGTGTGTGTGTGTGTGTGGGTGTGTGTGTGTGTGTGTGTGTGTGTGTGTCTGTCTGTCCTCCCCCCCGCAGCGTTCCTTTCACCTCCGTCTCTTCTGTCCCTCCACTCGTGTCCATTAGGCGTCTTTGTTCGCTCGTCCCGTCCAAAGAGAAGCGCTGATGCGTCCACAGTCGCGTCCCCCCCCCCCCTGCTTTTATGTGGCCTTCTTTATGTACTCCCCCTCCTCCTCCTCCTCCCCCCTCCTCACCCCTCCATCATCTCCCTGCTCTCACTCGGCTTGACGACTGCGATGTGACGAGGTGAAAACGGACGCACGGACTCGGCCGATCGAGAGACGAAGAGATTTGATCGAACGAGGAAACTTTGCGTCGTCGGACGAAGTTTTTTTGCGGCTTTTCTCCGTCAGAACTGAACCGAACTCGTTCCGACGCCCGAAACGCCGAAACTTCGGCTCCGTTTGAGCGAAGCAGCGTCGTCTTTCGCCCGTTTCGTCCCGGTTTGGACGATGTGGGACGGCCGCATCGACCCGCGGCGGCTGCGAGCCAGCGCCTCCGCGCGAGGGAAACGCCTCCGTCCTCCCCCGCCTCCGGCCGCGCTCGTCTCCTCCCGTCTCCCCGTCTCCCCCTCCGTCCCCATCCCTCCCCCTTTCCACGTCGCTCCCCCGTTCCATCCGTCTCCTCCTCGTTTCTCCCCGTCGCGGCCCCCGCCGCTCCGCTCCTCGCCCTCCTTCCCGGCTCCTTCCTCTCCCTCGCACCGCCGCGGCGCCGTCCGTCCCGTCTTCCCCCCCTCCTCCTGCCCCCCCCACTTCCCCTCCTTCGTGGTCCACTCTTCGGCCCACCCGTCCTCCCATCACTCCCTCCATCACTCGCCGTCCTTCCCGGCGCCCGCCCCGCGGCCCACGCCGGCCGTCCAGCCCTCCCTCCATCCCCATCCCCTCGCCTGCTCGCCCAGCTCTCGCCCTCCCCCTCCTCTTCCTCCTCCCCCTCTTCCTCCCACCTCGCTCCACCCCCCCCTCCCCTCCCACGTGACGCTGTCGTCCCCTGACCATCGCGGCGTCTGTGTCCCTCAGGAGCTGCACAGGAGATACGAAGCAGCTCCAGAATCCACCAAAACCAAAGCGCTGCAGACGGTCATCGAGATGAAGGTGAACAAACGTTTCAAGCTCGCATCGGAGCAGATTTGGACAAAAAAGAAGCACCTTTATGAACATTTATCGATGTTTATGTCGAAGTGTTGCTGTTTGCGCCCGCCAGGATGCCAAGATCAGCTCGATGGAGCGCGGCATGCGGGAGCTGGAGGAGGAGGTGATGATGCTCAAGTCCAACGGCGCCCTGAGCAGCGAGGAGCGCGAGGAGGAGATCAAGCAGATGGAGGTGTACCGCTCCCACACCAAGTTCATGAAGAACAAGGTGAGCTGGCGGCGATCGATCCGCAGTAGAAGGTGCGAGATTCCTCGGGGCGCCGCCGGGATGTTCTCCGAGTGACGACGACGGGGAAAAGATCCCGATTCCAGTTGGAAGCTTCGACGTTCCGCTCCAAAGATCGAGGAGCTGACGGCGCGGAAACAAAACCGGCCTCCGCCGGAGCCGCTCGTCTTCCAGCCCCGGCGGCGGTTCGGTTGTGATGTGGTCGAGACGGCAGCGTCGGAGGGGCCAAAACAACCAAAGACCGAACATCCGAGACCGTCGCGATCGGAAAAAAGGCGCCAAAACGTGCCGCTGGTCTGAGAGCGTCCCAGGAAAAACACCAAGCGTTCGGACGCGCACGGAGCCAAAAGGCCTGAGACGACTTCCCAGAAAAATGTGGAACGGAACGATCCCGCTCGACCTCGCGTGTCTGTTCGGTCGATTCGCGGCGGCTCGCTTTTCGATGCTTCGTTATTCGCGCGTCACTCTGAGGGAGTGTTTTGGCGCTTTTGTTATTTTGTTTAGATGGAAATCACGCTCACGTTGCCTCGTAGTCACAGTTCGATCCTCCGATTTCACACAAACATCTTGTTGTTGGAATACAAACCCTGTTAACAGCTGTTCGCAGCTAAATAAACAACAACAACGCACCACACGTTGTTTTTACGCGTGTGTCAGGGAAGCGTTTGCTTTACAACGCATTCCAACAGGCTTTAAATGCATCACGGTGCGTTCAAAGACAGTCGTACGTTTCACAACTAACAAAAATTTGTGTTTTTGGTGTTTTTCGACACTTTTGTTGTGATTTTTTTGCTCGTATGTCGCAGCGATTGTTCCTAAGTTGTTAGTTGACGTGCAAAACAGTCGTTTGCTGACTTGCGTGGCTCCGCCTTCGCGAGGAAGGGGGAGGAGCCACGCGTGACGCCCTCCTTTCCTGCCAGGTTGAGCAGCTGAAGGAGGAGCTGACTCACAGCCGCTCCGAGAGGGAGGAGCTAAAGCAGCGGGCCAGCGAGCTTCAGCAGGAGGTGTCCGCAGTAAGAGACGCTCCTCGGCGTCCCTCCGTCCGCTCCGTCCGCCTCCTTCGTCTCTTCCCTCGCTGGTTCCTCGAAAGCGTGACGCGTCTCAGACGGCGGGACGCAACTCTGACGCTCAAACGCCGCCGGTTCGACCGTCTCCAGTTGTTTCCTCGCAGTCTGAACGACGCTTTAACGAGGAGTCCAGCTGCCGTTCGGCTCTAACCTGCTTCCGTTTCTTCCTCGCATGAGACTTCTGACGACTAGTTTCTTTTAGCTCACTGGTTTGTTTTGTAGTTCACAGATTTCCTGGTGCCGTTTGGGTCCAGTCCTCAAACCCAGTATTCAGATTTATTGAGTTATTACAAATTTAGACGACGTTCAAGGGGAGTAATCTGAGTAATGAGTGAGAATGGACCCTGAACGACGCACAGCATGAGTTTGAAGCGACACAGACCTCCACTAACGTTTGTTTACAGGACGGAAATTGTTTGTTTTAGGTGCTGATTCCTTCTTTTTTAGATCTAGGATTGACGTGAAACACAGCTTTGCGCAGAGAAGCCGTCCTCCTTCTTCTTCTTCTTCTTCTTCTTCTTCTTCTTCTTCTTCTTCTTCTTCTTCTTCTTCTTCTTCTTCTTCTT
>JASSRZ010000032.1:6910491-6925738 GCA_032164315.1 Malacoctenus gilli | reverse complement strand
CCCCCCCCCCCCCCCAGGTAAGAGTGGCTCCGTGGAGGCTTTCAACCTGCGCTCGCTGCTGCCCAACAACACCGACAAATACTACATCTACAACGGCTCCCTGACGGCGCCCCCGTGCTACGAGACGGTGGAGTGGATCATCTTCAAGCACACGGTGGCCATATCGGAAACGCAGGTGGGTGGGCGCCGAGAGGCGGGCGGCGGGGTCGCGTCCAATAGCGCCGCTTCTCCTTTTTGTTTTGCCGTTGACGAGCCCCTCTTCGCACCCACTCAAACTGGACTCGAGTTTCCCACCGCGCACACCCAAACAGACTCTCTCTCGCTGCTCCAAACGCGCCGGAACGCAATGATGCTCGTTAGTCGGCGGCTGCAGAGCCCGATGACATCACGCTGATTAAAACCAGGTCTCGGAGCAGGAACGCCTCCGGAACTCCGCAAAATAGCCGTCTCTCAATATTCGTTCTTGTCCGTACTTGTGGACTCGTGGAACGTCATCTGTCAGCGACCAAGTCCTGTTCCAATACACGAGTTCGCACTTCGGCAAGTATGGTTAGATACTGTACGTGAACTTGCCCCGCCCATTTTACCGAGGACGCATCAGATGGTGACTCGTGTGGACTCGAACAGCCCTGTGTCCCAGAATGCATTTCACTACAACCAGCGATGGCAGAGGAGCGAACACGCTACTGTAAGCGGTAATTTTCCAATTACTAATTGCAAATTTCTAAATATCAACAAATTTAAAGTTTAAAAAAAGGAGGAAGGTGTTTGTTTTATGTAGTTTAAAATGTAATGATTTGATTTTTATTAAACTGTACAACATAAAATAAACATTCCTGGGATCATTATGATGAGGAAATGACGTCACAAGTCCGCCGCCGTTCCGATTGTAGAAAGACCGCACTGCGAACTCCCGTTCTCGGAAGTTTTCAAGTCTGAACTTCAGAAGTTCGGGGGTCCACACTTGGCATACTTGGTATTGCGTAACAGCTAATGTCTCGATTGCCTCAAAATTTGCTTTTTTAAAAGGATTCGAGCTCAAATTCCGATCGGAAACTGCATTAACTCCAATTCAACTCCGAATCAAACCTCTTTTTTGGTTTACTTTCAGCCTCAGACCGCACGTCGCGTCTTTGGCTTCGGGTCGGCGCTGCCTGTAGTCTGGTTCAGGTTCATTCATGGCTGGTCCGGGGGGGTCAGCTGTCGTCCCCCCCCCCCAAAAAAACGGGACACTTGAAGTGATGCGGCGCGATGGGCTTGTCAAAACTCGAGCCCCAGCAAAGGGGATTTGTTGTGCTTTGACCTGGTTGAAAAAAAAAAAAAAGGAGCAGCGCAAGCTGACACCGCGCGGCGTCACCGCGGCTCCATTCCAGACCGAGCGCGATCCGGGACCCCCCCCCCCCACCCCCGAGGAACGATGACTCGGGATGAAATCATCTGTGAGACAATCATCAATTTTGCAGCGGCGTAATGGAAAGTGAACGCGAGCCCCCCCCCCTCCCCCGTGGCCGCGCCTGCGCCGTGCGTGCGCGCGCTCGCATGATTGAAACGGGGGGTGGCAAGGCATGACACGGGCACATCCGTGCCAGCCAAAAATAGAGCAGCGCTGTCTCGCTGTTCGGCCTGGCACCACCACAAGCCTCTTAAAACGCACACACACACTCCCCATACGGCAACGCTGGAGGTTTGGCTTCGGCCGACCGGAGCGCACGTCCTGCTTTCTCCTCCTCCTCCTCCTCCTCGTGTTTTTCTCTACCTTCTTCTTCTTCTTCTTCTCCTCCTTCTCCTTCTCCTTCTCCTTCTCCTTCTCCTTCTCCTTCTCCTTCTCCTTCTTCTTCTTCTTCTTCTTCTTCTTCTTCTTCTTCTTCTTCTTCTTCTTCTTCTTCTTCTTCTTCTTCTCCTTCTTCTCCTTCTCCTTCCTCTTCCTCCTCCTTCCTTCTCCTCCTCCATCTTCTTCTTCTTCTTCTCCTTCTTCTTGCTTTTTCTTCTTCTCCTCTTCCTTCTCCTTCTCCTCCTCCTCCTCCTCCTACTCCTTCTCCCCTTTCTTCTTCTTCTTCTTCTTCTTCTTCTTCTTCTTCTTCTTCTTCTCGCTTAATTCGAGTGTCTCGCTCTGTGTCCTCAGATGGAGCAGGCCAAGCAGGACCTGAGCCGCAAGGACAGCGAGCTGCTGGCCCTCAGGACCAAACTGGACACCCTGAACAACCAGTTCTCCGACAGCAAGCAGCACGTGGACGTGCTGAAGGAGTCGCTGACCGCCAAAGAGCAGCGGGCCGCCATCCTGCAGACCGAGGCACGGCGCCGTCGCGTCCTCCTGATGTCTCCGTTTCCAAGACGCCCTCACTGATGCGAGCGTGCGTTTGCAGGTGGACGCGCTGCGTCTCCGCCTGGAGGAGAAGGAGTCGCTGCTGTCCAAGAAGAGCCAGCAGATCTCGGAGGTGACGGAGGAGAAGAGCACCGTGCAGGGCGAGATCACCGACCTCAAGGACATGCTGGACGTCAAGGAGCGCAAAGTGGTCGTGCTGCAGAAGAAGGTGAGCGAGCGAGTGAGCGAGCGGCGCCGCGCTGGCTGTCATTCAGCCCTCTGGCCACTAGATGGAGCTGTAAAGCCGTGCAGGGGGCGGCAGGAGTGGTGTCAGGCAGGTGATTAAAGCGGTGGGGAATGTGGAGCCGGTGGGTGGATGGACGGGCTGGAGTGACCCCCCCCTCTCTCTGCTGCCTGCTTCTCACACACACACACACAAAAACACACACACACACACGATTCACTGTCATCCTGACACACTCGTCAGATATGCGGATGAAAGAGCGTTTTTTTTCGCCGTCTGAATTTGACAGACGGCGGCTGAAGAAGGACTCTGACACATTAAAACCAAAACGTGACAGAAATATTAGATGTTTAATATATTTTCCAGCGTTTTCGTCCGACTCGCCGTCGTCTGCGCGGAACGAAAACCGTGCGGGAACGTAATCTGGAATATTAAAGCGATGCAAACAATGGAGCAGGCAGACATGAAGCGGGACGCGCTGGGGGGAGGAGAGAGACCGTGTGTTTAAAATCAGATGCATACTAATGAGTTCCTCTTGTTTAATAAATGATGACCTCTGCCGTCTTCAAATAGAATACAGTCCAGCGTCTGAGAGGGAGACGAGACGCCGCCGCCGCCGCTGCCGCCGCGTCCTCCTTCATCTGGCGTCTGCTTGATTTCCTGATTTCCTTTTAAAAAAAACTTAAAAAAATGTTTGTTTTCGGAGCCGATCGTCGTTCTGCGAGTTCGTCCGGTGTCGTTTGTTGTTTCACTTGGCTCCTGTTTGGTTCACGCGTTGCCGGCCCGAAGTAGGACGAGCGCACGCACGCACGCACGCGCGCGCGCTTATCTGGGCGCGCGTCAGCCGTCGAGCGGCTGTCAGGTTCAGGAAATGCAGACGTGATCAAAGAGTCTCGCTGCCTCTCAATGTCAAGAGTGTGAGAGAGGAGGAGGAAGAGGAGGAGGAGGAGGAGGGAGAGGAGGAGGTGTCAGTCAAGCTGTCAGGTCAACTGTTGATTAATGAGGCGCTGGAAATGTTTTACTGTACGGACACACACACACACACACACACACACTCTGCAGGACTGTAAGTGTGTCTCACCTGCAGTGGGGTCAAAGGTCACATACCGATCTGACTTTCTCCATTTTTGTGTGACAGGCGGCCGGTTTCCTGCTTTTCTTTCTCCTCGGTCGAATCAACTAATATTGAAAGGGGGGAGGAAGGGGGGGGGGCAAAGGGGGAGACAGACATGTTGGAGTTTTACCTCACACACACACACACACACACACACACACACACACACACACACACACACACACATGCTGCTATGCATTCGTCTTGTTGACATCATTTTCAAATCACATCTCTTCTTCTTCCTCTTCTTCTTCTTCTTCTTCTTCTTCTTCTTCTTCTTCTTCTTCTTCTTCCTCTTCTTCTCCTTCTTCTCCTCCCTGCAGATCGAGAACCTGCAGGATCAGCTGAGGGACAAAGAAAAACAGCTGAGCGGCCTGAAAGACAGAGTCAAGTCTCTGCAAACTGACACGTCCAACACTGACACGGCTCTGGGAACGCTGGAGGAGGCTCTCTCTGAGAAGGTACACACACACACACACACACACACACACACACACACACACACACACACACTGGTCAACCACAGGTCAGCGGCGGAGCAAGGTTACATTAATAAAAGCTCAACGAGCGAACCCACCGACCACCCACACGATGGCCGAATGAGTCTGGATGAATGGACGAGAACCAATAATCACACCGGCTGTTTTATTATCAAATAATTCACAGCTTGTGTTAATAAAAGATCAGGAACTGTCCAACGCGCCGCCACATGGCTCCAACTAACTCATCAGTCACGCTCCGGCTCGCGGCGTAGCGACGTTTCGGTCCGTTTTTCACAACTCCGTCCCGATTCTGGGAAACTCGGCAGTCACACGTGCGGCCGCGTCCCGCCGGAGGGCGTTTGATGGGAAAATACTCGGACTGTTGTTGCGTGGTCGTGTTACCGCTTCGATCTCCTCTGCTTCGGTGCGCACACAGGAAACTGGGCTCTTAATTGTCCGGTGACTAATATTCAGGGTGTCGGACGGAGGTGCGACTTCTGGCAGGGCGACGTGCAAACTGACTCCCTTTTTCTCTCCTTGTTTTGGTCACTTTCTATTCGAGTATTCTTCTCTGTTTTCAAAGTACTTAAGTACCTTCTGACGCACTTTTCTACTGTGAAAGTGTTTGAACAGATAAAGTTCAAAAGTTAAAGTTTGGTGCCTGTAAATAAAGTAGTTTTTCAAGTGTTTGTCTACACAAAACCACTGAAAACGCTGCCGCTATACAACTCTCAGGCCTGTAGGTGGAGCTGCCCGCTGCCACCAAACAGCAGAAGAAGACAAGACTCTGACATCGACGTTTCAGCGTCATTCCCGAATATCGCCGCCGTCCGGCGCCTCAGGTGGAGCTCGCACGGCTCCACCTGCTCCTCCACGTGTGAACTTTTGTACTCTCGCTGGAACTGGCGGCGGCGGCGGCGGCGGCGTTGTTGTGTAGCCGCGGCGTTTGTGCTTTAGTGGTTGTGAACTTTGCGTTTGGTGCCAAAACACATTAGGTGTGTAAAATCACCGTTGGCTGTTAGATCCTGTCTCCGCTGCCACGGACATAAAGTTTAATACGAGTGTTATTAGTATAGAAACCCGATCCTGAGTGACTGCGAATGACTTTTGGAGGCTATGAGGTGATTTTGTTCTCTCTCTGTTCCTCTTTTTCCGTCGCTCCCTCCACCTTTCCTCCTCCTCCTCCTCCTCCTCCTGCAGGAGCGGATCATCGAGCGGCTGAAGGAGCAGCGGGAACGGGAGGAGCGGGAGAAGGGGGAGGAAGTGGAGTCCAGCAGGAAGGAGCTGAAGGAGCTGCGGGAGAAAGTGTCCCAGCTGCAGGCCGACCTGGCCGACCGCGAGGTACGAGTCCGCCGCCACGCCGCCCCGCCGCCTCCTGTCAGGAAAAACGTGATTGATCTACGAGGCGCCGGCGCCAACTTCAGGTTAACATCGGGGAGCGCACCTGGCAGCGACAGGCGGGGGGATAAAACCCCAGATTTGCTTTAATAAAACACATATTACGAAGCGAATGTAATTATAAAGAAAGGCTGGAGGGCGAAACGTAGCAAGTCAGGCGTTCAGCATAAAATTCAAAATAAAAGCTCCTTTTTTTCTTCATTTCCAAGTCTCACCGAGTTCACACTGAAACATTAGTTCCTGATTTGTGTCCCATTGGTTCTCTTTGCCGAAACCCTCCTAAGAAACAGACTTCAGCTAATTTTAGTGACGGTGGGCTCATAAAACCCGTCACTGTCTCTCGGTACCGTTCCGAACTTCCTGGGAAAAGCCGGAGCAAAGAAGCGTTCCTGTCTGCGCCGCTAAATGCAGACGTGGGCTTTGTCTGACAACAGCAGTATATACGCGTCCCGAAATATAATCAGAGCGAGCGGCGAGGTCGCCGCGAGCGAAACCCGGTCGAAACACGGCGAGCCGTAGTCTGGAGTCGGTATCGTCAGTCAAGGGTAAAATTACACGTCTGAGCGTCTCCCTGCTTCGGGTTTCTGTTTCACTGCTGCTACCAAAAGAGGAAAAGACCAGAAAAGAAAAGGCCGAGGGAGACGTCACGCATGGCGGGACGGAGCCTGGGAGGGAGACGAGGGACAGGTCACGGGAAACTCCTCCGGTGGACGGAGGGCTTAGAGGACGACTCCCAACTTTAGAGCTCATGAAATTCATGTGTGTGAGAAATCGTTCGGTGGACCGTAGGTGTAAAAACAGCGAAAACTGCAAAGCTACTGCAGTATTCTAGTGTAATTGAATGTAATTCTACATAAAACCTCCGGAAGTCATCGTGAAAAACTCATGAGTCCAAGTCTGTGCGGTCCTCCTTGTCAGAGCTGTGTGATGTCATCACAGCTGTGTGATGTCACTGACACAAAGGCTCTCAAAGTGAGCCATCAAAGAGGCGATGACATCACGGAAGGTCCGGGTGTCCGCGCTGTTTTCCCACGCTCTCCCTTCTGCTCCCAGACGTCCGTGCTGGACCTGAAGGAGAAGGCGTCGTCGCTGGCGTCCTCCGGCCTGAAGAAAGACAGCCGGCTGAAGAGTCTGGAGATCAGCATGGAGCAGAAGAAGGAGGAGTGCGTCAAGCTGGAGAACCAGCTCAAGAAGGTCCGCTGCTCCGCTTTCAACTCTCACATTTGAGCTTTCCTTTCAGTCTCGGCGAGACGTAACTGCTTCTACACGTGTGTGACCTTATAAAGCAGTGAAAGGATTCACATGCCGGCCGAAACGGCCCGCTGGAGTTCGGTTTCTCTGTTTTTCAGCAGGTTTCTGGTGTCGTTTTTGTGAGCGAGCGACGCTGTTATTCTTGCTTCTCGGCCCCGATCTTCTTCTGTCACCAGACACCCAAACAGAAAGAGCTGCGAACACTGTCGCAGGCCCTCCAAAACTAATACACACACACACACACACACACACACAAGAAATCAGTCCGTCCCAAGAACAACATTTGCTTCTGGGAAACACACACACACACACACACACACACACACACACACACACACACACACACACACACACACACACACAGCTGTGCTAACCACAGAGCAGCTATAACCTGTTTTGTTTTCTGTATCATTTGTGGAGCCAAACGAAGCTGTGAGAAAATGAAAGCCGCCGCAGCTCCGTTTAATTTGCCTTTTTCTTTCCAATTTAAACACTTTTTTATGTTCGCGCTCAGTTTTTACATGAAACGGGATTATGATAATTTTTGTTTTTTGCGACGTGTGGAGTCCGGAAACTCGGCGGAGGGACGGGACCGAAGTTGTCGTTCTGAAAAACTTAATCAGCTGTCCGTCAGACGTCGGTCACCTCATTTCGAGAGCGAAGACTCGGTTTATTTTTTAATAATTTGCTTCTCTTGCAGGCTCAGAGTGCGGTCACCGAGTCGCAGGCCAACGCCGAGCTGAACGAGCTCATCGCCAGCCTGGAGCAGGAAGTGACCCGGTACAGGGAGGAGGCCGGGAAAGCCCAGTCGGAGGTGGAGCGACTGCTGGAGATCCTCCGCGAGATGGAGAACGAAAAGAATGACAAGGAGAAGAAGATCCACGAGCTGGAGAGGTGAGAGAGGGGGCGGAGCGACGAGAGGAAAAACAGAGTGAAACGCTGTTTTTCACCCATCAAAATGCTCTTTTTACGCACATTTTCTCCTCAACGTGCCGAACGAACCTTTAAAAATCGAACCTGTGACAGAAACTCACCACTTGTCGCTCATTTCTTCTTCTACTTTCTTCCTCTTCTCATTCTTCATTTTCTGCCTCATTTCCAATTCTCATCACACTCCATCCGTGCGTGTGTGTGTGCGCGTGTGTGTGTGTTCGTGTGTTAACATCCACACACCCGTGTGTTCCTGCTTGGCTGTGAGTGCGTTTCCATTTCGCGTGACCGCGCTCACGCCGCCTCAGAAACCCCTCCTCATCCGCTCATCTGTGGCGGTCCCAGCCGTCGCGAAAACAAGCCCCTCCCCCCGCTGCTGCCGCCCAGCAGCCAATGGGGGGGCTGGTGTGGGACTACCTGGGCACGTGAGTGACAGGCGGCACCAGTCGGTCACGGAGGTGTCCGACGACTGCACGACAAAACTCACTCTTGCCTGTCGGGGGACGAAACACCGGAGCACTGAAGGACCAACCGTCCCCACGTGGAAAAGAGGGAAAGTCCGAACTGGAAGCTGCTTTTAGCATCGCGAAAATCTGACTGAAAAGAAAACATCTTCCGACAATAAACAAACAACTTTTTTGCCGCCGTTTCTCCCGTTTTCCCGCCTTTTCCACGTGCGACGTTTGGCGGTTCACACTAATAATCACGATCGATGCTTTTCCACTCGGACCGACTCGGCTCGGCTCGACCTCAGAAAGTTCCCATTACGTCTAGTATCTGTAAACAGGTACTTCTTTTGGTTCCTCTTTCACGAAGTTGAGATGTGACGTCAACAGAACGCAGGCGGCTGATTGGCTGGCAAGCGACAGTGTTGCGTTCAAGGGCCGTGCCGAGGCGGTATACCGATGGAAAAGCGCCACAACAAAGAGTTGCAGCATTGCTCAGCTGACGGACGCCGTTTCCGCGCCGGAGTTTGGCGCCGTTTGTTCGCTGAGGGGTGAAACGAGGACGCCGTTTGGCATCGGAACTCTTTGAGCTGGAATGACGCAACTCTTTCATTCTGTGGCCCTGTTTTCTCGCTTCACTTTGGCTTTTACTTTCAGCTGCGGATGCTTGACTTGCAGACTTTAACTCGCTCTCCTTTGCTTCTTTTTCTCACGTCAGGAGTGGACAGCTCACCAAGTTTCTGTTTGTTCTCCTCTAACAACGTCTCTAACCGTTGGATCCGTCTGTCAGTCCTTATAACCGCTAATGTTCGCGATCTGTCTTTCTAATTTGTCTCCTCTGTTTACGTCTTGTTATTTGTCTCCCCGCATGTCGCTCTGATCAGTTTTATGATTCTCCCTCAATCGAAGCAGATCTGAGACTGGTTGAATCACAACAAACGGGATGAAATTAGATACGACTTTAAGTCCCTTCTGGTATGGCCTCAAGTCCCCCTTGGAGGTACCGGTACCTCCGTTTAGGAACTGGCCTTCAGCCTCTTGGCCTTCCTCTTCCGAGCCGTTCGCTCCTCCTTTAACCTTTCCTCTCCTCCTCCTCCTCGTCTTCGTCCTCGTCCTCTCTGTCTCGAAGGTTAATGGCCACTAACGATCGCGCCGCGATTCGTTATTTCCTCGCCGCGCCTCCGTCTGGCCACTGGAAACACGAGACCGTTAATAATTCAGCAGCCGGCGGCTTCAAACTGCTGCGTTTTTTAACAGCGTGTGTTATTTAGTCTGCCAGCAGCCTCGGATGCAGATTTACCGCGGCGCGAAGTTTATGGACGACATTGTGATGTAATTTAAGAGGCGTCCAGCTGCAGGTTTTTCGTACTGGTGGGAACTTTTGAGAGCTTCCATCAAATGCATTAAAAAGATGTCGCATTGTAAAATTAGAGCTCCTCACGAGCTTTAATTGATGTCTGAACTTCGCAGGTTTGATGACTGACGGTCTAACGAAGGCCTGACGGAGATGAAGCGTTCGTTAACGCTCCCGTAACTCTTCCTTCGGAGCAGTGACCTCGTACCAACACCGGATTTATCCGCGGGCTACCGAAGCCCGCTGCGAATTATACGGCTTAGCCCGGAGCTAACGGGCGCGTCGGAGCCGGCGCGAACCCGAGCGGCGGGAAAACCTCGGTAATGAAAAGATCAGCGGCGGGAGAAAAGGAGGGCGCGAAGCGAGCCTCCTTCCTCCTCCAGCAGGTTATTTGGGATGGTAATTGGAGCAGACGGAGTGACTTCACACTGAGGGGCAAATGGAGCTGAAAATCTGCCCTGATGGCCAAAATAAAGGATTTGGACGGAGGAGTGGAGCAAAAACGGAGAGAGATGACATGAAAACGAGTCGTTTTGTCCGACGTTTCGCAACGCGTCCGTCCCAACGGAAGGGACGGAGCCCCGACAGGACGTCCTCGCGTCGGGGGTTCGTTTCCCGTCCAGTTCTGCAGCGTGAACGCAGCCCGAGTCTCTGCCTGTCCCCCCCGTGTCCCGCCTGTCCCGCCTGTCTCTGCCTGCCGTCCCTCGCCCCCTCCGGTTAACAACACGTCCGTCTCCTGTCTCTTCCCCCGACTGACTGACCCGGCGCTCGGCTGCCGTTCCCCTCTCACCTTTCTCTCTCTCTCTCTCTCATCTTGTCTTTTATCTCCTCAATGCTTCGTTGTCTGCCGCTCTTCCCAGTCTTGCCTCAAGGTTAGTACGCCATGCCCGCGTGCGTCTCCCTCCTCCGTCACGCCGCCGCCGGCTCTCTCATCTCTCTCCTTCGTTGTCACGCGGCGTGTCCTTGCGCCGAGGCGCTCTCTCTCATCTTCTTCACTCTGTCATAAACTCTGTTTTTAATAATTCCCATCATATCTGTCTGTCTTTGAAGGAGACACCTTGACTTTCGCGGCGCTCTCACTCGCTCTCTGTCACAGCGCTTTGAAGAGGAAGTGCTAGTGTCTCTCTCTCTCTCTCTCTCTCTCTCTCTCTCTCTCTCGCTCCCTCCCTCCATCACATCATCTTCTCTTCAACAAACCAGCATTTGAACTCTGAGACGAGCTTCATCGCGTTAATTTTAAGGCCAGAAGACAAAGTCAACCGACTCAAACGTCTCTGAACCGTTTCTAAACAAACTGCGACACATTTTCTTCATGTTGCAACTTTAGTTTCGTACTTAAAACATTTAGATTGTCTCGTTTTATTTCACCTCATGTAGTTAAACCCGATTTAGGACAAAATCACCGAAAGGACGACGTTTTGTGTTGTTTTGGAGACGCCGACATGAAAGCGTTTGTTTTTCTGCACACTTACAGACGAGAGAAGACTTCGTTTTTTGTCTTCTGTCCTTTTTTTGTGTATGTGCGTCTTTTTTTTTATTGCTCTCTTCTTGTTTTATTCGTCTTTTTTTGGGTCGTTTTTGATCTTAAGCTGAGAAACTCCTCATCCGCCGCCAAATGTCGACATCAAGGCGTCGGGAGCTTAAAAAGGAATCGCATTGTTTCTCTTTGCGCGCCTGTGTGTGTGTGTGTGTCTGTGTGTGTGTGTGAGTGTGAGAGAGCTCTTTGAGGTCCCTGAGCACTGAGGTGATGCAGGGATTTGTCAGCTAATGGGTGACAACAAGCAGACACACACTCACGCTATCACACACACATGCACACAGTGTTTTTCCTGCTGCTGTAGTCGTCTTGTGCGCACACACACACACAAAGACACACACAGGTGACAGTGAGGACGACTGCAGAGTTACGCAACGATGTTCGATTGCTGCAGTTACGACTTGAATATTTTAGTCTTTAAACGAAGCAAAACAACAACTAAAAAGTCATTTATCTGAATTGGAATGTAATTAACAGACTCAAAAACAGGTTTTAGAGTAAAACTTCTTCACTTTTGAGTCGTTTCGTGGACCGTAGCGTTCGGTGAACTGTGTCCTCGTCAGCGTTTGATTCAGCAACCTCACTCGCCTCCACGTTAAACAGAGACGCTGCCAAGTCAAACTCCCGCGCCGTCGCGAGCGTCCACCGTTTCTATTATGGGAACGTTTTTTTCCACGGCGCTGTAAACGTGACTTATCTCCGTCAGGACGGATCGAGCTCGTGAGGATCACACGATATTTTACAGCTCATTTCCAGCCACCCATAACGGGGAAGTTTTCACACACACACACACACACACACACACACACCCTCGAACTTCCTTGTTTACCTCACAAATTTCCCTCCGCCGGAGGGATTTTTCGGCCATCGTTCCTCCCGTCACGAAGTCGTTTCTTCGCTCGTAAAAGACCCGATTATTACGATTGTGATTGGCTCCTTTTCCCCTTCGCCTCGTCTCGCAGGCTCGGAGAAGCGCGGCAGCGTTTTCCTGCCGTTTCAAAGGAAACACTGACTTCCAGACGCTTTAAAGGAAATCCTTGATGCCAATGTCGGCCGAACCGCGTGCAGTAAACACACACGAGGCCTGCGAGCGTTTCTCATCAAATATTTATACAGGACTCCAAATGCAATATTAATATTACCTTAATGTGGGCGCCGGGATATCAGCATGCTAATGAGCGAGGTTAAAAAGTTTATTTTTTGCACTTTTTGGAGGCGAGAAGTTTTTAAAATTCATGCAGTTTTATTGAATTTCAGGCGCAAATTGCCGACAATTTTACAAGTGTTTTATGACCTTTTATTTCAATTAGTTGGGCGAGTTTTAAGCTTTTTTTTTCCTGTGGGTTTATTTTAGCTGCCGGTATCTGTTTGCGTTTCGTGGCACCGCGGTGGTATGTTGCTATTTCTGTGCGAGCGCTGATAAATGGACGCGTGTTGTTGGCGTGTAGTCGCGATGGCGAACGCGTGCGCGGCGTTCCGCGGGCGCTTTGAGTGTTTGTGTGGTCCCACTGATCTCACACAAAGCAGGTTGTGTTCGGAGCCCGTGTGTGTGTTGTGTTTACAGCGGCTGGAGGGGGGGCAGCGAACCCCCCCCCCCCTTCCCCCCCGTGATTCGTCCTCCTCCAGCAGTTCGCTGCAGTTGTTGAAACCGGTTTCCAAACGAGAGGGAAGGAAGTTTTTTTTACATATTCAAACAACTTCAAATGCTGCCGAGCGGAGCAGCGAGTTCACCGAGCCGCCGCCACCGCTGTGTGGTTCCTTCTCACTTCCAGAAGGTTCTTGGTTCAAATCCCAGTTAAAAAAAAAAACAAAATAAATGGCAAAAACAGATAACTGCATTTTTATAAATTTTTAGTCAACTTATTTTTTCAAATAAAAAAATATCTTTAACCTATTAATTTAAAAAAAAATATTTTTTAACAAAATAATTTAAAATATTTAAAAATTAAAATAAAAAAAGAAAATTAAAGAAATTCTTAAAAAATTAAAACAAAAAATTAAATAAATCAAGGATCTGTTTTTTGCACAAAAAAAAGTCAAGTTTTGCTCATCCAAAAAGCGACAGAAAAGTCCGTAGCCGACCCGCTGCGACTCGTTTTCATCGCGTCCGTCTTCGCTGACGAGAACGCGGCTTGTAAACAAAGCGGGGAGGACGAGGAAGTGGCCGCGGGTTGGTCGGCCGTGCAGACGCCCTGCGAAGCGAGTGTTTCGCATTAGCGAGATGTCAGAAGGAGAAAGTGTTGAGTCAATAGGAAACATCGCCAGCCGAAAGTCTCCGTACGCACGTACGCTCGCATACGTCCAGTAAATGTAGCATGAAGGGGGGAAACCTCAGAGCGCGCACCAGATGGTCGCAGCTTCCTGGAAGTCCTCCAATAAGAACATTCCTGCCTGTTTATGACCTGTTACACGCACACGGGGCGTCCAGCTCAGGAATCGAGCGCCGAATATTCAAATAGCTTCATCCCAAATTGAACAAAGGTGTCCAAAAACATCCATAATGCATGTGACGCCACGCTCGCTTCACCTGCCGCCTCGCCTGACGTCTGACCCCGATTTGGATGCGAGGCGCGCGAGCGGCGGCACGTACGGGCGCTGCATCAGAACCAGACGTCCAGGAAACACGCGCTCGGACGTTTTGGCTCCGTCGGAGCATCTCGGCCCGAACTTTCCGGATGAGTTTGAGGCCCGACGACGGCCGTCGCTCCATCAAATCCGAACACGAGGGGACTTTTTATTGAGTTCGCTCCGTTTGTCGTGTTACTCAGCAGGTTTTTCTTTCTCCTAACGCGTGTGTTTCTTGGACGGCGGCCGGCGAGCGCGCACGTGCGCGTTGATCCTCGGTGTTTGCGTTATCTCTCATCTGTGTCGTGAGTCAGGACTCGCTGTTGAACCTCCCCTGGCTTTAGCTCGGGCTGTTCCACATCTGTGTGTGTGTGTGGTGTGTGTCTATGTGTGTGTGTGACGAAAGGTATGAGGGGTCCTGATGGACTGGGGCTGCAGTGATAGCTGATAGTGCTGTGACAGAGCCTCAATGGCTTCCAGACGGCTTAAACGGGGATTAAACCCCCCCCCCCATCCCGCTCCTCCCGTGAGGAGTCGCCCCCACCCCCCACCCCCCCACCCCGACTCCTTCGCTCCCCAGACGGTGATTTAAACTCGGCTTCCCGACACCCGCTAATCCCCCCGTGAAAAGGCCAGAAGTCACACGTCGTCGTCTCCTCGCTGATTCACGTCTTCTCTTTCGAACTCCTTCGCGATATCGGACGATCTCACGCTTCACGATGACCCGCATCGCCGTGCCGCATCATCACTTTGTGTTTGTTGTTGTTTATTGACGCCGCGAGTCCGTTTCTGACCCCCCCCCCCCCCGTTTGTCGGCTGCTGCAGGCAGATGAAGGACCAGAGCAAGAAGGTGGCCAACATGAAGCACAAGGAGCAGCTGGAGAAGAGCCGGAACGCCCAGCTGATGGAGGAGGCCAAGAAGAGGGAGGACAACCTGAACGAAAGCTCCCAGCAGTTCAAGGTGAGGAGGGAGGAGGGGGGAGGAGGGGGAGGAGGGGGGGGGCAGGTGATGAGGGGGGGTGACAAGTTTTGGGAGGTTTCTGGAGGGTGAGAAACTTTCTCTCCTTCTCCGTGTCCTTTGAATAGCGTCTGCTGGAACAACTTCGCATTGTCATAACGTGACGAGAAGCAGCCCGAGGCAATGTCACACACACTCACTGTCACACACACGCTTCTAGTGTGTGTGTGTGTGTGTGTGTGTGTGAGAGAGCGAGATGGGGGAAAATGAGGAGGATAATTGACAGGGAGAGGAGGTGCAAGATGGAGAAATGAGCAGAAAAACAAATGGCGAAAGGACAAAACCGTCTCGTTAGGACGGGAGGCGATCAGAGGAGGGGTTTGAAACGCTTCCTGCCGCCTCGCCGGATCTCCCGATTGTCTGCCGCGAGTTTGTCAGCCGACCGCCGGATCGACAGCTGGAGTTTTATCTCCGGTTTTCCTCTTTTGGTTTCACACTTTCCCTCCAAAACGCTCCACTTTTCGCTCCCCCCGCCCTCTTCCAGTAACCGTTAACCCCGCTGGCCTCAGCGATTACCGGCAGATAATAACTGTCAGCGTGTGTGTGTGTGTGTGTGTGTGTGTGTGTGTGTGTGTGTGTGTGTGTGTGTGTGTGTGTGTGTGTGTG
>JASSRZ010000032.1:6766928-6792631 GCA_032164315.1 Malacoctenus gilli | reverse complement strand
TTATTATTTCTTTTATTATGCTTTTTAATTTACATTTTATTGTTTTACCTGTGTGAGGGGATATAATATTAACCAGAATTTGAAAAGGAGGATTACCCCGATTTTAAAGCCTGTTGCCCGTGTTTTTTTTACTTTGTCACCCTACCTAACCCTAACCCTAACCCTAACCCTAACCCTAACCCTACCCTAACCCTAACCCTAACCCTAACCCTAACCCTAAACCCAGCCGTGTAGTGGCATCCGGTTGGCCCCGCTTCGCCGCAGACTGGAGGCCAGCACCCAGAGGCTACTCCACTTGGCCCGCAGCTTCCAGCCCCGCAGTCCCTGTCCTCCTCGGGCCCGGTGCAGGCAACCTGTCCTTTTTTGCACAAACGTTCATTTAACAAACTGAGGGACTGGTCCTTGACCATCAGGGGCAAATTTATTATATTAGGGGACTCGAACCTGCCGAAGTTTCCCCAGATCAGCAACCCGGACCTCCAGGTCGACAGCTTCCCTGGAACGAAATGGAAAAATATCGCCCACCTGCTCCTGAGGTCGGAAGACTCCCCGCAGACGGAGAAAGTGATCCTCTCTTACAATTGTAACTTTGATCATCACCGTTCCAGACCTGTTCCATTGTGGACACTGTCCCGATCCCCTCCAGAAAAATCCACGGGGCACCTGTAAATAATGTAAAGTATGATATGTATTACTTAACCGTGTTTGCTGCCAGGAGCACTTCGAAGTTTTAACAATGTACAGTCCAGTATTGTGGTGTGCCTCGCCGGACGGCAGGGGGAGCTCGGGTGCGCTGACCCTGTCCACCTGCTGGCCACTGATTGGCACAATTTAAATGCCACCATGAACTTCCTGAACAGTTTAAACCACCTACTGTACTCCAACCGTTACAGCGTTCTTTTCAAATCTGCCTGCATGCTCAACACAGCTTTCTCCAACCGCCACACCGCTTCGAGGCGATTAGCACAGCAAGCTAGCCTGATGAAGATCCTGTATGGATCGAAAAGCCAACAGCAGTCAGATGATCCTAACTTTGTGGATAAAGTCAAGGCCTGGCACCAATTAATCAAGGCGCAACACCACCTTGAAAATGTGTCCAGTCTCGAGGCAGAGCCGCCAGCCATCCAGAACATTAAACATCAATTAATGTCATCCATTAAGCCAGCTAACACCAACGAACTTACCACTCTTCTGGTG
The DNA here is from genome assembly GCA_032164315.1 of Malacoctenus gilli. Taxonomy (NCBI): domain Eukaryota; kingdom Metazoa; phylum Chordata; class Actinopteri; order Blenniiformes; family Labrisomidae; genus Malacoctenus; species Malacoctenus gilli. The sequence goes on along the minus strand of JASSRZ010000032.1, from coordinate 6,791,434 downwards.
GAGGGCAACGCCCGGTCTTGGGCTCACAACACCATACTAATCCTCCGTGAGCACTACCGGCCGGCCGACATCAAATTCTTCAGAAATCAGCTCAACAGCTTTGAGGGTGATCTGACCGCCGCACTGTACGTTGCCATTAAATGGGCGAGGAGAGGCCTCCGCAGACGGCTCAGACAGGACACTGTCGACCGTATGCAGGAGGTCCTGCTACTGGAAGAAACGGAAACACCGGTTAATCTACTCCACCTGCTGGAGGATAATCAGTCCCCAGCTCAACAACGCCCCCAGAGGCCTGCGACACCCCCTACAACCGGAGCCAGACTCCAATCATCTTCCATCACCAATTCTACGTCGTCGTCGTTTTCCTGCTCCTCCTCCCCCTCCACATCGTCCATCATGCTTCCTCCCCCCTCCCCCCAACTAACAACAACAACGACAACAAAGCACTCCTCCATTGCGACCATGACCGAGCCGCTGAACACAGGCTGGTCACCACTGCAGCAACAGGCCTCACCATCAGGGGGCGACACACCACCCCTGCCACAGAGGGCTGTGAGAACGCAGGGAGGACCACAGGCACCAGCGGGGTCCCCGTCACCTTCTTCTCCATCATCATCACCACCCCCAACTTCACTTTCCCCTAACCCGAACCTTAAGACAGTGTGACCCAGTTAATTCAAAGAAACCATTTTTCTACTTTTATTCAAGTGGTATGCATAGCAACATTGCCATATTTATCCAGATTTTCTATTTTTAGGTTTTCAACATCATCGTGTCTTCTTCAGCTTCTTCTTGCCTTTGTAAGTCACTTGTTGGACAGGAAGACAGTAGATGTGCATTGGAAACTTTTTAAAATAACTGCTGACCCAGGGTCTGAAAAATATAAGACAACACACAATTTCAGTCTATTTCCTCACTTGTCACTTATACAAATGTAAGAACTTCGGTATATTCAAATGTATGATATAGTGAAACATTAAAACGCTCTTGATATTTTTGTGTGTGTGTGTTTCAAATCCATTTTTACATACTTGGCCACACGCTGGCTAAGACTGAGATAACAAAGGTTTTGCCATTGCAGCTTGTTTTCTTGTTGTCGGAGGAACTCATCTTCTTGTTTTCGCTCCACTTCCAAACGTAGGGATTGCCGAAGCTCTGCTTCAATATCAGTTAGCTGAAACAAGAGTATGGAATAGACTGTATCTGCTAAAAATGGATATGATTTAAAGCTTCATCCAAACATTTAATATTTACATTTATTTTATTAAGAATTTTTTTATTTGTATTTGCAAAACAAATAAAGTGAGGACCCACACACACACCTACGCACATAAACATTTTACCGTATCTCCAGTACCTCTAACATTCCAGCATTCTTCAAATCGTCATACCTCCTCCAGGAGACTCCGGTTTTCCTCCAGTTTTCGTTGCTGACTGTACAGAACCAGAGCTGCTGGATCTGACGCTTCAATTATTGCCTCATTCGGTTTACAGCCTGCACCTGATGGCGGGACCACCGGACCTTGGAGGCTGGGTCTGACAACGAAAGAGATGCACGCAGTAATTTTCTTGCCATGTAATCAACTTGAAGAACAGTAAAGGAAATGTTAATTCATTTGTTCTGAACTCTCATTTTACTCAACAGAGTGAAGTAGTTTTGCATTCTTAGGATTATGCTGAAGTTAAGGCTGTTCCCCGGAATGAAAAGACAAAACTGAAGCAGGAAAATAAATTCCCTGAGAGTTGAAATTTGATCTCTTCTGACTTTAAGCCTCTACAGAGAGCTCGTCCTCTCGATTGCAATCTGCTCAACACACACTTTTTTCGAAAACCTGTTCATGTCACCCGATGTAAACATGTCTGGTGGCCCGCAATTTGCATGGGGGATTTTCTCGAGGCACCCAACCCTTTGGACCAAACAACTGATCTGTTACCTGAGCTCTCGGCTGTCCGACTCCTCGCGGATTTGAGACAGATGTCGAGCTGTCATCCAGCCCTGAAAACACACACTCAGCAGATCAGTGTCAGTTAATTAATGTTGCCAGAGGAAGCGAAATGGTTTCAACTGACAGCGGTTACTGTGGAAACAGAAGACACCTCTCAGTCAGCAGCTCGGTGAAAGGCAACACGCTGCCAGCTGAATGGAGAAAAGTTACCTGTGTGCAGCTTTACAAACACTTTTTTTATTATATTCTTTAGATGCTTCTCAGATTACAAGGTGTTCAGCTGCTGGCTGGTCAGTGCTCTGTGAATATAGCAGCTCTGGCATCATCCAATCAGTGACAGAGATTACCACTTTTTGTCATGACAACAGGAAATGTCTCCTTGTTTAAACAAAATGGAAAAAGAACAAGAATCCACTGTGAACGCAACCAAGCCATGAAAGTCGACCTGAAATTAAATTATGGGGAAAATTGTTGGTCGGATCGATATCATTCAAAATTTTAGATATTTTTCATCCAAGTGAGTACATCAAATTCACCTGGACAACAGTCAGACCACAAAAAGGAATATATTTTTGTTTCAAGAGAGAATGGCTGAGTGGTGTTCCGGCTGTTATGTGTATTCTGTTCACTCCTTGACAAAATCAGCTCTCAAATAGAAAGAAAACTCCACAGGAAGAGTTTCCAGGCTGCATGCAAGCTTTGCTCGGAAATCCATTCTGATTTTACTTCAGCATGTAAAATACCCATTTATGAAAACACAGGGTTCATTTCCTGATAAAGTGCTGTCACGCCATCAAACAACGCTTGATAACAACAAAATTGCATCACGACTTGGACAAAGTGTGGCTAAACTGACCAGATATTCCCTAAATGTCGATTTTTGTCAGCAGTTTCTGCATTATTCTGTGCAAACAATGGTTTCCTCATGAAATGAGGGCTTTTTTCCTGGTGGCATTTAGGGGAGCATTGTGTGATATTCTTAGAGCTCCCAGTCTTTTTTCAGATTTGTTTTTAAAGTGTCAATTAAAAGGTTGAATGCATTTTCCTGACTAAAGAAATTCTTTCTTGAAACGGGGTAAAAACTCACCATGTTCTCAGAATACTTCTCCATCCTGATGGGGTTTGTTTCCATTCTGCAACTTTAACTGAGCCGCTAAGCTCGGACACCTCATTAATTTTGCCGTTTGTGCTTCACCTCCTCCTCCATCTGAATTAGTCATCAGTCCGTTCACATGTTCTTCGGGAGGAGGTCTTGCTGCTTCTACAGCAACACTGCCATCAGAGAATGGAATTGAACGTCTCCTCACGCAAAGTTATACATCACAATTTTGAGCAATGTTGTTAGTTTTCCAGGCTGAGAGGACAGGATCAGTTTCTATTCAGCTCAGTAAGCAGATGACAAGGAAGCAGGACCACACCCGACATCAGTGGACAAGAGCCTGACTGGAAGTTGGGTTCTGACTGGTTGTTTTTCTATTTTTTGTCTCGATAGTAATTCTGACTACTCTGACTTTTCAGCCTGGTTGTTGAGGTGAAACTCGGCCTACATGCATTCAGCAGGGCACAAGTTTCAAACTACACTGCCCAGAATGCAATGTCAAAATGTCCACTGATCGTTTGAGTGAGAGCAACTGGAGAGCACAGCTTGAGAAGGCACACTCTCTCCCAGACCTTCATTCCACCAAAGAACTTCGGAGGAGAAGGATCAAGATCTGCACAGAGGTTCCCTTCAAAGACGTCAATGGTTCGTGGATTGTTTAGTTCTCCTTAATGCTACTTACTTTAAAAATGCTGCCCATTTTGTTTGATTATTCTACTACTTTTAAGTGAAAGAAAAAATCAAGTAAAGGTGCATTGATCCATTGATTTTTCTTTGTTTGAGCTGTGATTTAATTGTGTGTTTAAAATCATAAGTTAAAAGTTAAAAAAGGGTCAAATCCATATTTAATTTCTTAAAAATACTTGAATTGAATTTGATTCAAAAATTATTTGTTTAAAAAACATGAATTGGAATAACATGTTCTCAAAAGATATGTTTGTTTGTTTTGGGGAATTGTTGTTAAACCTCTGACAATGTTTGCTAAACATTCTTGTTCTGTCTTTTAAGGTTTACAACATATATTATTGACCAATATCTCAAAAGAATTAAAAAGTTGAAAAATAAAGACTTGAGAGCTGAAACATTGGAGTTGTTTCCCTTCGTCCTTTGGAGCGAACTTTGCATGAGCTTGTCACTGGTCTTGTCGCTCCTATTCTGTGTGTTTGAGTAAATAATGTTCCTCAAACCTAAAAAAAACAAAAACTGTTAAAGTAAATCTGATCAAATATGACGTGAACATGTTTTGTAGGGATTGCAATGTGCTTTTTATTTTGCTTCCAAATTCTCCCCAAATTTTAAGCAACACTCAGAATTGAGCATGTTAGGTTTCAAACCGGCAACAAAAAGTGTGTTTTGGGTCATGGCTGGTCAGCGTGTTTATTTCTGGTGGTATATTGGCCAATGTCAGCTTGGTTTGACGTGAGTCCCTCTGGAGATGTAAAGAGCACACAACCTAAGATTTTTCAACATCCTCATTTGTGTTCACACACTTCAAAGCCCTGCGAACTTGTTTTAGGTCACAATAACAGAAAATGACATCATTGTTGCATCTACATCAATCATCAATCTGCAGAATTCAAAGCAATTATTTCCAAAAAGCTCCATTAAACATATGAGTGAATAGCAACCTCCCTGAGGTAATATTAGCACTTTCCTGACTGTATTGCCACATTGTAAAATTGTGTGTTTTACACAAACACAAACATAAAAAAAACACAACAGTAAGCTAAAACATTGCATTACAAATATTTGGTTTCCTTCTGTGCAATCCCAATGAACATCTCAAGTTTACCGGTAAATCCACCCTGAAACATTCGTTATCTGTTTGTTGGGGTGAAATAAGACCTGTGGTGGCCCTGCCCAATGAATTGCAGCATTTTCACTGGAAACAATGTTTGAAAAGAGATTTTCCAAAAATTGGTCTTGCTTCATTTTAAAAAACATCTTATTTGGAAAAGCAAACATCAAAAGACTGATTTCAAAGTTATCAGAAAAGCAACATTGAGTTGTGAAGAAAGTATTTTTCTTGTTTCCTATGCAGATGTTTCTAAGAGTCTGTGCAGCGTCTGTAGAACTGGAAGTGGTAATCCGTGAAGAGCGCCCCCTCAAAGTGGTGGTCAGTACTGCAGTCGGCCTGACCCTACAGAAACACATCAAGTATTGTCAAGTTTGTGGCTTTCATGTGTTTTTTGTGTCCGTTTGTATCATTATGAATAACAACAATTAGGGCTTCAACAAAAGAACAAATTTTAGAAAGACTTGACTCACAAACTGAAGATCTGCCTTCAATGACCAACAAAGATGGAGTTCAACTGAGACGGAATTTCGAGTTGTTCTCTTGTTCATGTTGAACTTCTCTTGTACTAGTTTTAATTGTGTAATTGTTGAATTGATGAGATGAAATTATACATGTAATGAACAGACTGAAGGTCAGATCCGAATCCGACGATGTTGTGAATGGTTAAATCGAATTCTTACAAATATTAGCTCTGCAAAGCCTTCTTCATTTGTTCCAAAATCAAATCCATCAACCAAGTGTTTGGATGTACTTGACATGCTTTCAGATTCTTACAGCCACCGCTGAGCGGAAATGATAGGAGCTGTGCTGGAGACGAGCGACGTGAAGAGGCCAGGCGTGGTGGCCCTGCAGCACAAAGGGACGAGAGGACCAACAGACACTTAATGACTGCGAGACATCTGACTGAGAAAAAAGATGGAACTGTTTCACGATCTTCACATTGACTTCCTTTGATTTTTCGAGATGTTTAAGAGTCTGTGTGACTGTTGTCCTACATCCTGCCTCTCCCTCATTACTGATTGATCACGTTCTGCATTATTAACCAAGTCCGAGTGTTTGGGCCTCATGACTCACTTGAAACCTGAAATTTAAGCCCCAATCTCTCAAACAATGAAAACTTCTCAAACTTCCCAAAATGTTAGACGTGTTTTAATAAGACGATATTTTCTTGTTTGAGGTGCTCGTGGCTAAAAGACCATTTTCTCCCGTTTCCTTGCTGTGTTTCAGGATCCGTTCACTGCGTTGAGCTGCAGGTGAGACCTACCTGAGTGTTCGATGGGTATCGGCTGCCCGTCACGGTGTCAAAGTCCAGCAGAGAGGAGCAGTCAGCGTATTCGTCAAAGTTGCACAGATGAACCACCAACAACTCTGTCGAACTTCTCGTGGACAAAAACAAATCCGATTTTCACTGTTGAGTCTTGACAAAGTACCAAAGACAGAAGGTGCGCTTTCAGCCTCAGTATTGGCAACAGGCTGACTTTGCTACTCGGGTGGGATTTTATGAGGTCAAAAAATGAGAAACTGAGTCTCTACGAATCGAAACAAGTCCAATGAATGACGTGCACCTCGGATTGTCCCTTAAAACCTGTGATTTTCAAACGTTTGCCTCTCATGGAACATTACAGATAATTTATACTTCAAACTAGCATCAATGGAAAGACAGCTAAGAAACACCCTGATGGTAGATCTGAACTTTCTGGTATTTCTCGTCCAAATGCTGCCATGTTTTTGACACAGATGGTGAGTGTAACATCCAGAGTGTCTGCTACACTCAGCCTCAGCCGGAGCTGCTGTAACCAAGCCCAATAATGAACAGTTTGGACATTCAACCAGTGTTACTATTGGCTACAGAGTAGGACACACCCTAAAAAGTTGCAAGACAAATGACACAGTTGAAGGAAAGTAAGAAAGAAATCTTGTTGGAACAGATCAATGACCAAATTCTGACAGACATGAAAACAGCTGCACGACGGTTCCTGCGTCTGACTGTGTCCAGTGACTGTGTCATTGGGTCGCCACACCTCTTCCTTACCTGGAAGCGGGTTCAAAGGTTTGAAATATTTGAACGTACTTCATGAGCAGCGTCACTCTCATGTTGACCGCCACAAACTGGCTGATGGGAACTCTGAAGATGAAGCGTCCAGGCCTGAAGAAAAATAAACACTTCAGCTCTTTCTGAATAGAAACGGTGTAAATCTGCGCTGAAGCTGTTTCAGTTTCTGTTCAGCATTCTTAGTATAAGAGCCTAATCAGCCAGTGGGAACTGACTGGTGCAAAAGGGAGGGAATCCTCCTCCCCCTCCTCTGAGAGCCACACTCACCCACACTCGTCTCTCAGGCAGTACTTGTTGTCGATCACCTGCTGGTTCTCCTTGATCATGAACGTGTGGATGGTCGTGTTCGTCCCTGAGCCACAAAAACACACTCAGGTTAGTCTATCAGCCCCATAGATGTGTGTGTGTTGGGGGGGGGGGGTGAAACTGTGTTAGGCGCTGGATGTGATCGGTGAGGCTGCCGACGGCTAAGGTCGAAAGATTTGGTGCGAGATTCGAATCAGAGAGGAGCTTCTGTTCCTTTTGGCTGAACGATCCAAACGTTAAGCTGATGTGCCGGACAGTGAGGATACTTTGGAAATGAATCACGAGGTGGAACCGTGAAGAAACTTCTGGAGCACTCGTGCTCATCGCTGCTCAGACTTGGTTTGTCAGGACCAGCCTGAGCAGGACTGTGACTCCTCGTGTTCTCTCAGCTACACGGCAGCACTCCGACAAACACACTGCTGTCGTTTGCCTTGTGATGTTCGCCACCATAAGGGACGATCTCGCCAGTCTCTTGACAATAAAAGTCACTCCTCGTTCAATGTTCAGCCTGCATCAGCCTCCATTTGAAATCCACACTAATCAGACGACGTTAGTATTTTTAGATGAACGAATACTTTCACTGAAACAACGAAAGAACAAAACGAGCTGGCGAGTGACTTGGGTTTCCAGTTATTCATATGCATTCTTCAAAATGTAGTTTTGTGGGTATTTGTGAAGAAAACACTCACAGTCTCTGGAACCTTTGAGTTGCTTAAAAAGTTTTTCTTTTCTCTTTTCTGTGGATGGGAAACAGTGCAGGTTACACCAGAGTTCAGAGTTCACGCGATGAGGAATCAGTCGCCAGATGGAGTCAATTGTCCAGTTCACCTGTTAACTCTGTCGCCGGTTTCAGGGAGCTCATGTTGGAGCTGCCCCCTGCTGGCGAAGGGCAGCAGTAGACTTTGTCACAATACAGCAGGTCACAGAAATCCACCTCTGGAGGCCAAAAGCCTGGAGGCGTGGCTGCAGGAGCTGCAAGAGAGCCGAGCGAGCGAGCGGTCGGTCGGTCAGTCGGTCGGTCGTGCATCCGATGACACAGTGAAGGCTGACAGCTTCTCTGCTGTTACCTGTGCTGCTGGGCCAAGGCGTCGTCTGCTGAGGAAGGATGCTGCCGTTGCTGACACACACACACACACACACACACACACACACACACACACACACACTTATCAGAACAGTCAGTGAAGAAGACGTGTTCATTTGAATAATAAATAGGGGGCAAAACAGCTGTTTACCTGTGGTCGGGATTGACCTCGAACTCTCCTTCCCTCAGATTAAGAAGGTACAGAGCAGTGATAGAAATGACACTGAGTATGCACACACACGCACACACCCACACCCACACCCACACACACACACACACACACACACACAGGGTTAAATGGACACGTTGTTTGGGACGACTGATGCGGTGCCGTCCGGGGGTGCCTCACCAGAAGGCCATGGTGGCCAGCAGGGTGAAAATGCTGGCCTGGAGAACTTTGCGCTGCACACACTTCTTGTAGCTGTGGCCACCACGGTCGCCACTCGGGACTCGGTCCGTCTTGCACGACTCGTGAAGCGATCCGGGCGACTCGCTGCTCTGTTTCGGAGGCTTCCTTTGAGTGAACGCAGAACAACCCTGAAGTGAATAACTTAGTTTTTTTCCCCCTTTTTTGTCGGTTTATTTGATTCTGATAATTGTGATCTTAGTCTTTAAAGTAAGGACCATGAAATGGGGAATTCAAGAGTTTTTAGATGAACTTATTTGAACAACAAAGTCTCACATGGAGACTTTCGCCCACTGAAAAACAACACAATGTGACTTGTGCTGCTTCCTTTTTTTCTACTCAAGTAAAGGTTGTGTCGATGAATCTTGTGTCACGAACACGACCTCCAGAAACAAGCCAGCCTTCGTCCCCGATCTGAGAGCCCCGTCCGTGAGCCGATGACACACCCATTCTGGTCCTGCACCGTTCTCCTCATTTGGTGCAGTGACAGAAAGATGAACGCTACATTTTGCAAAGACAGCAGTTGTAGCGCGTTGTTCGTAGGTGTCTGAGTGTACAGTTCGTTTGTCTGCACAAACTTGCACCTCTTCTATTTCAGGTCAACTATCAATTGTTTGAGTACTGCAGCTCCTCAAGAACAACAGATGAATTTGTTGTTCGGGTTCTAAAAGTGAAAACGTTTTCTTCTGAGAGGGCCAATTCTCCCACGGGAGCAGTTTGCCCAACACGACATGCAACTTGTCTTGAAAAAAGCAAACTGTGAATGAGTTCGGGCTCGGGTTAGGGTCGGTGAATGAAAGGAAGCGCGAAGTCCTGAGAGACAAAAGGACTGAAGAAGTACCCCAGAGAGCGCAGGCTGCCCCTCAGGCTCTTCAGTTTGGCCAGACGACGGTTCCACACCTCCAGCTCTTTGATTCGAGTTTCCAGGTTGTCGGTGAGCTTCGACAGCTGCTGCACGGCTCCGACGTTCTCCATGAAGATCTGCTCCTGGTGGAGATGAGGGAGGGCGACAAGGAACAAGAGGGTGTGTGTGTGTCTGCCTGTGTCTGCGCGTGTGTCTGCGTGTGTGCGGAGTTCCATCTGCACCAGAAACTGTGGTTCATTTCCAAAAGCTCATTGACACTTTTGAAACTTGTGGTCATTTTAATTAGATTCAAACTTTTTCTGATTGGGAAATAAAAAAACGATGGCTTGAACAAAGCCTGACTCGTTGAAATAATCCGCTTTGCATGGCCATGCGCCAGCAGGTGTTCGAGGCAGCGTCTGTGATCCGAGATCTCGCATCGTGTTCGGTGAATAGACTGACTTTGTCCACCATGAGGAGGTTTTGGATCGTCTCTCCATCAGAGCACGTGACGTCTCCCACCTCCTTCACTGCGCTGGGCAGCAGCTGTTTGACCTCCTGGGCGAGAATTCCTTTGATGAGAAATGGATTGGAACAAAAAGACGAGCGTTAAAAAATGCACGCACCAAACACACCCTCAAGACTCAGACGGACAACAGCAGAGCGAAAGCTGCCCTACCTGTCTGGTGGGTGGAGTCTATTCCCACAGTCGAGGCAAACTCCGGCTTGTAATCAAACTCCACAATCCTCATCTGAGTGATTCTTTTCAGCTGCTGCTCCGAGTCCACCTGATAAAGGTGTTCACAATCAGCCCCCACGCCAAGCAAACAAGCAGCACAACTGAATGGCGTCCATTCAAAAGTGGAAAGGTGACAGAACTGAAGGGTGCGAGCGACAGCGGGTGAACAGCAGGCACCTCGACTATGTTGTGTTTGGCTCGGCGGTCGGACGGCTGCAAAATGCTACCCATCACTTTGGCGTTTCCACAGACAACCAGAGCCTCATCAGGGGAATCAGTGTTGATGCCCACACATCCCTGGTAAACCACAGCATCCTGCACTGCCCCGCGCTGCCACACGGTGTCACTGTCTGTCTCAAACTGGCCTGGGTTGGAAGCCTGCGGGGGGAAAGGCCGCGCTGTGAGAAGCGCTGGCTTCGTTGCCTTGCGGTGCGTCTTTGCAAACGAGTCCTTCGGATTGTCTTTACCCTGATGATGATCCGCTCCGAAACCAGAGCCGTCAGCGGGACGGTCTCTTCTCGGACTGCAGCGTAAAGCCCGACAACCATCTGAAAATACCTGACCATCGGCACGCTCAGTTACTACCACACAACTCAGGTACTACACACAAGTTGCTACTCACGCACCTCTGGTCGGGGTTGGGTTTGCCTTTTTTCCTCATGTTGTTGGCTGTGGTTTCACTAAAGTGCAGCCGGCCAAGTGTGACTTTGGTTACTTGCCCGGAAGGCAGACTCACCCTAAAAAGGTTGAGGATGATCTTCATGAGTGGTCACACGCTAAACACCTGCGAGCCGTTTAAAAACGTGTGGAAATAAAACGAAGCTGGAAAAACAGAGTTCCGCTGAGAGTCGAGGAGTTGCGTGCGTAGATCACCTGATGGAGTTGAAGGGCCTCTTGCTTCGGTCAGGTTGCGACTGCTCGATGGTTACCAGGTCGTTCGGGCTTTCCAGCTGTGAGGAGATTCACTGCTATTACAAAGACAGACTACTGCTGCTGCTGTGCAGTGATGTTGAGCGGTGACCTCGGCGTGTCAGAGAAAAGCTGCAGGGGTTGTTCGCACCTTGACCCCAAACACTTTTATCTGGAAGTGGTCGACTCTCTGAGGCCCTTGGCGCGTCTGGACGTATTGAGGCTCTGCTTCCATGCCGACGTGGACTGTGATCTGAAAATGATTTTTCTTCTGACAAACGAAGGCCTCATCTGCCAGCGAGAAGTGAAATCCTTTGTCTGTGACAACGTGGTAGGCAGGAGGAGACCTGAGACGAAACAAGCGGATGCTCTGTTGAGTTGAGGAGGCTGAACGGACTCCTGATGATGCCGATGATGCTGATGCTACATCAGGAGACACATTTGTGTGCTCACATTGCTTGGTAGCTGCTGTCAAACAAGCTGCTCCAGTCTTCAGGCAGGTACTCCTCCCATGTCAGCAGCTGGCAGGATCCTGCACTCTCTCCGCGGGCACCGACTCCCCCATGAGCCCCGAATCCCTCACAGCCCGAAAGATCAAGTCCCGGTGGGGATCCCTCACACTCGGATCTTCTCCTCTTTTTACTGTACTGGGAGCTGAAGCAACAAGTTCACCTCAAACAGAGTCAGCAAACAGCACAAGCCAGGAGAAGAAGGTCCGCGGGGCTTCAATATCGGTCCTGCTGGTTCTCTCGCTCGCGCTTTCCTCCGGACCATCTAAAACTTGCTTTGCACTGAAAGCTAAAAATGGTGACAGCACACATGTTGATGTGATGATGTCATGAACAATACCTATTTTGGCAAAAGCTGCAAATCTATTGGTTGAAGTTATATGGCATCGCACTGCCCAAATGATGACCAGACCATAAGCGGCGATGCATAGAGGTCGTCCATGTTGCTGCGACTGAGAGGAACTTACCAGTGCTGACTCGTGAACAGTCTGCTTACCCGGTGTGTAGCGTGGCTGCAGAGCCTTGGAAGCAGGGCGGAGAGGGAGTATGTTGGGAGGCTTGACCAGAGACGGAGGTCGCGTGTCCGTTGAACGGCAGAGAGGGAGCCGTGGGCGGCGTGCACCTTCCTGTTCTGGAGCAATGTGGCAATTCACGGGCATGGAGCCCGAGGTTTGGTTCAGCGGCAGGGATCGATCCAGGATTGGTGCAGGTGTTGGTGAAGCCCAAATGGCGCAGCTGGTCATGAGTCAGCAGGTGGGGCCGTTTGTCACGGCCGTTTGTGGAGCCTCCATCCATGATGAGACTGGATGAGGGGCCATCAGGTTTGGACCAACAGTACTGCTCGTAATGACAATCTGTGAACGTGGGAAAAAAAGGTCGGTTCAAGAGCAACGGTGGCGGCAAAAAGAAGGAATCTCGGCAGGTTTTGAAAGGATTTCGACCATTAGAACCTCAACCTGATATTTGTGATGGTGAACAGGAATCTGAGCTGGAATCAGGGGGAGACTCAGGGAGCATGCTGAAAAATGTCAACAAATACACACACACACACATTTTTTAATGCATAACCCTGCTGAGCTAAAAAGTACACGTCATTAAGAATAAACACATTACTCTGTGTGCCTGCGTGCGTGCATGCGTGCGTGCGTGCGTGCGTGCGTGCGTGCGTGCGTACGTGTCCGTGTGCATGGGCATGTGTGTGTGCGTGTCTCACAAGCTGCAGGGGTCCATGTCAGTGCTCAGATACTGCTCCAAGAAGCTTGTGTCCACGACAACGGAGTTGTCCAACACACTACTCACGTCTTGACCTGCAACTCACACAATTACATAAGCGAGCACCCACACACACACATTACTTTCATTGATCTTCATGATTAGCATATGTCTGGTAGTGTGTTGGGAGTTTGACCTCTTGACACACCAACGGCATCTCAAAGACCCCTTTCAGTCCTCAGTTGTAGTTCTCGAAAGCTTTGTCACTGTCTTTACATTGTGTTTATGAAGTTCCTCGCCAAAATCCCACAACCTGGCCCGTTTACCTGGGCTCTCCTCCAGAGTGTATGGAGCTCATCATCATGGCCAACCTGATGGATGCTATCAATAATCACAGAAACACAAGCCAGCCAAGAGGGCACTCAGAGCACAACCTCCCACCATGCAACTCGTAAGTACCACCGTACAGGCCGGCAACCCAAACTCCAACCCATGTTCAGCAACATATCTTTAAGGGTCATTCTAGCTTCAGCAACTCTTCATGCACCGGGACGTTCTCTAAATCCTTTGAAAGACAACAAGTAACTGATGGAGCACGCCAGCAGCTTGGCAAAAACCACCAAAATATTTGAAGGAACCAATGAACTCTTTCAAAGGCAGGGAACTTTTTCAAGGATCATTGCACATTCTTCGTGAGGCCCAAGACATCTCCACGAACTACACACTCAAGTATCTGCATTTGTCCCACTGCAAACTTGATGAATTATCTCACCACTGAAAAACTGTTGTAGGGCCTCATTCTCTCCCAAGACCTGAAGCGGCACCCGGCAGGCTCTAGGTTCCATTCTGGTCAGCAGGAGGAACCACAGAGGAAAGGTTCCAGCTCCAGCTGGATCTGCATCAACCAGTTGGAGAGAGCAAAAGACGGGACAGGCACAGAGAGTACCAGTAAACTGGCTGAGATGGACAACTGGGAGAAAGACGGTGTCAATTTTACAGATCTCGTTCAATGAACCACATTGTTCCAAAACCGCAACAGTGATAATCACAGCTCCACTGAAGAAGGACATTTTGTCATCAAATTGTTGGCCCCTGAAGGTTCCCAGAGGCTTTCAGCAATCAGTTGGTTTCCAGGTGGAACCAGCTGCTTTTTCAGTTTAGGAGGCTCACAAAGTCTGCTGTGAAGATCAGTCTTCAGACTGGCTCTGCTGAGGACTGCATTGTCTTCTGAGTGCTGCTGCTGGTTTGCACCACAAAGCTGCTTCGAGGCAGCTCCCATGCAAGTGCTACAACCCCTTGTCTACCCTGCAGTCTGTGCTCTCTCCCCGCAGTGTGCGCTATTTCTCAGTGCACTCCCACCACTGCATGTAGACGAGCAGCTGTTTCATGTTTCGTTGTTTGGAGTTTTTGTTTGCTTCTCTCTTGCATTTGTCGAACACCAGATGATACTGATACTTGAAGCCTTGCTACACAAAAGAAACAGCGTTAAATCAACAGTTTCAGTCTTGTTTTCAAAAATAAATCAATTGATGCCGTTTTACATTCGTAAGTTATTCTTCTTATCATTTAGAGAGGATCCATTAATTCTATTTGCGCTATCTTTTTTTGGAGAGTAACTTCAGAGGACCTTTTTCTCGGGTTTCACTTTTTAATTCATTTTCTTCATGTCAGGAAGCTATTGGCAGCAGACGGCCATCTTTGACCAGCTCAACATTTTCGCTCAGACGCACCTGCTCGTTTCAGATGGCGTCCAGGCAGAGCGTCTCTGACCTGAGTCTCTTCAGGTCCCGTCCATGTGAAGGAGACTCAGCTTTCCGAGCCTTGCAGACGCGTCTCTGTGTCCCCTGTCCTCCTCTTTAGCGCCTTTGTTGGAGCTTTCAGCTTCGAAAGGTTTGACGAGTTGGTGAGGCTCGTCTCAAGCTGTCAGCTGGACTTTGAGCTTTGAACAGGAAAGACGCCTGACGTGGGCCATAAAGCAGTAGGGAGGGAGTGACACTTCTTTCAGTGATCCACAAGAGCATTTCAATGGAAGTGAAATCAGGCTGGAATTCATGAATAACTCATTTCATTCGCTTGACGGCTCACTTCATTATTTTGGCTGTTTTCAGACTTGTCGTTCTTCACGTTTCCACCTGGACAGTACATCTAGAAATGTTTAAGATGGAAAAAATAGGAACTTAAAAAGAAGATTTGTCTAACTTCGACTCAGCGAAGCAACAAATAGTGAAATGAAATCAAGTGTACAAGCAAAATGAGACAAGAAGTCATGCTTGTTGAGAATGTGCTTCTCATGGGCTCCTTCGGGTCTCCAGCAGCGGCGACGGAAGTGATCATGTGACACTGCTGAGAAAGTGACGCAGAGCGACGTCTCACTCTGCTTCCGCTTCCGACCACTTGCTTCTCGGTTGATTGTCACTGAATGTTTGTCTTGAACGGTATCGTTTAATAAAAAAATTTAAAAAAACGTTTGAAGTGAGGCGAATAATCTGTCTGGCTTTGCGTGCTGCATTTCCTTTTCACAAGACTGTCTGAAAACGAAAACAACCTTCAAATGCATCCTGGATCAAAGTGTTTGGTCGTTCCACTCACCCTTGATTTTTAACTCGTGAATTGGACACTGGTCACGAACTTCGTCCGGGCGCTGAGCAACAGGACTGAGATCCTAGTTGCCTGGGTTCGAATATGCATGCACACGCTGCGTTGAACGCGGTTCCAGACACAGAGTGACATTGTCCTCAGGGATTGGACAACGCTCAGCGGTACTATTCGCTCAGCGGTACTATTCGATTCATGAAAGCCTTCCGGCATGTGATGATTTACGGAAAATACCGAAGGTCCGAAGACAAACCGACAACGCGGTCGGAAGGTCTGGACAGAAAGTGAATGAGTGAGCACTCTGCTTCTTCACAGACGATCTGTGTCCATGCTAGCCTGCTAACTGCTAGCTCCGAAAGACGCCATTAGTCCTTACGCAGCAGCGTCACCGGGATCGGGAACGGTTCCGTGTTCCGACCCGCTCCGCCTCGCTCACCGCCCGGACTCACAGCGACAGGAAGCCACCAGCCTGCTTCTCGGCGCTATCCAGCCGCTCTCCTCATGGTTCGCGGCCTTTGTTAAGCGGGAAGCCGCTTCCTCCATAAACGCCTGTTCCGACGCAGTGGAGGTTTCGTGCGGTGATGGCGGCGGGCGGCGGCGGGCGGACGTATTCGTTCAAGGTAGTGTTGTTAGGAGAAGGCTGCGTGGGGAAGACGTCGCTGGTGCTGCGTTACTGCGAGAACAAATTCAATGACAAACACATCACAACTCTACAGGTGAGACTGACGGCCCGCTGCGTCCCCTACTAGCCAGGCCGGGCTGCCGACCCACGGCGGGACTGACAGCCCGCCGGGAAGCCGCTGTATGCGGGCAGAGCTGAGCGGACTGAGGCGGTCCGGTTGTTGTTTTCGGTGCTGTCGCTTCGCGCTGTGGGCGCGTGTTTTCGTTCGCCGGACGTTTTGAGGGAGCGGGGTTACTGTGGATCAGGCGGTGAGGGGACACAAAGTGGGTCCGCCCGCCTGACGGGATTATTCAAGGTGACGGAGTTAAAAGTCAGCTGCTTCCTGCAGGTCGCTCAAAACAACGGCAGGAAGTCTGCCTGTCAGAATCTGAAAAATGTCCCTTAAAACCAACTTTACTGTTGTTTAGTTAAGCACACAACTCAAAGTCTCTAAAGTCTCTCCCCAAAAACAACTGTAATCACACTGTTGTATTTTGACAAATATTAGGAGGGGAGGAGGAGGAGGTCAGTCACGTGATCATCATGATGATGGCATTCAAAACTGCAAAACATGAGGCTCAGGTGATGTGTGACGTCACCACGTCTTCTCTGAATTTACGGCCCAAAATGATGAAAATAGGACTTGGAGGTTTAGCCCTCAGGGTGGGCCGTGTCCTGCGGCCAGTGGGGTGGAAACGCTCCCACACAGCCAGGGAAGGGAAAACCTGCACAATGTTCGAATCCTTCAGTAGACAGACTTTGGGTGCCTTCCTCAACGTGCTGAGAAAATCTCAAGGTAGAAACGAGCATTTTGCTTCTTCCTGGCGCATCTTTACGCTTGTTGTACCGTTATTTAACAAATCCGAAGGCTTTTTGTCATCTCGTCAAACGGAGCTCCGGCAGACAGTGTGACACAAAGCGTCTCTTGTCTTTGCTCCGCAGGCGTCCTTCCTCACCAAGAAGTTAAACATCACAGGAAAACGAGTGAATTTGGCCATTTGGGTGAGTTTGCTTTCAGCGTGTGGTCGGGACGTTGCGTCTGTGGCCTCAACGTTTCCCTCTGCAGGACACGGCCGGTCAGGAGCGATTCCACGCTTTAGGTCCCATCTACTACCGAGACTCCAACGGAGCCGTGCTGGTCTACGACGTCACCGACCAGGACTCCTTCCAGAAGGTGGGCCGGTGGGCCGGCAGCCGTGCTCACAAGGTGTTCGGCAAAGGTTCTTGTCGCTCACTGAACTCTGTGTGTGTGCGCAGGTGAAGAACTGGGTCAAGGAGTTGAGGAAAATGTTGGGAAATGACATTTGTTTGTGTATTGTAGGTAAGTTTGTTTGTGGCAATTTGGAACAACAGTCAACACAAAGTGCCACTCTGAGCGACTGTTGCTCTTGTGTTTGTCTTTCAGGTAATAAAATAGATTTGGACAAAGACAGAAACGTTTCAGTGGATGACGCTGAAAGGTGAATAAATGAACATGCTGCTTTTTGTCTGTTGTTCGGCTTGTGTTGAGTTTGGTGTTGGGTTGCTAAGCTGTCAGTATCAACGATAATGGCCGTTTTTGAGCGCAGCCACTCATTGACATCAGTCGCTCGGAGCTTCCTGATTGGACGCGACGACCGCACGCAGACATGGCTCCTGCGGCCGCCCGTCGACGGGGCGCAGAGAACTCCTGCAGCTTCCTGCTTGGAGCTGCGTGTCGGCTCCACCGTTGGTCAGGCGTCTTCTGACGGGTTGAGATGCCGTTGTTCAGCTCCATCCGCTGAAACGGCCACATGCTGCTTTGCATGTTGAGCTCGTTTTGGCTCTGACAGTGTGAACCTGCAAACAGCAGGACACACACCCACCAGATTGTGCTGGTTAGACTCTGGAGTTTTGTTGCATTTTCACATCTGCACGGATGGAGCTTTTTTTTCCAGCCTCCAAGCTGGCCGACCCACCAAATGACACGTTAACCCTGGACTCACCGATGTTTTCTTTGCAGTTACGCAGAGTCGGTTGGAGCCAAACACTTCCACACGTCGGCCAAACTCAACAAAGGAATTGAAGAGCTGTTTCTGGATCTGTGTAAACGTGAGAAAACACAAATAATGCGACACACACACACACACTCGTGAAAACCTGAGGTTTCCCTGGATTGGCTCATGGCGAGGGCACTTCGGGCCTTCCTCTGGTTTCCTGTAAGACAGCCGTCGTTAACTTTTCATTGAGGCATTTTGCCGCCGCAACTTCTGCGATTCGCCACAGCCGCTGTGGAGCAGATTTTGTTCAGAATTCGAGGTCAGCCCCAGCAACCCTCTGCTCATCCTCCACGCGGCCCCATCCCCAGGGCTGGCTCCGCCCCTTGTAGCGTGCGTGTGAGTAGAGGGAAGTCGGATAGACAAGGTACATAAAGGTGTGACTCTTTATCAAAGTCGGAGCGTGGACTTTATCTTCCATCTCCACCGTCGTCGGAGCACTCCAACTTTGACACAAACAGTACAGTTTTCCACCAGCAGGGGGCGTCTGTTCATCTCTTCTTCTTTTCAGGGATGATGGAGACGGCACAGGCCGAAGAGCGGCTGAAGGGCAACGGAGCCAGTCAGTCGGCATCCAGTCGGCGAGGTGTTCAGATTGTGGACGACGAGCTTCAAGCCACGCCCACTGGAGGCTGCTGCTCCTCTGGCTAACACACACACACATACACACACTTTGTTTCTTTGCCATCATCTATGCTTGCGTCATGACATAACATTCACATCTCTCAGCATCTGATCAGTTGCTTTGTACAAACAGAATAAACTCCAGTGTTTGTTCAGTGCCGCTGCCAAGAATTGTGGGAATCCCGGTTTAATCCCTCCAAAGTAAAATTGTGTTCAGTGATTAAATCACGTTTTTAGCACTTTGACTGCAGCTGTTTGTTTTTCTGACTAAAAAAGTCATTAATAAAAGAATAAATGACTTACAGTGATTCAACAAGCAGCTCGACTCAAATGCACTTTGTTTTTGGTTCTTTCAAGTGTCACTGGGTTCTCTGTCACGGTTACACACACACACACACACCACAAACATTCATGTTTTTGTTTTCAAACAACGCAGCCAGAGGTTCGCAACACTGGGCGTCCAACTGCTGGACAAACTTTAAATTGCAGGTGAAATTTTGCAGTTTTGATGTTTTGCTCTTTAAAAACTTCGAGGCAGCCGTTTTTAATTTAGCCGAGGCCACTGAGCGTGCTCAGAAAGCACCAATGGCAGGAGTAGCAGCAGTGAGTTGATCCGTGAATGCAGCGTTTAAAATATGTGAAGCTATATTTTTGAAAAAAATGTTTGTTTACACAAAATTATTGAACAGACATGCAAATGGACAATTGTAATCTATATATAGTAATAACTAACAGTTGGCGATGTTTTTTGATTGATAGCAAATATCAATTACCGGGATTTTTAAACCATACACTTTGGTTTTTGCTGTTCCGCTTCTTGATCATCAGATAATTTCAGGTGTCAGCTTCAGCTTTTTCAGAGGTTTTTATTGGTTGAAATAAAAAATATCAAATCTGAACGTTTCGGCGTTTTGTTTTGTTGACGTGACATCAGCAGTTTATTTCTGGGAAGACTTGGACTCAACAAACAGAAAACTGAAAAGATTCCAGCTTTTTGTTCAACCAAATAGTGTCGAAATACTACGAAGACAATTATGCTTGAGGAAGACTAGCTTCCCAGACTAGCTTCTGTACAAATGTTCCTGCTATTTGGTTATGTGCTTTTATTTTGTCAAATACAAGAAACAGGAAATTCACCGATACAAAAAGGGGCAAAGAATTGCAATTCAGGCTGAAGGTGAAACCTTCGAACTCGTCCTCCTCCTCCTCCATGGTCGTCATGGCGACCTCAGTAGCCCGGAGGATTGTGCAGCTCCTGGTACTTTGGTGGCGGCGTGGAAAAGACGGCGGGAACGGAGAGGACGGCGGGACGGTTGGGGAAACACGTTTGATGAATCATGATGGAGGAAAGGCTCAACCCAAGCAGCTGCAGAAGAAACGTTCGAAAACATCACCACAAACTTGCAAGTAACCCCCTAAAGAGCAGGCTTCAAATCACTGAGACACTTCCTGATCCTTGTGGTGCCCCCTGGAGGACAGCAAGTAGTACTGAAGCCTTTGGAGGCACAGCTTCATGACTGACCATTTCCTCCAAACTTCAAAACCAAAAGGATGACTTACGGCGAGCACAGCCAGTGTCAATACAACACCCAGCGTGATGTCCGCAACCAGCAGGATGTAGTTCATGAGGATGGAGAAACACGGCTGCGAGACCAAACGACATCAAAATTAAAGCTTCAAATGAAAATCACTTCACAGAGGAAGATGCTGGTGCTGCGTTCACTGACCTTGTTGTAGACAGACTTTGACAACATGGCACGCTGTAAGAGACGCAAAAAACATCAGCGAAACTCTCAAGGGTTTCCGGGACCGAAAAGACCAAAACAATATGGCGGCTGGGCTCACGCTGTAATCGACTGTGCGACACTCGGCCGCCTTCTCGGCCGCCGGATCGCAGACGCACGAGTCTGGGATCTGCTTCCTCCAGTCCGTGTAGCTGAACAGGCCGCAGCAGTGCATCTGATACCAAAGCAGACGAACCACACTCAGCTCCCCAAGCAATGAACGCACCGTTTTTATCAAGGAACCTCAAGAAGGCGCTGCTGGCCCTCCCTCATTACTGCTTCCTTCTTGTTTGACCTGCACAGACCTGAGCACAGATTGAGCCCCCGAGGAACTCCAAGAGTGCTTTGATGAGGCGGCATGATGGCTCACCTGAGTCTGCAGTGCATCAGCCATGTTTTTTACATCTTCTCTGGCTTCATCCAGTGGAAGGAACTCCTGGAACTTCTGCTCCAGCATGGCCCGCAGCTAAACAGACACACAACCTCACTGCTTAACAGCACAACAACACAAACACCTGGCGGCCAGTAATGTGCGAGCTTGCCTTGGGCCGAACGAGGGCGGTAGGTATTCCGAGGCACAGCATCACCAGACTCCCGACAACCATGCAGACCAGGAACTACAAGCAGCCAGTGAACATTCCCAAAGGAAGCCGGCGGATCAATCAAATCAAGTCCACTCTTTAGACATTGTGTTGGTAGAAATGAACATGGAGACACACGATCGCACACACGCAACCGCGGTATGCTTCTGCTTTTGAATGTTCTTTTGCACCATCGTCCACGTCCCACTCAACCAACGCGACACCTGAACTCACCACAATCAGGGCCGCTTTGCTTTCCTTTTGGGCGCCGTAGGCTCCCAGGATGGCGATCACCATGGTGATGCTCCCGAAGACGTAGAGGAAAAGGAGTCCAGTGCTGCGACCTTCAATCTGCAACACAACAACTTGGCCAGTGTCAATCTTCTGGTTTGGGCTTCTTCAACAAAGTGCTGCTGCCGCCAGGTTCCTTACGTTTTGCCCTTCAACGTTGGTGAGAACCTGCGAGATCAGCGCCAGGCCGACGATCATCCCTCCGACGACCTGCGGCGGCGGCGGCAACAACATGAAGACATAACGGTCAGTTGGTGGACAGTTGGCCTGCCGGTGTCTCCACGCAGTCAGTCAGCTTGTTCAGCGGTGGCACCGCTGTCCTCCGAGATCACCGAGCTCCCCCACGGCCGTCCGCAGACAAAGCGTGAACGTCGACTTCGATCCAGTCACACTTCTCGATCGAAGCTCAACACAAAAACACAGAACAAACCCGCTGCAGTCTCTGTAACCCGACGCCGCTGTGAGCAGGAAGCCCACACGCGGACACGTGCGCGCATGCGCCGGCACACACACCTGCTTCTGGTTTGCTCTGACGTTGTCTTGGCCCCAGACCGAACAGCGCTACACAAAGCCCCACTGGAGGCGGACTCACAACTTGTGTTGCGGCTTCTTTTCACTCCTGTGACGTCGCTGCTCTTACGGCGTTATTACCGAGCACCTACCACTGGACTCGGAACACAAGGCAGCTGGGAACCACAATTCAGCCGTCCAAACTGTCTGCGACTGCGCAGCTTTTACAGCGACAACAAAGTGTCAACAAGTGGATTTTATCTCCGTTACTCTGGAAACATTTCAGTGGCGTCAAGAGTTATCTTCCTTATTTAGATCTTTCAAAGCTCAACGACATCCAGAGCCAGTTTCAGGGGTCGAAGTGTTCATCGAATTATCTTCCAACAAGTTTGACTTTCGTCATGAAACTCCCAATTACCACCAAACTCCCACTTACCGCGAAGAAGATGTTAAAAATAATGAAGACACGTTTGAGACCTGTGTTGATCTGCGTCATGGTTAATGCTGAAAAAAGTGCAACAACTCCAGAAAAAAGTGCGCAGGAAGACGCGATCAGGGCGCTCCGGTCGGCGCGCTCGGTTTTAAGGCAGCCCGGAGTCGCCGGGCGGGGCTTCCAGGAAAGGGCGAAGGCGGTGTTGACTGTGTGCCCAGGATCGCAACACACTGCGATGGTTCCCGTCGGAGGGAGGCAAACGAGTGGGAGTTTCCTAAGTTCCGGGAAAGCTTCTGGAAAATTACCAGAACGCTGCAAAGCGAAGGACTCCTTCTAACTCCTAACGCCCAACGCCCAACTCCAACCTCCTACCCCCTACGTCCTGACTCCTGACTCCTACCTCCTGACTCCTGACTCCTTCCTCCTACGTACTGACTCCTGATTCCGAGCTCCTGCACCAAGTCTGTAGACTTTACGCTCAGAGTTTCAGATCAATGAGACAGGAATTTCACTTTGCTTTGATTGGATGTCACACAGAACCTTCCGCTGTGCAATCAGCCAATAGACGCTTGTTGCTGCGGGAGAAAAAAGGACCTGCGGCGGACGGCCACGGACCACAAACATCAAGTGTGATGCTTCTTTTGCAAGCCACAACGTGCATTATCGGTCGGTGGCTGTAGGTGGCGCTACAGGCCGCGTTGCTTTCATGCTTTCATTTGATTTGAGGGCTCGTTTTAAAAATTCAGAACTGTTGAGTTACGATTCGGTCCTGATGGTTCCCTGTCATCACTTTTAGAACAGCTTACCCCCCCACACACACACACACACACTCACCACCACCACCCTGATAAGCACACACGCGCGCGCGCACACACACACGCACACACACACACGCACGCACACACGCACACACGCACACACACACTTCCGCCATCATCACGCCTCCTTTCTCCTCCCCTTCTCTCCCTCACCGCCACCAGCTTCCAGCGGCGCCTCCTGCTCGCCTCTTTTTCGGATCCTCATCGAAAAACCTCCGTCGAAGTGTCCGCCGCTGCCGCACGGCGGCCCTTCCTTTCTTCGGCAGGCCGCGTGAGGACGCTGCAGTGTGGGAGCGGCGCGAGGCGGCGTGTCGGTGCAGCGGATCAGTGTTGCGATTCCGGAGGTTCGGATCGGTCGCTCCGCTTGATGCATCTTCCCAGCAGCAAGACGAAGGAGCAGCATCCGCATCGTCCGAGTGCGAGCTGCGGCAGCGAAGGATGAGCCGCAGCCTGGGAGGTGGGGGGGCCCCCTGCATCCTGCTCCCCCTCTGTTTGATGTGGACGCAGCTTCTGCCGATCGCAGGTAAGCTGTGCGGCCTCTGCGGCTGCTGGACGCGGAATGTGCTTGACTGTTCGACTCAGACAGAGAATGTCGGACGAGCAGGTGACATGGAGCATCCCTCTGCTCGGAGCTCAGACTGCCGGAGGTCTGCTGCGCTCTGCTGCTGTGGAGGCTCCAGCAGTGAGTGTGGAGACAGCTGGAGCCCGCATCAGGCCTTCAGGAGGTGAAAGGGACGAGCTGATTGGCCCAAACTGGCCAACAAGAACTCCTCTTTTCCGTTTACCTCAAAGAGTCCTGCGGCCGGTCTTCCGGCGGCCCGGTCTTCCGGCGGCCCGGTCCTCCGGCGGCCGGTCCTCCGGCGGCCCGGTCCTCCGGCGGCCCCTGGTCTTCGGCGGCCCTTGGAGGAGAGTTTTCTCAGAAAGGGGGTTGTGTCCAACACCTCCACGCTGCCTGCAGTGATAATAAGCCAATTTTTGGTTTCATTAATTTGGGTGCAGCCCACACACTCGGCTCATCCCACAAATGCATTCTCCTTGCAATCGTGGTTATTTAGAAGAGAAACAGCAGCACAAGATTCATCACCAGGAAACCACGGAGAGATCAGCGAGTCTGAGCAGTTTTCTGTGCAGCGTCTTCACTGTGTCTGTGCCTCCTCCTGCTCCTCCTCTTTCTGCTCCTTTTCTCCTCCCTCTTCTGCTCTGTCTTCTTGCACACCTGAGGTTGGGGGGGGGGGGGGGGGGGGGGGGGGGGGGGGGGGGGGGGGGGGGGGGGGGGGGGGGGGGGGGGG